>QEPC01009507.1:794971-837597 GCA_003113815.1 Sphenodon punctatus | reverse complement strand
GTTTGGGGGCCGGAAGGGGCGGGAAGAGAGGGGAACAAGAGTCAAGGGTTGAGGGGAGAGAGGTGTTGAGAACAGAGATGGCAGAGTCAGGGGAGGAGGAGGAGGAGGAGAAAACGGAGGGGAGGTGGGGGGATAGAGAGGAGGCAAACTCCATGGGGATAATGGCCTGCATATTGCGGTAGGGGCGCGGAGAGGGGGAGGAGGAGGGGGGTTGGTGGGGAGGCTGAAGGAGATGAGGAAGTGATCAGAATTATGACAGGGATCAAAGGAGAGGTCAACAAGAGAGCAATTTCGTGAGGTCGAGGGAGTGGCAGAGGTTGTGAGGTCGAGGGAGTGGCCGTCTGTATGGGTGGGGGAATCGGTCCAGAGTTGGAGATCAAAGGAGGAGGTCAGGGAGAGAAAGTGGGAGATAGAGGGCGTGGAAGGTGTGTCGATGTGAATGTTGAAATCACCAAGAATGAGAGTGGGGGTGTCATCAGAGAGGAAGAAGGTGAGCCAGGATTCAAAGTCTGTGAGAAAAGAGGAGAGGGAACCTGGGGGGCGGTAGATGACAGCAACACGAAGGTGTAGGGGGGAGTATAAACGCACAGAATGGGCCTCAAAGGAAGGGAAGGAGAGGGCGGAAGAAGGGGAAAGGATCAGATTCTTCTGTAACACGTGTAAGTGGCAGAAGCAACATGCCTATATTTTTATATTTTGTATGCTTGGAAATGCAGTTTGACTGCTGATATGCAGAGAATATAAAGCAAGATGGAGCCACTAGAAATTCAATGGCATTTAAAACTCACTATTTCAGTTTTGTAAACCTGCTTTTCAAAATCCCTTGGCACTAACCAATTAAGAGTATCTGACAGTTAGCAGCCAGAGGCTGGAGATAATTGCAAGAAATCATAAAATCTTTCCTCCCCTCTTTCAGAGTAATAGAGCAGCTTGGTGGAAAACAGCTTGTAATGAACCACATGCATCATGAAGACCAGCAAGTTCGCTATAATGCCCTATTGGCTGTGCAGAAGTTGATGGTTCACAACTGGTAAGTGATGACTTGACTTAGCTAATATATTGATGGCAGTAAAGGGTTTTCATACTTTTGGCGAAACTATAAAAACCGGCATCGCAGAATTCTGAAAAGTAGCATTTAAGTCTTCTAGTAGCAAGGTATTTGGTAACATGTGACATTGAAATGAAAATTGTAATAGATGTTTAAGTTTGAAATGGACCCTGTAAGAAATGGCCCTACAAGAAATGTTGCTGATATCAAAAGGAAATAGGTTTGGTGTTTTTTGTTGTTGCTTTTTTTCTACTGCTGGAAACCCATTTGTGATGGATTCAAATGAAGTAATCTTACTTTCAGCAGTCGAGTGAAATGCAAATTCCTCTCAATTATGCTTAAACTCTGAAAATGTTAACAATTTACGATTGCTCTCACTGCTACTTGGAACACATAATTTTGCAAGCTTTAATTACGCTCCGTGTTTTCTTTGGACTGAGAGCCAGCAAAATCCATTAACGCATTTGGTAGGAGTTGGCTGAATATAACTGTTTGGTGTTTCGTTTTTTATCTGTACTGTGAAAGTTGATACTCTCAGCACTTGTTTGAGGCTTTAATCAGTTTGCAGAAGGGCTTGGAAGAGGAACAAAAATCAGCGTTTTTGTTGCTGTTTATTGAAAAATAAATCAAGAGCTGCAATGTTGTGTTCGAGCAAACAAGTATCTCTGATCTCACTTTTAATTTTATTTATTCATTTATTTATTTTTAGAAAACCACAACTTCTTAATATTGTGATATATACTTGGTCATTGTCCTTTAAATGATGTTTACTTTTTAACATTTTACTATATAGCCATTAAGTGAGATTGCTCTGTGCTGCCATTGTGATATAGTTTTGATACCCATGCTTTTAGTACATGGCTGACGGGTTGAATGCTTCACAACAGGGCCTTTACCATGGTGCCAAGCCAAATCAGTCCCCTTTTCAGTTCCTGGGTCTGGCCCAGGGATCCAGTCCTCTATGCTCATGTATTGAAGAGTTTAGAGGAAGGTGGCAGAGATGAGGGCATGCACTAAAAGGATAGGCCTATCCATAATCTGGATCCTCATCCTAAGCACCCCCCCTTAAGTCTCCCTAACTCCACTCCTGTCTGGCCTGCAGACCTTCTACTAACTTCCAAAGTGGTTGTGGGTGGGGAAAAGTTCCCTACCTCGGGCGTAGAGTCAGTTCATGTTCAGTGCCTTTTGTTCTGACTGATTTAAGGAATATTGACCAGTTTTGAAGAGAATCCATCGCGTGTTGACTGGCTGGTTAGTGCTAAGATGGGAATACCTTGCTGCTACAGAAATAATTGGTAGGGGTTTTCCTTCGTCCCCTTCTGCACCAGGATGAAGTGGTCCCTTATGGATCAAGACTGCCATTCTTGGATTGCAGAGCCATCTGAAGTGACAGGATTTTAAAATAGTTCATTATTTAAAAAAACTCACAATACCCTTTTCTGTTGTCTGCTATGTATATTAGGCATCAAGAGGGGAAGCGTCTTTCAGCTTTAGGTTTTTAATCTGATTTAACAAACTTTTTTGTTTCAAATTTAGTTCTAATGTTCGTTGCAAGAAATCATAATTTAATGCTCTCTAGGTAGGACGTGACTTTTGCTTTCTTCTGTTGCCTTGTACTTGCTACTGTAGTTACAGCTGCAAGTTGTTAAACAGCATATGATGTGATGTAACTTTTTTATCATCTTGCATATTCTTGGGAAATTATTTACTTACATGACAGTTCTTATGTGAAAGGTTTGGCTCCTGCAAACACAGAGGTGATATTCACCAGTTTGGGAACACCACTTGTTTAAAATATAGGTAGCTTGCCCAAACTAATGTTAAGGAATCAAAATGAATAAATAAACAAAAGCCACCCAGCCGAGGATGAGGAGGTGCACTGCTGCTGGATCCTATTTTCAAACCTCAGTGGCGCAGCTGCTCTGCAGGAAGCCACCGGAAACGGTGGCAGGGTCACCTGGTGTCGGGAGCGGGCAGGGATATAGGCCGTACCTAAGTGGCTTGGGCGTGTTGGAGTTGGGAGGTGGACTCAGCAGGCTCAGCATAGTGTTGGTGTACTGGTATAGGGAGGCTGGCCCACCAGACACAGGATCCTCCCACTAATCCCTCACCTGTTTACGTAAGCCCTGTGTCTGTCTTTCTGTGTAGACTGATACCTGCTCCACGCTCAGCCCTAGTGACCCCCCTCCCAGAAGAGCTGCACTGTTGTTGGGTCTGAGAATGGGACCTGGCAGTGGCTCAGTTCCTTTCCCTGCTCATAAGCTGGGCAGTTACCTAAGGTGGACGGGGATATGGGCCTGACAGGCACAGGACCTGCCACTTAACCCACCACTAGGCTGGGCTTGCCAGGCTCTGCCTCCCTGCTCCGGCATGCCTGTGTCTGCTTAGGTAAGCTCTGCATCAACCCCCCGCCCCCCCCTGTATTCGCTGCACTAGGTGACTCTTGTTCCCCACCACACCATGGTTGGAGGGTTGGCTATCCCTCTGCATTTTAGCATGTGTGGCCTCAGTGAAGTCACAGTAATGGTTAAATAGACGTTTGTCTCTGCAGAATCAGGGACTTAAATCTCATTTGACAAGGAGATTTATTTATTTTATTTATTTATTCGCATTTATACCCCACCTCTCCTGAAACATCTCGGGGCGGCTAACAATATCAAAAATAAAAACACAATTATAAAACATTTCGAAAACACTCATAAAATCAACAATTAAAGCACGGCTAGGGAGCATAAAAAATAATACAATAAATATTGGGTGGAGGGGATAAAAAACCCTAACCCCCCTCCCCGCCCCCTCTCCAAAGGCCTGGGCGAACAGCCAGGTTTTGCAAATTCTCCGAAACGTTAAAAGTCTTGGGGTCAGGCGAGCTTTCTCCGGGAGGGAATTCCAAAGGCGTGGCCCGGCCACCGAGAATGCTCCCTCCATTGTGGCCCCCCGCTTAACACGGAGGACCTCCAAGAAGGCACCCCCGGCGGACCGAAGGAGCTGCTCTGGGGCGCAGAGGGCGAGGCGGTCCCTGAGGTACGAGGGGCTCAGATCGTGAAGGGTCTTGTAGATCAATACCAAAACCTTGAACCTGGCTCAGCTCGCTATTGGCTGCCAGTGCAGAGTCCGGAGTCCGAAAGGAGCTGGGCCGCTGCATTCTGCACTAGCTGCAGCCTCCGAACCAGGAACAAGGGCAGCCCCACGTAGAGCGCATTGCAGTAGTCCAGCCTCTCCAGGCGGAGGCCTGCGTCAATAACACCCCCAGACTCCGAACCTGCTGAGGTATAGGAGGGCGAACCCCCCCAATCAGGGGGGGCCAACGCCTCCCCCACCAACATCACCTCCGTCTTATCAGGGTTGAGTTTGTCTGCTCTGCCACATCCATTCCGCCATGGCCTCCAGAAACTGGGATAGCACCGAGACAGCAGGGTCTGGGTCAGTTGAAAAAGAGAGGTACAGCTGAGTATCATCAGCATATTGGTGACATCGCACCCCGAACCCTCTGATAACCTCCCCCAAGGGCTGCATATATACATTAAATAACAATGGAGACAGAATGGAACCCTGCGGATAGCCCTTGTCAAAGTCTCCAGTGCCCCCTTCATGGCCAAGGTCAGGGTCCATTACTCTGTCCTCATCCTCCTTGACGTATATCTGCTGCTTGACACTTGGCCACCATCTGCTTCTTGACACTCTTTCTTCCTTTGGATTCTGGGACTTCATCCTATCTTGGTTCTCTTCTTACCTCTCCCACCACGCATTTAGCATATCCTTTGGATCCTCCTCTACTGCTATCCCACTATCAGTTGGTGTGCCCCAGGGCTCTGTCCTCGACCCTCTTTTCTTCTCCCTCTACACCCGTCCCCTTGATCTGATCTTCTTCTGTGGCTTCCAGTACTGTCTTTATGCTGATGATTCACAGATCGACCTCTCTGTACTAGAGCTGTCACCCAGAATCCAGTCTCTGATCTTGACTTGCCTAACATCACTGCCTGGATGTCTCACCACCACTTTAAACTTCGAAGACCAATACAGAAGTTCTTAGTTTTTCCCACCCCTCACCCTCTATCTTTATGGAGAATGGTCATCCTTCCTGTCCCTTCAGCCCAGAACCTTGGGGGTCATCTTTGATTCCTCTCTCTCTCATTCTCTGCTCACATCCAAAACATGGCCAAGACTTGTCATTTTTCTTTATAACATTGCCAAAATTTATCCCTTCCTTTCTACCCAAATGCTTATCCTTTATTTCATTACCTCACGCTTAAACTAGACCTGAAACAAGCAATCTCAGTTAATGCTGTTTCTGTCAGAAGCAGGTCATTTTTTGCTAGCTTCTGTTCGGGAATCACAGTTGTTCACTACTTCCAGTAGTTCTTTGGTAGCATGTGGTCATCAGTGTGCTGCCCCAACGCAAAATAAACTGACCTTCTAGTTAACACTATGGTTTATGTACTCACTAAGCAACATAAAACTGATGAAAAAATACCAGAAATTGAGTAAAACTAAAAAAAAAAAAAAGATGGAAAATGACAAAAATGGATGAAAAATGTCGGAAATTGTCAGGTAGCACAGAGTTAACGAATAATGAGGAAATACCAATGAACAGTTGTAAGTGTTCCCGAGAGGCAGGTATTTCTAGAACATGTGCGCTCACTTCAGCACTAATTGTAACCTGCTTCCTGTCTGTACTCCAGTTTATTTAAAATTCATCTATGAGACTCGCCAGCCTTGAACACTGCTATGACCATGTAACCCCTTCCCTCAAGTCACTACACTGGCTCCTCATCCACTTCCACATACAGTTCAAACATCTACTCACCTGTAAATGTCTTCACTCTGCATCTCCTCACTACCTCTCCTCCCTTATCTCCCCCATGCCCCTTCTCGTGACTTCCATTCATCAGGCAAGATGCTCTTATCTGCACCTTTCTCCTCCATTGCCAACTCTGTGCATTTCACCTCACTGAACCATATTCCTGGAACAGTCTTCCTGAGGTGATGTGTCAGGCCCCCTCCCTGTCCATATTCAAGAACTGCCTAAAGGCATACCTCTTTGAGATAGTCTTTAATTCATGAACCCAGGCTATATACACATCATAGCATTCTAGATTTTAACTAAAATATCTTAGTTGTAATAAATTAATTACTGAATGAATCCATGATTCAGTTTGTCGTCCCCCCTCCCCCCCCCCCCCGATGCGGAGGCTGGGCTTGGAGTGGTGGGAGTCAGGCATGGTGTGAACTTCCCCGCTCAGCTTTTTCTGAAGGTAGGAGGAGCAAGGAGGCCTCTTCCCATCTGCATGTGCCCCCCCCCCCCCATGGGTCCCCTGTTCCCAGGGTGACCCAAAATCGGGAAGCATGCTGCACTCCTCAGATATAGGTTCCTCTGTTCCCAGGGGACCCATTAGGAGGCACATGCAGTTGGGAAGAGGCTTTCTCACACCCTACCCTGCTCAGGAAAAGCTGAGCGGGGATGTTCCCCACTCAACTGTGCAGCACACAGGCTGGGGAGAAGCAAGGAGCAGCCAGAAGCCTGGCTGGTGAGGTGAGTCAACTCGGGGTCTGGGGAGTTGGGTAGTCAGTTGGGTTGCCTTAAGGGTACCAGTTGGTGCCTGAATGTAACTGGGTGATTTGGGTACCCCAAATTTGTTGGGGTGCCTGATTGGCCAGGTATCTAGTTGCAGCTCTAATAAGGAAAGTTAAGCTGGGATTTTATGCCTCAGAAGTGTAATGGAATAGAAATATTGTGTAGCGAACAGCAATTTTATTGTATGAATTCAAACATGAAGTTTAGTCTATTTTGAGAACTGAGTGCTCTCAAAGTGCCTGTGATTGTGTATGGGCTTTTGAGACTGATATAATGCAATTTCATCCATTGAGCAATGATGATGCTAATCGTGTAGCAGTGGAGAGGGTATGTTCATAACAGCATACGGAGGTGCCAGTAAGAGATGTTAAGTTAGCCCTGCATTGCTGTCATGACAGGCTAATAAAATTGCAAGTATTAAATTACCATTTAAAAAAAAAAAAAAAAGGAATTCCATACAATTAACACTACAAACCGATTTCTTCTTGCTCCATGGTGTTTCCATTCTGAAGCATATTATGCATTCTTCTCTATCGTTCTCCTTCTGTTTCATCTGTTGTGCACAGAGAGATTAGAGATGTAATCAACCTTCTGTACAAATGAGAAGGAACTTCCTCTGCATGAGGGCTTGATTGCAGATTCATGCGTAGGTGGGAATGTGTGATAAATCTCAGTATGACTTTTTTCAGGAAGTAGGGACGCTTTTCTGCTCCTCTCACGTAACAATGTAATGTTAATGGACGTCACCTCTTAATTCTCACAACCTAGATGAGGAACTGCTATGTGCCATGCCAGTGCCCCCCTTCAGTAGAGCACAGCTACATAAGACCCAGGATGCTATGTCTGTAGTATCAAGAGATAGCAAGGTGAGTCACTCAAGTTCTTAAATAGGAAGTAGTTCATCCTTCCAGTGATGTGGGTTTTGTTGAAAATTTTGAATTGGAAATTTTTCCGATTGTAAATTTTTTCCAATGCCTTAAATCGATTGGGGTTTGATCTAGCATGTTTATTTCTCTTGTACTTAGTAAAAGTACACTGTTAATTTTATGTGCTGGATAAATATAAATTTTTTTTTACAATAGCCAAAAGTAGTTGAACTGAAATATTTAATTAAGAAAAAAAAAGTGGTGTTATTAATTCATTTTATGAAACAATGCATTTTTAGAACTGGAAGTTTTTTCCAGAAAAATATAGCGGAAAATTTTCTGTCCCACATCACTGCATCCTGCACTACAGCTGGAGTGCATTTGTATGAGAGTCGGGTGCTGTGCAGCTGCTGGCATGGCAAGTAGCATAGCAACTCCCAGCCGCCCTAGCCCCCAGCCCTACTTGCTGGCATGGCAAGTAGCCGCCCAGAAGCCCCCAGCCGCCCTAGCGACAGCAACAGCAGGGCTCATCCCCTGCAGGTGAGCGAGGCTCCACCCCCCTGGGAGGGCCCAGCCCAGGCCCCAGGCCAAAGCTGCCCGCCCGCCCCCAGCGGGCGGCAGCCCTTGGGCGGCGCCCGAAGGGCGGCGACAAAAGGGCAGCGGCCGTTTTGTTGCCGTTGTGAGGCCGGAGCGAGGACAGCGAGGGGCCCCTGCAGGCCTGGCTCCCCCCCGATACCTGAACAGGTAACACCTATGATGCCTCCCTATGCCTCCGCGCCCTCTATCACCTCCCTCCTTCTAGCCTCTCTCACGCACCCCCTCCTTCTCCCTCTCCCTTCACCAGCAGCCTTTCTCCAGCCAACCTACCCCTTATCCTCACCCACGCCCATCCCCCCTCCCCACCCTCATCCCCCCTTACCCATTCCCCCTAGGCCCAAACCCGTCCGTACCCCATCCCCCAACCTCATCCGCATCCCCTGCCTTCCCAAACACCAATTGCCTTTTTCCTGCTCCCTCTGGAACTGCCGCTCGTCCGTGGCTAAAGCTCCCTTCATCCACGATCTCTTCCTCTCTCGCCCCTTTCAACTCCTGGCTCTTACGGAAACCTGGATCACGCCCTCCAACTCTGTTACCCCGGCTGCTCTATCCTCCGGGGGCCTGTCGTTCTCTCACCGCCCCCGCCCTGAGGGCCTGGGTGGTGGTGTGGGCTTGCTCCTTGCTAAGCACTGCCAATTCAAAACCCTCTCCCCTCCCCCCTCCTCCTCCTTCCCTTCCTTTGAGGCCCACTCTGTGCGCTTATACTCCCCTCTACACCTTCGGGTTGCTGTCATCTACCGCCCCCCGGGTTCCCTCTCCTCTTTCCTCCCGGACTTTGAATCCTGGCTCACCTTCTTCCTCTCCGATGATATCCCCACTCTTATCCTTGGTGATTTCAACATTCACGTTGACACGCCCTCCGCCCCCTCTGTTTCCCGCTTTCTCTCTCTCGCTTCCTCCTTTAATCTCCGACTCTGGACCGACTCCCCCACTCATACTGACGGCCATTCCCTCGACCTCGTCTTCACTCGAAACTGTTCTCTAACTGACCTCTCCTTTGACCCCTTCCCTAGTTCTGATCACTTCCTCGGCTCCTTCAGCCTTTCCCACCGACCCCCCTCCGCCTCCCCCTCTATGCGCCCCTTCCGCAATATGCAGGCCCTTACTCCCTCGGAGTTTGCCGCACATCTTTCCCCCCTTCTCCCCCCCGTTTTCGCCTCCTCCTCCCCTGACTCTGCTGTCTCTGCTCTCAACGCTTCTCTCTCCTCGACCCTTGACTCTCTTGCCCCCCCCTCTGCTCGCCCCGTCCGCCCCCTCGACCCCCGCCCCTGGCTTACCCCTGCCATCCGCTACCTCCGCTCCTGCGCCCGGGCTGCCGAACGCCTCTGGCGCAAATCCCGCTCCCTCCCTGACTTCCTCCATTACAAATTCTCCCTCTCCTCCCTCTCCTCGGCTATCTCCCTAGCTAGGCAGCGCTATTATGCCTCTAGGATCGAATCTTTCTCCCGCGACCCTCGCCGCCTTTTCTCTACTTTCGACTCCCTTCTCAAACCCCCCTGCCCTCCCCCGCCCTCTTCCCTTGCTGCTCGGGATCTTGCGTCGTTCTTCACCTCCAAGATTGACAAGATCCGTCGGGATATTGCCTCCCGCCCCCCTCCGCCCCCCGCTCCCCTCCCGCCCCCTCCCCCGCCCCCCTCCCTCCTCGCATCCTTCCCTCCTGCCTCTCTCCAGGAAATCTCTGCTCTTCTCTCTTCATCCAACCCCTCCACCTGCCCCCTTGACCCGATCCCCTCCCGCCTCCTGACCTCTATTGCTCCCACTGTCGCTCCCCCCCTTCTGCATGTTGTCAATCTCTCCCTTTCCACAGGCTCCTTCCCCTCTGCCTTCAAACATGCCACTGTCTCCCCCATCCTCAAAAAGCCTACCCTGGACCCTTTCGATCCCTCTAGTTACCGGCCGGTCTCCCTCCTTCCCTTTGCTTCGAAGCTCCTGGAACGTGTCGTCTACTCCCGCTGCCTGAACCTCCTCTCTGCCAACTCCTCCCTCGACCCTCTCCAGTCCGGCTTCCGCCCCCTCCACTCTACTGAAACTGCCCTGGCCAAGATCACCAATGATCTACTTGTCGCTAAATCGAAGCGCCACTACTCCGTTCTTGTCCTCCTTGACCTCTCTGCCGCCTTTGACACTGTCGACCACTCGCTCCTCTTGGACTCCCTTTACTCTTTGGGCTTCCGTGGCTCTGTCTTTGACTGGTTCTCCTCCTACCTCTCTGACCGCTCCTTTAATGTCTCCCTCCCCGAGTCGACCTCCCCCTCCCTTCCCCTCTCGGTTGGGGTTCCCCAAGGTTCTGTCCTTGGCCCTCTCCTCTTCTCTATCTACACCCGGTCCCTTGGTGAAATTATTGCCTCCCACGGGTTCCAATACCATCTCTATGCTGATGACACCCAACTCTATCTCTCTACCCCCTCTCTCTCCTCCTCTGTCCGCTCACGCCTCGTCGACTGCCTCTCTGATATCTCCGCCTGGATGTCCCGACGCCAACTCAAACTGAACATGGCCAAGACTGAACTCCTCATTTTTCCTCCCTCCCCCTCCTCTCCCTCTGACCTGACCGTCTGCATTGATGGGGTCACCATCCGTCCTGTTCTCCGTGCCCGCAGCTTGGGCTTCATTTTTGACACGCACCTCTCCTTTAAACCTTACATTGACTCTGTGGCCAAATCCTGCCGATTCGCTCTCCTCAACATTGCCCGCATTCGCCCCTTTCTATCTGTCTCCTCGGCCAAAATCCTTGTTCATGCCATGGTTATCTCTCGCCTCGACTACTGCAACCTCCTCCTTGCTGGCCTCCCTCGCTCCCACCTGTCCCCCCTTGTGGCGATCCAAAACTCTGCCGCCAAGGTCATTCACTCTGCCCGTCGCTTCGACCATGTGACGCCTCTCCTCCTCTCCCTTCACTGGCTCCCCCTTCCTGAACGTATCCTGTTCAAACTCCTGGTTTTCACGTTCAAATCGCTCCATGACCAAGCTCCCCCTTACCTCTCGGACCTAATCGCCCTACGCGCTCCTGCGCGCGCTCTCCGCTCTTCCGCTGTCCCCTCCCTCGCTCTCCCTCGCTTCTCCTGCTCGCCCAACCGCCTTCGTCCCTTCTCCCTCGCTGCCCCGCATGCCTGGAACTCCCTCCCTGCCGACGTCCGCCTCGCCTCCTCCCTCCGCTCCTTCAAATCCCTCCTCAAGACCCACCTTTTCCATGCTGCCTTTCCCAATGCCCTCTAGTCTTTCCCCTTGCTCTTACTGTCAGCCCTCCTCTGCTGACTGCTGCTACCGACCACCTTGTAACCAAGCCAAGTACACGCACCTGAGACTTCGCATCCGCCTGAATGTTTGTTTGTCTTCTCCCATGTCTCTCCCGCTGTCCCCTCTCCTTGTCTCCCCCTCCTTGTCTTTTAGATTGTAAGCCACAGGTAGGGACCGCAGCTGATTATATGTTCTGTACAGCGCCAGGTTGTTACTGGCGCTTTATAAATGTTTAATAATAATAATAATAATAATAACTCCGCATCTGTACGTAGGTAGTAGCCATAGTCTTTAGTCCTGGGGCACTCAGTGTGCATAGCCTTCAGACAATTGGTCCATGGGTTATTGTTTGTGGTCCACAGAGCTGCTGCTGCATCCAAACCTTGACTGGGTACTGCTAACGCTCCTACAGGGAGATCTCCCATAATGCTCTTGTCTAGTATTTAGGCAGAAATTCAAGTGCTAGAGGGGACCAGCAGGAGGATGACCTCCGTTGGAGTGGTGACAGCCCAGTGGGAAGTTTGGAGAGGACGACGGCAGTAGCAGCAGCAGCTTCCTTATGTTCCTGTTGGTCAGCATCTTCCCCGGGGCAAGTTTTGGCAGCATCAGGATTATTCTCCAGGACAGTCAGCTGTAGTGAAGGTAACGGCTCTCCAGGGCCAGTTCCGTTTGTGGCAGCTGCTTCTCAGGAGCCTTGAAGGTAGCTTTGACAGGAGCAGGGGCTCCCAAGAGGCATTGCTGGTTGTGGCACTTAGGAGGTCACGGGACTAGTTTTGATTGCAAGAAGAGCTCCTAGGTTCTGAGTTAAGTCATGGCATTATGTTCTCGGGGCTCTGGAGGGCTGACGTCAGCAGTGGTGCGGTTCCTGCAACAGTGCAGTATCCTGGGGACAGGTTCTGCTAGCAGTGGTCAAGACTGCAGCAAGATTTTTCTAGAGAAGAAGATGCAGGGAGGCAGGCTGCTGAATGTGTGTTAAGTACCATCGGGCTGGGGATGTCGGGGAGTAATTCTTTGTTAAATCTTGAGATATTCAAGTAGTTAAAATGACTGATGTCTTGGAGTTCCAATTTTGTTCGCATAACCTGTCCTACCCCCATCATGTTAATTACAGAAGAGGAAGCGCACAGGAGGACAGTAGGCAATCTTCCGTTTTAAACATGTCGATACCTCAAACTTTTCTGAATGCTCTTTCTCCTCATACCTCTGCATCTTCCTCCTGCTGAGTAGTTCTACCATTGACCGATAGGAGGCAGATGATTCATTTCTTTCTTCTGTGCCTGCATTACTGGAACTACCCGGCTGTTTCCAGTACATAATTTGCCTCGAGACCGGTAGGATGCACCTTCGGATCCTGAGGACCCTTTTTTAAAAAGGAAATTGGCAGGGCTTGACGGGGCAGTGATCCTGGACGCGGTCTTGGGATTCGCTTGTAGGCTAATTTTTTCTGGTGCTTGATTCTAATCCCCTGCTGGCTCCCTTGCATTGCGTCGGGGAGCCGGGGAGGCCACGCAGCTTCCCGCCTAGCGAGAGGCTCCCAGTCCGGTGCTCCCTCCGCCTGAGGATGGGGTCAGCGCGGCTTGACCCTGTCCAGAGCAAGAATCCAAGGATTTTTTTTAAAAAAAACAACAAAAATAAAAAAGGAAAGGTAGAGACCATGAGCTCGACCGGCAAAGAGCCGGTTTCCCCCACCCCCACTGCCAGGGCGGGAACGGCAATGAACAAAGGAGGCCCCCAGGCCACGCAAGTATCCTCCCTGGGCACAATAGCTCAGACCATGGGTGAGATTTTAATCTCCCTAAGGGAGCTGTCCCAGTCTAAGTCGGGGGGGAAAAGAAAAAGGGACACACCCCCTCGGGCAAGGCCGGCGCCAAGTTCCTCAGGGTGGGAAAGCCCAGGGCACCAGGAAAAAAGATCAAGGCTCCACTAGGGGGAGTCAGGGCCCAGTTGTTGCTTTCTCCTCAGGGCTCTGAGGAGGAGGATCAGCTAGAAGGTACCAGTCCCAGCTTTAGGGCCCAGGCACTGCCCGGTTCAGACTCGGACTCCTCGGGTTTGGGTGCTGGATCTGGTTTAGAAGAGGGGGAATGCGTGGACTCCATTGCAGACCCCAGAGATAGGGACAGGCATTTCCCAAATCAGTGCAGAGAGGAACTTATGTGGCAGGTGATCAAAAACCTCCAGCTCAAAGAGAAGCCCTCTAAGGAGGCCTCCTCGGATTCACAGGAGGAAGAAACAAGGGAGTTGATCCCCACCCTGCATGGCAGGGATCAGGGTCTGCCCCTAGACAAGGCATTTGAAAGATTGGTGCTGGAAGAATGGAAGCACCCAGACAGGGCTTTCAAAATGAACAAGGTGCAGGACTTGCTTTACTCTTTTTCTAGGAGAAAAGAACCGCTTTTTAAGAGTCTCAAAATAGACGCAGCAGTGGCCTCACTGACTCGTCAGGCTGTATTTCCAACAGAGGGAGGCTGTCATCCTAGGGACCCCACAGATCGAGGGGTGGACTCGGCACTCAGGAGGGCAGTGGATTGAAATGCAGCTTCCCTTAAGGTCAACATTGTGGCCTCTTATGTCTGCAGGGCTCTCATGGCGTGGATGCAGGAAGCCCAGGACCCTGATCTATCAGAGAGGAAATCACAGAGGCTGTCTTCCCTCATCTGCTTGGCTTCTGCCTTTTTGGTGGATGCAACGACAGATGCCCTGGTCTGGTCAGCCAGATCCGTGGCCAATGATATAGCAGCCAGACGTAGGGTTTGGCTGCGGTCCTGGCAGGGAGACACTACAGGCAAGAACCTCCTCTCTTCGGCCCCTTACAAAGGCTCCAAGCTCTTTGGGGTTTGCCTTAATAAGGTGCTGGAGGAAGCAAACCTTGAAGACAAATCTAAAACCCTTCAACAGGTCACACCGAAAAGGTTTTTTTTTCGTGGCTACCCTTTCAGGTTCAGGGGGTTTGGGGGCACCTCTAGACAGACTCACTCCCAGGGACCCAGAACCCATACAAGTAACTTCTTCTTTCGAGGGAGGGGTTTCAGAGCGGGGAGATATGATAGACGGAGGTTGAGGGGGTTTACTTCCTCCCAAGCCAAGCAGGAGGCCTGACAGTGACTATGCCTCCGTAGAGGTAGGGCGCAGGCTTCAGCAATTCCAGTCAGCATGGTAGATCTCAGTGACAGACTCTTGGGTCTTATCTTGTGTCCCAGAGGGGTATATGATAGAGCTAGAGCACACACCAAGACAAAGATTCGTTGCCTTGCTGGTGCCAAGAGACAATTCAAAACACATGGCCCTGACAGCAGAGATTCAAAGACTGGCAGAGATTCAGGCAGTAGAACAAGTCCCTATGCTCAAGCGTTTCTCAGGCATTTATTCCATCCTGTTTCTAGTGTCCAAGAAACGGGGGAAATGGAGAGCGGTCTTAGACCTGAAAGCTCTCAACAAATTTGTAAGGAAACAGAGATTTAAGATGGCAACAGCGGCATCAGTTTGTCAAAGCCTTCAGAAGAACGATTGGATAGCGTCCCTGGATCTCAGAGAAGCCTATCTGCATGTGCCGATCTGGGACCCACACAAGAAATGGCTCAGATTTGCCTACAACGAGGAGCACTGGCAGTTCGGAGTTCTTCCCTTTGGGCTATCGTCGGCTCCCAGGACCTTCACGAAGATCTTAGTTCCCCTCATCGCCAACCTTCGCAGCAAGGGGATACACATATACGCTTATCTGGACGACCTGCTGATCCGGGCCAACTCCGCCTCCAGAGTACAGACACACCTGAACATCATGATCCAGTACTTGGAGAGACACGGCTTTGTGGTAAACAAGGAGAAGAGTCACCTCACGCCAAGTCGCAGGTTGGAACACCTAGGGATCATGGTGGATACCTCCTCAGACCGCGCGTTCGTTCCCGCAGATTGACAGGACAAGATCAGATCGTTAGTGCGAGTGCTAAGGCTCCAATGTCGCACGAGACTCAAGCAACTAGCAAGATTGCTGGGACTACTGATATCCTGCATTGGGCAGGTGACTTGGGGCCGTTTCCACCTTTGTCCCTTGCAGAGGCAGCTAAGGGGTTTTCAAAGAGAACTTACAGTTGGGCTCAACCCTTGGGTCCCCATCCCACGAAGCCTAAAGGTACCTCAGTGTCCTGGTGGTTAAGTTCGGATACTTTCCAGGAGGGCATACCGCTCGCAGAACCAACAAGGACGGTGCTGACAACGGATGCCAGCCTCCAGGAATGGGGGGTGCCACTCAGGAACTCACTCAGCCCAGGGAATCTGGACACAGAGGGATGCAGGCAAGAAGATCAACTTACTCGAACTGAAGGCCATCCGCCTCGCCCTACGACATTTGACTCCGACTTTCCCCTCCCGACACCTCCTGGTGTACACGGACAACGTGACGGTGAAAGCCTATCTCAGCCACCAGGGGTCGAGTTCGTTAGAGATCGTTAGAGTTGCACTGGGAAGCAGTAAAACTCTTTTCATGTGCCCAGACTCATCTGGCCTCCATAAAGGCCCTACACATCAGGGGGCAGGACAATATACAGGCTGACTGGCTGAGCTGGCAGACCTTGGATCCACACAAATGGATGTTGGACAGGGCCGTGTTTTGGCAGATAGTAGAACGGTTCGGTCTCCCACAAGTGGACCTATTCGCAACAAAGGAGAATGCCCAGATGCCTCGTTTCATAGCACGGGCTCGTTGCACGGAAGCGGAGGGGATCGATGCTCTAAATTACCCCTGGCCCAAGGGACTTCTATATGCCTTTCCCCTGTTTCCTCTAATCCAAAGGACGATAACAAGGCAGTCGGGGAGCAAGCATGCCTGCTACTAGTAGCACCGTGGTGGCCCAGGAGACTGTGGTTCTCCGAGCTGATAGAACTCAGCCAGTCTCGGTACCACAGGTTACCCCTCCTGCCGACGTTGCTCTCCCAGGGTCCAGTTTGCTCCACAGCAATACAGGCATTAAAACTAACAGTATGGAGCTTGAACGCTCAGCGTTAAGGGCAAGAGGCTACTCGGAGGCAGTCCTATCCACAATCCAGCTTTCAAGAAGGACTGCCACTAGGAGAAGCTACAGTTCCACGTGGAAAATCTTCACTACGTGGTGTCACCTGCATGACCAAGATCCTGTTCAGGCGGGGGTCTCTCAGGGTCTAGAATTCCTACAGCAGGGTCTGAATAAGGGTCTCCGGGCTAACACGCTGGCTAGGCAGGCAGCGGCCATAGACTCAGTCCTCAGGGCGGTCTCTAATAGGGTAGTTTCCTCTCACAGGAACGTTAGGAGGTTCCTACGAGTGGCCAGAATGATCTCGCCTCCAGTGGTACATAGGGTCCCCTCTTGGGATCAGAACTTAGTTCTGGAGGCCCTGACCAGACCCCCCTTCGAGCCCCTTAGACACGTCTCATTATATTTTATGACACTAAATGTCATTTTTCTGGTGGCGGTGACATCAGCAAGACGAGTCTCCGAGTTAGGAGCGCTCTCTATGGAGGACAGCTTTTGTGTTTTTCAGAGGGACTCAGTCACCTTAAGACTAGATCAGGCTTTTTTACCAAAAATTAATACTCTCTTTCATAGGTCTCAGGAGATAACATTGCCTTCTTTTTGCCCCAATCCAGTACACCCCAGGGAAAAGGCCTGGCACACCCTGGACGTACGACGAGCCCTGAAGGTCTATCTAGCCAGAACCAGAAGCTTCAGACAGTACTACTCTCTTTGTGAATATTAGACCAGGGTGTCAGGGGCACAAGGCTACTAAAACCCTGATCTCCAAATGGGTGAAACAGGGAATTGTAGAGGCGTACAGGGCGAGGGGTAGGATTTCCCTCCCCCCTCCACATTTGGACCCACTCCGTGCACAGTGCAGCCACATCTTACGCCTTTAAGGCAAGAGCCTCTTACGAGGAAATATGCAGAGCCGCTACTTGGGCCTCTATCCACATCTTTGTTAAACATTATAAAATCAATGTTTTCCAGTCAGCGGAGGCTGCTTTTGGCAGAAGGGTGCTGCAGGCGGTACTGGACCCTTCCAGTGCTGCTGGCTCACACCCCTGAGATTGTGGCCCCGAGGCTTGGGTACATCCCAGCATGAGGAGGATGTAGAGGTATGAGGAGAAAGGAGAATTGATAACCTACCTTCGGTGAATTCCTTTCTCTCATACACTCTGCATACTCCTCCGACCCTCCTTGCTAGGCAGCAGACTAATGAGCGGGGAGTATGGGACCAGTACCCCAGTTAGTGGTTTGTTGTTATAGTTAGGGCCGTTTTTTGTTGGTGGATTAACCTTGGAGGGGGTGAGTTCCTAACAGTTATTACTTTTAGTTTCATCTGGTGGTGGAACATAGTCTTTTTCGACTTTGGAATGGACCGGAGACAGCCGGGTAGTTCCGGTGACGTAGGTGCAGAAGAAAGAAATTAGTCATCCGCCTCCTGTCGGTCAATGGTAGAACTACCCAGCAGGAGGAGTATGCAGAGTGTATGAGAGAAAGGAATTCACCAAAAGTAGGTTACCAATTCTCCTTTCTATCCAAATTCAGGGAATTTCTGAGCAATTGGAAGGTCCGGAACCATTTCCATTTTCTTTGCCCATTAAAGGATTTTAAAGTGAACAAAAGGAAAAGTGAATCAGACCCAAAACTATGTCCTATAGGCTATCAGGTTTTTTTTATGTGAGTCACATTACCTCAACGGTTTTATTAATAGAATTTGCATTCTGAAAATCATGCGGCAAGGCAGCAGGTAATCGAGGTGCGTTCGAGAATTTTAACCATGCTGTTGCTTATATGTGGAATGGTTAAATATGTAGCTCATCCTTGGCTTTCACTGGGCTTTTTGGTAACTTTTATATTTGTGAAAGGTGGTAAATTAATAGCGTTAGAGATGGAAGCCTTCTGCCTTTTAGGAAAAAAACCTACTGTATATTAAGTGACTGGAAAAAAGTTTTGTACACTACCCCTTTTCGTTGTGCCTTTACTATGTCCTGGAGGCCCTGCTGTAGAAAGATGTGTATTCTCTTTGGTCCTTTAGTTCTTGGCCTCTGAGACCGATAACAGGGAAGTTAAATCTAATTGCAGCCAATTCTTTATGCAGGCCTGCATACAAAAATACCAGACCATTCACTCTCTAAACGGCAGCAATTTGTCAATACGCCTTCAAAGGAGAGCAGTCCCCATACTAGTCCATGTAATACGGATACAGCAGCATACGGCTGTTGAATAATTCTACCGTCTCTGTAAAATCTGTGATGCATGGAAGGATCGTAGACAGCGGCACTTTTCTTAATGAACACATCAGATTATTACCATCCGAAGTTTCCTTGGGAAAGGAGCAAAGCTGCGATTCTGAATGACACACTATGTATGTGCAATCCATATTCTCATCATCATTCATCGATGATAAAATGTATTGCTTACATACACCCCAGATGGGTCACTTTTGTCTAAGTGTGTAGAAGGACACAAATGAAGATCTCCTCCTTTGTAGTTGTTGCATCTATCTGCTGTCCCTTGCCCTGCAAGATATACCACAGTCTAAAAAAAATAACCAGTTCCCAGGAATCTGAGTTGTCACTACAGACCTGTTTGCTTTAAGGATATAAGGAGCTGCCTAACTGAGACCACTTTCAAACGAGGGCCCCATGTTCAGAGAAAAGCCATGCGGGGAGGGTTTACACGCTGCCCGTGCTGCTGGAAGTGACGTGCTTTCCGTTCTCGGCAGCAGCGGTGGCTGGAGATGCTGGGCTTTGAAGAGGTGCGTTCTGAAAGCCTGAAAGGTGAGGCTTTCAGAACGTGCCTCTTCAAAGCCCCGCATCTCCAGCCGCTGCTGACAGTGGGCAGCACGTTCCTTCCGGCAGCGTGGGGAGCATGCAAACGCTCCCTGCGCAGCCGAAAGGAACATGCAGGGCTCAGGAAGCGCTGAATGCAGGGCTCAGGAAGTGCTTCTACGCTTCTCATTTGAAAGTGGCCTCATGAGTTAGACCAATGGTCTGTCTTAGCCCAGTATTTTCACAAGCTGACACAGCAGCAGAGTTTCAAACCCAGGTCTCCAGCAGAGGCCTCACCCAGGTGTGCTACCAGAGACCCTCCAGGATCCTCAGCAGAGGCCTCACCCAGGCGTGTTACCAGAGATCCTGAATCAGAGATGCCAGAGATTGAACCTTATACATCCAAAGCATGCACTCTACCACCTGAACCACAGCCCACCTCAAAAGATATCCTGGCACCTCTCGAGCGTTAGCATATTTTACCGCCCATTCAAAGAGATGGGAGTTTTCCACCAATTGGTGTATATGTGGTGACAAAACACCAGACAATGGGCATTTTTGCACACACCTTAAAGTTCCGGATTTTTCAGTCTTCTGGGTTTACAAGTCCACAAGTAAGTTCCAGATGCATTTTTCTCAAGCACACTGCCCTGAAGCAGTTCCTGGATGCATTCTTCACACAAACACTGCCCTGAGCTGCAGCTGTAGATGTGACAGGCTGCCATGGAAACCAAGTGACCACGACTGCCTGTAGCAAAGCAGTTTACCAGGATAACCTTTTGCACACACAAGTTCTGGGAGAAGTTCTACAGAAGTTCAAAGACCCGGATGTTCAAGATCTGTGTGAGTGATTTATGCACACAGAAAGTTCAGGATGTAACAACAAACATGCAGGAGAAATGTGTGTGTAAAAACACCCAATGTGAACTTTTCCTCTCGGGTATATGGAAGAGAGCATATCGGAGTCTTGCAAAGACTGGGAAAGAGACCTAGATTCCTTTTCCTCTCCAGCATGGTGTGGTAGGAAGAAGCCAGACATCTTACATGCAAATTGAAATGTGAAGTACTGTAAGATAACCTCTTCTCTGTTTTTGGGGAGAGGACCCAGAACTTTAGCGGAGAGCAGGAGATACCAGGCCCTGGGTGTCCTTTCTTCCCTCCTCTGCATTGGGTGGCAGAGAGCAGGAGGAGATCCCCGATGTCCCCTTTCTCCAGGGATATTTGTATCTCTAAATGTAATTAGGGGAGCACATAATGGAACAAAAGACAGTTTACACAATCTTTATGTAAACCGAAACTGCACATTATTTTAAAACTTTAGATCAGCAGCCTTACCCTATATGACTAGTAAAACAGCTCCCGTTGTCCCCTAGCTGCTAGGAAAAACTCGCATAGCTTTCTCCATGGATTTGTTCTCTCTGTCCCTGATGTATACTATGCAATGGAAGAGAACCCTTTCCCTTGCATGAGCTACTTCAAAAATTAATATAAACTTTGAGGGCTGCAGAGATGTTGGGGCTGAGGTGCTTTTGGGGCGGGGGCGGTGCATGGATCTGCCCCCTATCCTTGTGTGCATGCCCTTATCTCTGCTTCCTTATCCTGATCAGTGTTTCAGGGTAGAAACTGTATCCAGGGACCAGATCCAGGAACTGAAAAGGGGCCAAGTAAAACGTAGCCACCAGCCGCATTTGGCCCCTGGGCTTAAGGGTCTCCCAACCTCTGGTATACATGGACATCAGGGATCTCCTCCTGCTCTCTGCTGGAGTTCTGGGTCCTCTCCCTACTTGCTGTCACTTCTTGACATGTAGAATTGTCTTTGGTGGCTGACTTGCCATCAAACATATCAAGCTTTCACATAAAAATCCCAATACATCCAGTTAATGGACAACACACGTCTTAAATATCCTTCCTTGGGTTAAGTTGGTCCCTGAGTTCCCAGTCTTTTCAGTCAACTCCGTCTCTCTCCTCCCCCACCCCCAAATATTCTAAATTGTGACTTCTCGCTAACTTCATGGTAATCTGCTGTAGTGACCACCAGGCATGGATTTCAGTGTGTGCATTGAATGGGGTTCTATCCAGTTGTGTGTATTCTGTGATTTTTTTACTTGAGAATCAAACCAGTCCCAATGAAATGTGTAGGTAGGAGCAGTAGAGGGCTGGCAGAAGTGCAGTGGGTTGGTGAATAATTAATGCTAAATTAGAAGAGTGTCCAGGCTCTTAAATGATAGTTGAGTGTTAATGGTACAAGCCTGAGGCACAGAACAGTACTACTATATATACTAAATCTCCGTATGTGCATTATATTTCAGAAGTATCTAAAGTAGAAGACCTAACACTGGAAACAGTAACCTTTGCCCCATCAGGGCCTCTGCCTACATAGAGGGTGGGTGTCCTGTTTTCTCTCTCCAGACACACATTCAGACAAACAGCTTGGCAACCATTTCCTTAAATATTGGACAGTGTTTCTAAAAAGAACTGCGTGTGTCATCCTATTGCCGATTAAAAAATGACCACTTGTATAGCAATAATGTAGATGATTAAAGCGGCAGTGTACCAAGCGTGATTCTTGTCTCTTCCTTCCACTTCAAAAACTAGTTGAAACTAGTTCAAAACTAGATACATGTTCTGTATCTTACCTACTATTTGCAACAGCAAAGGAGCCATCAGTAGTTAGTATGATGGGTAATTTATTGAGGGTTAGTTGACTTGGAATGGTTTGTGATAGTACTCTCCTTTAATGCTTATTAAATTAAATGCTCACTGAAGCTTAATACTGTAGCAAACTGAGTAAATAAGTAATGCAACCCACGTATTAGAGTAATTGTGAACATAGTGATGTTTCTCCCATTTCTCCTCTTGAGCAATATCCTCTTTCTGGGTAATGAAAACCAATCACACAGTAAAGAGCATAACTAGTTGAACCATTCAAAAAATTACCTATCTTTGGTTGTAAAACACCCTCAAACCCGCCCCTCCCCCCAAAATTGAGATATTTGATGCATCTCTGTGGAACATGTCAAATTAAAGGCAGTTTTTAAACAGACTGCGGTGGGTGGAAGTGGGTGTGCACCTGTTCCCATGGGTGCACATCCATGGCGCATCGGGCATTGGAGCCCATTGCACCCCCACCCATCCCCCGAGGCATTCACACGGGCACCTCCACCCATCTCCGTGCAGTGAAGCTGCGTGGAGATGGTTTGGTCATCTCGTGTGAAAAAGGTCAAAGAAACAAATGACTTAGACATATTCTCCCTGTTAGCAGACTTGTAAAGTTTGCTTTCTTTTTTGAAGTAATGGTGCACCATTGTAATGGCGTGCAGCATATTCGGATGACTGGAATTTGTATTCTGCATGTCTCTCCCTTAGGTTTAAAACTGCATGATTGTATTTCCTCTGTTGAAACCTAAATAATCTTGTAAAAGGTTTTTCCTTTTCCCCCCTAGTACTTTACTTGCATCTTGTGCTTGCAGTGTGGGTCTTCTGTGTCTTGTTTCGTTCAGTTTTCTCTTTCAAGCTTGTCTCACACTTTAAGGCTTCGTGCGTAGTTGTAGAAAAGCTGTTTGTGACTGAAAGTAGGAGTTTTTTTCTGATTAAATTCTATTTTTGATTAATGGTATTTAAATTAAAGCTTTTCTTGATAAGAGTCTGATTTAAAATTCAATCAGCCTTAATTTATTTCAGCCTTCTGAAATTATTCTGCCATCTGTATAAATGTAAAGCTCCTAAATATTAAAGTATTTTGCTTTATGTTCAACTTGGTAAGTAAGTGTTTTGATCTGTGTAAAATATGAATAAAATTAAGTAGCTTAACATAACGAAGCTTAAAGTTGAATTTTTAAGTTTTCAGACAGAATTAATTTATTGTTTTAAGATATTTATATATTAGAGTCACAGGAACGGCTCTGTAGCTAAGGCAGTTGGCACTCTGTTAAAATCATGAAAATTCTACTTGTTATAAAATCAAGATTTATCCTACCAATGTGAAATTTTGTAGGGTGGATCACTTGTATGAGGGGTAGAAGCTGCCAAATTTCAGAAGTGTCGGTTGAGAAACAGCTGAGTTTGAAAATTGGGGGGCAGAAGGATTTTTTCTGGTTGTTGCTACTATCTCCTGTTGACAGAGATAAGTGTGTTTAAAGTAATCCGTCTGGAGGTGTAGTGGTGTCAGGAAATTCAAGTATGCATTCTAGTGATTGCCTGAGTTTAGATTTTGAGAATTTGTCATGTAGTTTTAAAGTTAGGACGTTTTGCAGTTCCCATGTTATCCAATGGAGAGAGTGAGTTTGTGAAGTTACATCACACGAGCACAATGAAGGTGAGCTCCTAACAGGGCTCCCTATTCCTCGGTACAAACCGTGTCCTACCCTGGGAGCTGCTGAAGTCTTAGAGAAGGGCTACTAGTCAGCCATGTTCTGTGATGTACCTTGCCACAGGGTAGACAAGGGCTGATATATTAGAAGCCATTCTATAAGAGTTCAGCAGCTCCTGGTATTGGACGCTCTGTATCCAAGAAAAGGGAGCTCATTCACAGCTCCACCTCAGCATCACAACACCAGTTGAGATGCAACTGCAGCTTCTCCCCAGAAGAATGAATGAGGTATGCGAGACCACAGGCGGGGGGTGGAGGAAGAGGGGGGGTCTCGTGGACATGCTGCTGTTCTTGAGGCAGGATGTGTCCAAGCTAGTGTAGGCCTGCTGAAGCTGTGAATGGGGCTCCCTGTTCCTGCATACAAACAGCATTGAAGTCTGGTAGCTTGGACTCCTGGGTTCTCTCCAAGGGGAGTGAGGACTGAAAGCCAGGATACCTGGGTTGTGTGCAAGGGGAGTGGGTGCTAATGCGTCAAAATGGGGGAGGGGTGCTGGGAGCCAGGAGTCCTGGGCTCTCTGGGTAGGGGAGTGGGGTCTATAGTAGGTTAAACACTGCCCTCAGTGTTTGACAATCTCCTGTCCTCCGTTTCAGTGTTTCCCCCAATCTGTAGAGGAAGAGGATTGGGGCTGAAAGACCAAGACAAATTGTGTGCATGAAGCCCAAGTTGAAAGCAACACAACACCACCCCCTTCCTCACATCAAAGCTCCAGCTCCCAGGCAAAACAGTAGTTCTGGCAGCAGCATTAGCAACTCAGGACACATTGCCATGGTCTCCAGGATACTCCAGAAGCAGCAGTAGAAATCATGACTGCTTATTTTGCTCCTGGGGGAGCTGCATGTACATCCCTCCCCATTTTCCCATTTCACTGAATTCCCTCAGTTTTCCTCACTGTCTTCTGCTGAAACTCAGAGATGGCATTCAGAACGTTCTAGCTATTCATCCACAGTTTGCTATTTTTATCAGCTGTCTAGAATTCTTTGTGTGTCCCAGGCTGCTGTTGTGACCATTGAAAATATCTGTATATGCATTATATTTCTGGAGTTAGTTGATCAAACACAGGTATGGGGAACCTTCACCCTCCTGCTGGCTGGAGCCTCTGGGCCTCAGCCTATGCAAGGGGTTGGGGCCTGCAGACTGGAAATAGATGGGATATTTTATATATCTTTTGGTTTTTTTTAATATGGTTCTTCTGTAAACTGTCCTGCGCCTTGTGGAAAGGGTGGGAGCATACATTTTAAAAACATAAATTTTAAATTTTTGAAGAATTCAAATTGAAACCCATTACTTTGATATGTATGGGTAACTTTAGACGTGACTGGCCCAGAGACCCACCACGCTCAATCACGGACCGGGATCCGTTTTGGATCCCGGTCAGGAATCAGTCCAGCCATTCTTCAGACGTGCCGGCTTGATTCCTACAGAGGATCGGGGAGGGGGCGGGGCTGCGCGGCGCAATGTGCGGCCGCACAGCCCCGCCCCCCCACGCTGCCCCGGCCAGCAGCCTTCCAGGAGATGGGCGGGCGTAGCGGCCAATCCAGCCACTGCGCTGATCCTGTCCCATGGTCAGGACCACAATCTGGCAGGGCTGAAGGTAACAGACGTTGCCTCTGGCCCTTTCTGGATCATGGCCAATCCAACCATGGTTGGGTCCCTGATCCCACTATGATTCTGGACCTCCGGGCAGCTGGAGGTCCAGAATCGTGGTCAGTTTGATTCCCGCCGGAGGTTCACCGTGGTGAACATCTGGCAGAAATCAAATAAATGTTATGGGACAAACGGCCACCACAGGGGATTCACTGTGGTTGACTATGGTCTCATAACGTCTAAAAATACCCCATGTTTCACTGCTAGCCAAATGCAGGACACCTACAGACATCTAGGTGCTGTACTATTTTACATGATGACTGGAGGAAAGAACTTAGTTGTGGGTACAATATAGTACCAGTGTTAAGCTTTGCTATGTGCTGTAGCAAAAGCAGACTTACGTGCTTTCAGTACTTTTCTGCAATGTGACACTGGTGAAACTCAATTTTACTCAGTGTAATGCGGTAGGAGAGATCATAACAGAACTAAGCTTCCTTTTTGAAGACTAAGGTAGGACCTCTGCTCCATGATAGGTAGAAAATGTTCATATTTTTAATAGGATGTCTAGCAATAAAATATGGTTTGGGTTTCTCTTTTTGGCTACTTGTTCTTGGAAAATGTTGCAAACCATTTTTCTGCAGCACTTTTTAATTAATGTATGAGAGAAGAGTGATTAAACTCTGCCAACCTATCATCTGAGCCGTTTCAGATATATTGTCCTTCCCCAGAATAGTAGCTGAGGTTAATATCTCTTTCAAATTAGTAAATTTTGACAGACTGCAAAGAGTGATTATCTGTATCCTATAGAGATGGCAGTTGTTGAGGAAAAAAAAGAGCTTGCATTCTATTGATATATTTTCCGTAACAAATAGGCTTTTAAAAAAATTTAAAGTAAAGAATGTCACAGACTCTTTAGAGTCTAATGCTAAGGCCATTTTTAGATGGACATGCTTCCCCAGCTGCTCGGTGTTCGGGGCGGAGTCCGTGTATACTGCCACGAGCGGGTGGGGGGATGGGTGTGCATCTGTGTAAACATCATGGCCAGCGGGTGTTTGTGCATGTGTGCTCCTGCCGCACACTCACCAACGCGTGCCGCACACCCACTTCCACTCACGGAGCCATCTGACAGAACTGAGGATGCTCGGTGGGTGTAGGTGGGTGTGTCGGACACACCCCCGCCGCACCAAAATACCCCCTCCCCACCCTTGTCCGTGTAAAAATGGCCTAAGTTAGAACTTAAGGTGGTGCTAACTTTCCTCAACTCCCATTGAAGCCATTGGGAGGTGACAACCTCTACATCTTGATGTCGTTTCCTCTGTACCATCCACACCACTCACTTGCATAGTAACTCTACTTTTCTGAATCTTATTGGCATGGTGTTTCAGGGTTTGTTTGTTTATTTTATTGTATGCCGCCCTTCCCAAATTGGCTCAGGATGGTTTACAATTAATAAAAACCCCTAAAACATTTTTTTTTAAATTCCCTCCCCAAAACCCTACCCCTAAAGCTCCGCCTTCGAAAGCTTCCCTATCCCCTCCCCACAACTACATATAATCTCCCAACCAGACCCAGTCCCTATCCCCTCCAGCCAAATGCCTTATCAAACCTACTGACCTTATGCCCCAAATATTCTGAGACGGGGGGGGAGTGACACAGCGACAGAAACTCCCAATAGTCTACTTACCCCCCCTACCATACCTTCCCATGCCCAACATGACCCCCATTGCTGTCCCCCTCCAAACAGGTTCCCCCACTTTGACACCTGATTCCCAATCCCTGCCTTCCACAAAGGGTCAGAGAGGCAGGCAGCCAGAGAGGGTCTCCCTAGTCCAGTGTCCCCAGAGGCAGAGTGGCAAAGGCAGCAGGCAGGGAAAAGTCCCTTCTCTTCCCTCTACCTGTCCCATGCCGGTACCCCCCTCTCACGGGGTTTGGGGGTGGGGAGCACAGCACGTACCATACCCCCTTCCCCTGAACCTGTATCCCCCCCACTCCCTGGGGGGCTTGGTCAAGCCTTACACCCTCTCCACCGTGCCTGTACCCCCTCCCCCCCCCTCAGGGGGGCCAGGGCACTTCCTCCTGCCCTCTTCCCCATGCCTGGACTCTTCCCCCTCTCACCGGGGAGCCAAGACATTTCACCCCGCCTCCTGGTGGCGTGGAGGCACCTCCTTTCATCCCTGACTCCCCATATCCAGTGTGATGCTTAAAATTAATCAGGGTGGTGAAACTGCATAAGACACGCACTTTACTATGTTTGAGGAATGTGTTCACTGTGTTTGAATGGGATCTTTAAAGCTGTTTCACTTTATGGACACTACGGCTCCTAGATTACTGTTAGCTTGAAGTTCAGGTAAATCTGGTTTAAGAATAAAAGCTGTTAAAATAAGTGCGTTTCAAATTAGCCTGAAGACAGCACTCTTCACTTTCCCCAGAAAAAGACTGGGTAGGGGATAGGCCAAATTGAATTGTACAGAACTCTTCCATATATAACTTTTATGAAAAATAAAGTCATGGTCAGCATTGAAGCACCTGAGGTTTTGTCTTGTCCATACGTGCACATTTGCCATTAATAGAAGATCTTCTCTTAAATGTTTACCAGAAGCACTTGTACCTTGGCAAGCAGAGTTACAGTGCATGTGTGCGGACGTTTGGAGAAAATATTTAAAATACTAGAAACTTTTTAACTTGAAATACCTCCTTAAATGGGCACTATTTCAAATAGCTGAGGACGAGGAATGTTTGTGTCAAGCTGGGTGCCCCACATCAGTATGTTCTTCTGAAAATCGTAGTCACTGTAGATTCCATAATAATGAAAACTTAAAACGATTGTTTTTCCTTTACTTGTGGTGGTGGTACAATGTAACCTTCTTATTCTGTGTTTTTCAGGGAATATCTTGGGAAGCAGTTGCAGTCGGAGCAACCTCAGACAGTGACTGCACGAAGCTGAACATTTCCATCTTCACCCTGTGACACTCCCTTCATAACTATAATTGGAGTTTGTTTATAGCTATCCTTAGCTGAGACTAAACACATTTTGGTCACAATGGTTGCCTCCTGCTAATCTGTAGATTCCTTTCCATTTTTCTTCCAGTGCTGTTGCCCTAGAGTAAAAGGTAATATTTGTTAAACTGTTCCTGAAAAATTCATGCTGCCAACAGGCATCCTGCTATAATATGACAGTATCCAAGAGTCTTGGCTGCTGTGTACGGCCTTCGTTTGATGTATTTATTGTTGTTTCAAAACAAGAACAAACCTTATTAAAGGATATTCATTCCAGAACATAAATTGTCTTGACTTGCTCTATTTTTCTTTGCTTATTATTAATATTGTGCCTCTTGAAAAATAATCATCCTATTTCCCTTGGTGAAGTAATTCCTAAACCTGTCCTAGGGCAGCAATTTAGGGAGCATTGATTTCATTAGCCATGACATTTTGAAACCACGCTTAAATAATCTTGTATGGCAAAAAAAAAAAAAAAGCAGCGAGCTCCAGCAACAATATTACAAAGTGATTATATCTTGACCATTATTACCAGGAGATTATAGTCTTTGGTGTAAGTTACTAGGTCTAAGATCAAGCGACTTGAAACTGATAGGTTCAAATCAGTCAAGTTGCTTCATGTATTCCATCCTTATAAAAAATGAACAGATGGATCTGCAAAGGGCTTTGCTGGCAGAAGCTCCAGTCACTTCAGTAGCTTGCGCCACTTTGCTGGCTGCTGGCTTGTGCCAACAGTGCTTTGAGAATCAGAGTCGTCTATACGTATAAACCATTCATAGGGCTTCAGCAATGCAGCCATAAACAGATGACACACAATTTTAAACAAAATGAGAACTTGCCAATTATTACGGAATAGTTTACAAAATCAATCAACGATCAATTACATTAGGGCCACTAGAGTGAAACTGTCTCCTAATTATATTGTTGTCTGCTGTGAATAGTTGGAGAAAAACTTAATTTGAAATTTGCCAAGATGTATGCATAGCCCTTTTGATGAATGGGGATTTTATTGCTCTTAGCTCCACAGACTACATGGAGAGCTCTTTCTTGAAGTTACTTTTACAAGTTGGCACTTAGGCATATTTTAAGTCTCCACTTCTGACGTAGGGAAGACCAGTGCTGGTAGTCTGATTGCGAATATCAAGAGGCATTCTGAAGACCCTCCATCAGGCTCAAAGATGTGAACATAAAAAGGAAGTGAAATGAAAAAACACTTTTGAGAGGCTCAATTCAACATGAAAAGGACAAAACAGAATCTTGAGGAGACAAATGGATAGGAAATAGAGTTAGTAAAAATTCTAACAGCACGGTAGGAGAGTAGCATTGAGAACTGTGAAAAGCAAGGGAAATATAAACTATAAGAGTCATAGGCCTTTTTCAAATGGACCGCTGTGCGTGGAGGGGGGATGGTTTTGTTTGTTCATTTAGCTATGTTAAAGACCTTCAAGACTTTGCTTCCTCTCTCTCACCCTTCCCTTCTCTCATCTGTCTCTTCTTCCACCCTTCTCTAACTCAGGCCATTTTTACATGGGCCTGGCAGGGTGGGAGGATATGTATTTGCGCCGGTGCATGCGCGTTGGGTGAGGGGAGGGTTTATACAGGCGCACACTCATCCTCACGCACCCCTCTTCCCCATGAACATGCACAGAGCAACCTGTTTTCACCGGTTGCTCTGTGCACGTTCATGGGTGGGGGGTGAGTGGGGATGCATGTTTGGTGGGAGCGCACACACTGCGTCATGCACATGGGACTCACCCACTCATGAACACCCAGATTTCTGGGTGTTCATGAGTGGGTGCATCTCATGTAAAAAAGGCCTCAGTTGTCTCTGCCTTCAATATGAGTCAGCAATGTGATGTAGCTGCAAAAAAGACAAATGCAATTTTAGTCTGCTTTAACGGAATCATTGGGTACAGCCACACGAGATGCCTTGGGCAGGCTATTATGCCTTGGGCAGCCTTAATCCACTCTGAGCAGCTGTACCACACAGTGCAGTGCGTCACGTGACCAGCGGCCACCACAGACGTTTCCCTGCAGCTGGCTGCTACGCAGTGCATCCTTGGAAAGAAGTTGAGGATGTGTTGCATAGCAGTCTTACCCAAAATGGGGTAAGGCTGCCCAAGACGTGGTATCCTGTATGCTTGGGCCCCTTCTGCCCCACTGCGTAGTGAGCTCTGTGGCAGGGCTTTGAGTGGCAGGTGCTATCGCCTGTGGCCATGTCATAACTGACAACGGAACTTGAACATTCTGTGATCCCAATACAGTCCTCTCCTTCCCACTTCCCTATCCGTCCTATCAACCCCCAACCCTGACTTGCTCCCACCATGCACCACCTTGGCTTGCTCCCACCATCCACCACCTTGGCTCCTGCGCTTGTGCTGCTAAACACCTCTGCAGAAGTCTCATGAACTTGTTGACTGCTTTCACTTTAAGTTTGTGTTCTCCTCCTCAGCTCTGCCATTTCCCTCGCTAAACAATGTTACTACTATGAGTTTCACTCCTGCAATCCCAACTGTATGTTCTTGACCTAGTTTCCTATTCAAACCTACCTGTCCTTCCCATTCATGACCCTGCCAACCACCACCTTATCTCCTTCCTATTTGCTTCCGAGTTCCTGGAATGAGTCATCTTCCATTGGCTTTGACTGTTCTTCCAATTCTTGCTTTGAATCCCTTCAATCAGGGTTCCATTCTCACTGCTCAACTGAGACTGCTCTTGTTAAAATCACCAACAACCTTCTCTTAGTCAAGTCTAAGGGCCTGTATTTCATTCTTATCTTGCTCAATCTCTTGACCGCTTCCCATTCTGTTGACTACACCCTCCTCCTTGATTCACTTCATCCCCGTTTCTGAGGCTCAGTTTCCAAATGATTCTCTTCCTATGTCTCTACCACTCATTCAGTGTCTCTCTTGCTGATACCTCCTCCACATCCATTCCCTTCAGTTGGAGTTCCCCAGAGTTCTGTACTTGGTCATCTTTTCTTCTCCCATTATGCTCTGTCCCTGGAAAAAAACATTAAATCTCATAGCTTCCAGTGATGCACATCGGGGGAAAATAATCCAAGCTACACATACACAATGCTTGGTTTTACATTGGGTGTTACTGCTTAAGAAAAGAATCTTGGAGTCACTGTGGACAAATTAATTGGGAAAAAACCCAGCTGTGTGCTGCAGTAGTGAAAAAGGCAAACAGAATTTTGGTAATTATTCAGAAAGGGATAGAGAATAAAACAGGAAACATTATAATGCTGCAATATAAATCTATGGTGCAACCACAACTTGAGTATTGTGTGTCATTTGATTGCTTCATATAAAAAAAGATCTAGCAGAACTGGAGAAGATGCTGGGAAGGGCAGCTGGTCGTCCGGGGGCTGTGTTGGAGGTCCCCCCGGGTTTCCATGCGGAATAGGGCGTTCTTGGTGGCCGCCCCACACCTTTGAAATTCCCTCCCGGTGGAGGCCCGTCTGGCCCCGGACCTCCCGGCCTTCTGTAGGAACTGTAAAACCTGGCTGTTCTGTCAGGCATATGGTGAGGGAGAGGGATAAGGGTAGATGGGGATGGGGGAGGGTGGAGTGGGTTTTTCCCCTGTTTTAGGATTGCTGTTTTAAAGTGTTTTAAATTTTTATATTATATCTATATTTTTTATTATTGTTAGCCGCTCTGGGCTGCCTCTTGTGGGAAGAGCAGGATATACATTTTGTAAATAAATAAATAAAAATGATCAAGGGTCTGGAACAGCTTCCCAATTAAAAGATACTTTTAGGTTAGGCCTTCTCAGCTTGGTGAAGAGGCTTCTGAGAGAGGATATGATAAAGTTTATAAAATCATGGGTGACGTGAAACAAGTAAATGGGCAGCTGTGTTTTACCATCTCAAACAATACTATAACTAGGGGACCCTAACCAGCAGCAGGTTTAAGTCAAATTGGTTCAGCAACTCTGACCTGGGATGTAAAAGTGAATGGCAGGAAATGGTCCACTCCATTATGACGTGTTGGGTACTTCTCTGAAGCATCCAAATCCGAGACAGGATGCTGGGGTCCATGGACCATTTGTCTGACCCACTTCTTATGTTTATCCTTTGTGGTGTTCCTAAGTTTTCTATTTCCCCCTACATCCTTTCTTCTTGTACTTTTGTACGTAAAAAGCATGTCATTAATGAACAATTACTTCTCTGAAGTTATTAATTCTCTTGAATGAAAATACGTATCGGGCGGTAGGGAGCTAAATTCTGTGCTGTAAGATCAGTGCAGCCCCACTGCCATCAGTGCTGTTACATGGCTTGCCCCACAATTGTAGATACACAATAATTGTCCCTGTTTGTAACTGATAAGCCCTCTTTTTTCTTCCTTAATGTGGGGGAGAGGGTGGCTTCCAGTATTCCTCTTTTTACATAACTGCCCCCATGCTCCTCATGTCAAACTGACTTTGATATTTTAAAATAGCCTTTTCAGTTACCTTGCGTTACCAAGACCTTTTAATACGCAATGTGCTTGTTAGCTTAAGGGAGGAAATATTACTCATACCTTTTTAAATTCTTGTGATCTTTAGCTTTTATTAGAGTGGAGGAGAACTGCCGTTGCAAGTTGGATGTATTGTGTACTGAAGAATCAAATGGCATCCACCCACTTAATTTTTTTTTTTTAACAAGTTTTAACTTCCGTTAAATTCCAGAAAAAGGTTTCCAAGGAACAAGGTAAAGCAAAGTCTAATCAGTTTCCAAAAGCTGCTTCTATGCTGTTCAAAGTTCAGCTACACACAAGAACTAAAGAGTTTCTAACATGTTTCTCTAGTGAAATTAATAGGAATTTCTTTCTGTAAAGTGATTACAGATTTCCCTCCTGTTAAACTCCTTGCTGCAGTTTATTTTCTGGGCTCTTCCTTGTTTGAATTTTCGTTACACCCCCCCCCCCGTGTGTGTGTGTGTGTGTGTGTGTGTGTGTGTGTGTGTGTGTGTGAGAGAGAGAGTGTGAATCTACCTCTATTCAAGTTTTATCTACTGATCTCCCAAGGTTCAGTGCTGTCTTGATCTGGGCTGTTCCAGGGCTTTCTCTTCCCTGATTTCAAACTTTCCCCACTATTTCATCACTGCTTTCACCACTATTTCACCACTACTTGGGGTTCTGTCTCCTAATGAAAGAGGTATCTAGCAACTCTAACACAATGTATGCAAGGACAAAGACGCACACACAGCTGTGCCTTGAAACAGGAACTAGATGGTGACCTCTAACTGGAACAACTTTTGCTTTAAGATCATGACACAGTCTGACCTCTCTGCAAACTGTGAAGAGCTAGGAACTCTGCAATCACTGCACTCAATCTACCATTGAAATCCCAAAGAAAAGAACCAATGGAAATAGTGTTGGTGACATTTTTTAGAGTGATGAAATTGGAAAGACCACTTTTGCAGAAGAGACTAGCTGTGTGACTGGTGCTGCCCAGATTGGCAAAAGGCCTAATTATTTTTTTGGCAGTTGGGACTACTCGCTTGCTGGAGTAGGGGATGTGTTAATTGTGTGTTCTATTGTAGAAGATGACAGTGGGAAAACACGTGCAGCATGAGGCTTTGCTTTACTTGAAAATTTACAGATCATCATGGGGAAATAAGAAGCTAGAATATTTCTAGAATTGTTTGTTCTTCCAAGGGAAGATCTGAAATGGCAGGAAGAGATTAAGGAGGCTAATGTGTGATTTGGATGATAGTGCACGGATTACAGTTTGGATATCTGAGGATACCACAATAATTTTAGGGGCTGTCATTACCTATATCAAAAAAGATTGACTTATGGGATATGCATGCACGAGACACAGGGATAGACGCGGAGAGATGACGCTCCCTGGGATCGGCCCGTCTTCAACAAATAACACCCCACCGGTGCCCAAACTGAGGTCTGAGGTAAAAAAATAAATAAATCTAAGATGACAGAGCCTAACAGGAGGCCGAAGAGGGAGACAATTGAAGAATTCTGTGAGGTCCTCAGCGCGCCCACCTCTCGGACCTCTCCAGCCCCTGAGGAGACAGTGACAGGCAACATGATGGCCGGGGCGAAACCTTCCGGAAGTCCTGCTTCTGAAGATTTGCAGGAGGTATTAAATGTAATTAAAACGGAGTTCCTGAAAGGAAGGACAGACAGGGAAAAAATAATCCAGGAAATTAGTGAAATAAAAGCCACCCTTAACTCACATTTTTTTAAAAATGGAATGATTGGACTCCTGCATGGTAGATGCAGAACAAAGGATCTGCACTACAGAGGAGCATACCCTTAATACTGAGGCACCAGTATTTGAGGTGGAGAACAAAACAGACAAACCTCCTCAGGGCGCAGAAAGCAAGTTGATAATATATATTTTAAAGTAAAATTAAAGAAAAAGAGAAATCCTGCTAAGGGGGAGACACTCCTGGGAGGTACTGGAAGCAAGTTGATGTCAACTATCCTGGGAACTACAACAAGAAAAATAATTTGGGGATTTATATATAAGAAAACAATACTCCTGGGCGGTGTTGAAAGAAAGTTGACTATATATATCATGCTTTAAAGTAAAATTGAATAAATGTAAGTCCTTGTACAAGGGAGTGACATTCCTGGGTGGCCCTGGTATAAGAGCGAGGACATATCTTATAGCGGATAAAATATTAAGAAACTTGAAAATGCTGACTAAGGGTATTTTCAGACGTGATGAGATCACGCTCAACCACGGTGGATTCCCACCGTGGGTGAAAGGTCTCGTCACGTCTGAAGGGGGAACGGAAGTTCCCCCCCAGATGTTCACCCCCGTCAATCACGGCGGGGAATCACATTCACCATGCGATCGGCGGGGCCGGCCCTGGTCGCGTGGTGAATGCGATTCCCCGCTGTGATGAAGGGGCCCATCCCGTCTGAATGGCTACCATGGCCCGGAATCCACGGCGGGATTCCTGGCCGTGGTCAATTCGGGTGCGCGCTGCGGCTGCATTGTCTGCGGTGCCCGCCCGTTTCCCCAGAGGACGAGCTGCGAGGGAGCGTGGGGGAGTTGGGGTCATGCAGCCGCACGTTGCGCCGCACGGCCCCACCCCCTCCCCGATTCCCTACCGGGATCAGCTGGCATGTCTATTGGACGTGCGCGTGTGATTCCGGCGGGGAATCCCCATGGTGAAATCACCCTAAGAGAGCAACCCTCCTGGAAGGCACTGAAAGCAAGTTGATAGGTTTTTTTTATAATCTGGAAACTGCAGTGGAGCAAATATAAAAACCTTAGAAAAAACAGGACAATATTAGGTGAGGCTGAAAGCAAGCCGATAACTTTTTATTTAACTTCGAAAATATATGGGAATAAAAGCAGGGCCCAGACAAAGGAGTGACACTCTTGAAAGATACAGAAATATAATGATATTCTAGCTCAAGAAATTGGAAATAAGAAATGAACTACACCCAACCAAAATACTAGCAAGAAAAATAATTTCCCTTAAACAAAAATTGAAGCAACAAGCACAGCAAAAAGTTATAACAACTTACAAAAAATTAGATGCTGTTGTTATGAAAAAGGGAACAAGCCAGGTAAAATCTTGGCATGGATGGTCAAGAAACAGAGAGCAAGGGCCACAATACCCAGAATAATTAATGCAGCAAGAACCCAACTAACTAAACTAAAAGATATCCAACAAGAATTTGTATCCAATTATGAGAAATTATACGCCTCAGATGAACCAGACCCCACAGAAATCACCTTTTTTTAACAAGTTAGAAATACCAAAATTTAACAAACAACAAGCAGCATACTTAGAGGATTCTTTTACGCCAGAGGAGAGTGAAACAACAATAAAAACCATGGCCAAAAATAAACACAAGGGCAGGATGGCTTTACAGTGGAATTCTACCAAGCATTTGGCCCCACACAAGCACCTAGACTGGCTGATCTATTTAACTCTTTTCTATTGAAAGGACACATGCCCCCCTCATTCTCAAATGTCACGAACATGTTGTGCCCCAAACCAGGTAGAGATCAAGAAAAATGCAAAAACTGCAGACCTGTTTCCCTATTAAATGTAGATTTTTAAAATATTCTCCAAAATGCAAGCTACCAGACTTTCATGTGATACAAGAAATAGTGCACCCAGACCAAACGGGTTACATTCCAGGGAGATATGGAGCAGATAACATCAGACGGGCAGTAAACATACTTTATCATATTAAACAAACTAAGAAACTGTTGTCATATCAATGGATGCCATGAAGGTATTTGACAGAATTGAATTCGCCTGCCTTCATTTACATCTTAAAGTAGGTATAGGACCCAAATTTAAAACCTGGGTCAAAATTATAAAACTCCCAGGGCACGGATGCTGGTGAACGGATCTCTATCCCAGCCATTTGAACTGAAAAGAGGCAAAAGACAGGGATGCTCTTTATCACCTTTACTTTTTAATTTGGTGTTAGAGGCATTGGCAGTAGCCATCAGACAAGACAGGGAAATACGGGCAATTCCAATAGGCATAAAAGAAAGTAAAGTGGCATTATTTGCAGATGACTTGGTATTCATCGCAGACCCAAAACAAACATTAAAACCATTACTCACCTTAATACAGAAATTCAACAGAATTAGTGGTTACAAAATCAACTTGGAAAAGTCATCCGTGATGTATTTCTCACTAGATTTGGAATATGAAAGAAGCATTACAAAAATTGCCCCTTTTAAAAATGAGAAAAATTAAATTAAATATTTAGGTGTTTATTTAACATGACTTGAGTAAACTTTATAAATTAACTATGCCCCATTAATTAGCCTAATGAATTTGGATCTAGACAACTGGACAGGACTGGCCTGTTCATGGATAGGGAGGATGAATTTATTGAAGATGCAAATTCTCCCCAAACGAATTTATGTCACGATGGCCCTGCCGATACTTTTACCACCTGCTTTCTTTACACAAATAGAAGACAAACTTAGAAAACTTACTTGGGAAAATAAACTGCCTAGAATTAATCTCAATATACTGAGGATGACTATAATAAAGGTGGACTGGCATTCCCAGATTAAAAAACCTACTATGAAGCAGCAACATTACTAACCATACAAGCCTGGTATCATAATTCAAAAGAGAGCCAGTGGGTGGAGATGGAGAGACACTTGTTAAAAGTGGAAACATTCAGAGAATGTATAACTGGAACAGAACATATAAATAGACACCTATGGGGAGAACACCCCTTTACAGCTAGGCCCCTGACAGTATGGGGGGAGTAATTTGAAAATCAGGAAGCAAACCAAAGGAATATTCCCATACACAATAATAAACCCAAGAGATGGGGAGGGAGGTCTCTTGGCCACCCAAGTGGTGAAAGGGTTGGCGAAGAAAGGGATAAATAAAGTGGCCCAATTATATAGAGGAGATACCTTTTTGTCAAAAGAAGAACTACAAAAACTGGGTATTTTCAGACGTTGCGAGATCACAGTGAACCACGGTCCATCCCACGGCGGGGCCAAAGCGCCCTGAACATCTGTTCAGCGGCCGCCAGATGTTCATCACAGTCAGTCCCCACCAGGGGTCAAATTCAACCACGTTTCCAGAGCTCCGGCACGGACCATCACCGAAAGCGTGGTCAAAGCGATTCCCAACGGGAAACAAAAAAAAGTAACATCTGAACAGCAGCCATAGGCCGGAAGCAAACAGAATGATTCCCAGCCGGGGACAAAGCACGCAACATCACTGTCAGGCAACCAGCAACAACACAGGCCACAGAGGGAGATTTAAAGGGCACACAGCAGCAGGGAAACGTGGCGGGATGGAGCGAGGCGGAAGGGAGAGGAGAGCAGCGGGCGAGAGAGCAAGGGAGGAGGTGGAGGAGGAGGTGGTCATGCTACACATGGAGGAGGTGGAGGGACAGAAGCAGCAGCCGAGATGGGCCACCCCAGTGCCTTCTGGGTGTTTTGACCACGGCTAGGAATCGGTGTCATGTCTGTTGCGCTGCCCCGGGCCGTGGTTTGGCAGCCCAATTCCCTGCCGTGTTCCCGTTCCCGTCACATCTGTTCGGGGCTCTCCTTGACCACAGGGGGTGGTTGTTTGGTTCCCCACCTCTGGGAATCCATTGTGGTGAATCGGGACCGCGTAACGTCTGAAAACATCCACTGACACACAGACCAATTCCTGACTTGGAATTTTTCCAGCTTAGAAGTTGGGCTACAAATTTACCTAAAAAAGAAGACACAATCCACTTCACACAATATTGAAAGACTACTTTTTCAATCCGCACAATGAAAAAGCTTACTTTCCAGGATATACAGCGAATTCAGAGAATGCTTAAAGAAACAGCGATACCTGACAAAATGGGAAAAAGTGTAAAAAATTAAGTTTACTAAGGGGGAAAGAGCCCAAGCAATAAGGCGGTTTCTTAAGAGCTCTGCTTCATGGGAAATAAGAGATGTACAGGTGAAACTTAACATGAGATATTACCTCATACCTAGAAGCATTAGCCATGCAGTGAAGGGATACAGTAATAAATATTGGAGAGGATGTGGGGAAATCAGTGATCAATTTCACTGCTGTTGGACGTGTATATATATTAAAGCATTCTGGGGAAAAATATGGATGGAGATCAAAAAAGGAATGGCTATAGATCTCCCTCTCTTCCCAAAAGCGGTGCTATTTGGTCTATACCTGGAGGCATCACTGATATAATACCAGACTGCATGTGATATTTTACATATAACAGCCTTGCAAGTTATAGTCAAGCACTGGAAAGACCCCAAGCTGCCCACAATGACAGAATGGAAATCAAGACTGTGGTATACATTCACAGTGAAAAAGACTTTGGCAAGTTTAAAGGACAAAACACACGACTTTAGCACGACCTGGCTACGTTGCCTCAAAGTAATGACAAGGGAAGATGCTCAACTCCATCCTACTCACTATATGATACAGTATGACACACAGTACTTCTTATGAGAAGACAGCTGAACAAGCTTGAAGAAAGTACTTTGGAATGTGCCTATCGTGTTAAGTGTTAAATGTTGTTTAATAATAAAAAACAATTTTCAAAAATTGATTTACGCGTGTCCATCTTTGGCAGCTGATTAAAATTAGTTAAGAGACTGGTTAGACGCAAGGGTTGCAAAAGTTGTAACTTGTACAAACTAAACAATTTCTATCTCTGCTATATCCAAGCCTTATGGCCCATCAAACAACTGGTGGGAAAATTAAGTTTTCGCAATAGTCATTCTCTATCAATTTCAAAATTGTATCCGTCTATTAACTTACTGATAGCAGCAGCTAATCTCTTGGGCTGACTTTTTTTTTAAACTGATATCAATACTTTTGGAAACCCATTGCAAAGTTAAGCATGTTTGAATTGTAAAATTGATGGGAGTAGTTTCAATTATGAATTGTGACCTCCCTGTCTTAAACCAGGCTGTCAAGCTAAAAAGAAAAAAACCAAACAAACATGCTTTTATTTCAGTTTTTGGCAACCTATATCCACGTTGACTTATCCTGAATACTGGAAGCAAGAGCTCTCAAGTGTCCTACGCTGTACAGAATATCCCAGATCTGTCAGTCCCAAACGGCTACTGCAAAATCCAACATTACTGACAAGAGAGCAAAAATGACTGATTCTCTGTCATAGCCGTGGCATGTTACAAGAGGATGCTAGCTTAAATCTTACTTCCCCTTTCATTTTTCTCACCCTTTTCCACATAAACATTCCACATAAGGGCTGCTCTTTCTTCTTCTTTTTTCTTTAAAAGTAGGTAACGGAGGAGTCACGAGGATTCAGAGCAGACTAGAAACTCAAGGCCCCTGGCGTGATGGCGGCAAAGCTTAGCTACCCAGCCACACTTGTGTGGCAGCCCTCACAGACAGCGCTCTTCAGCTTAATGGGCTCAATTAGAAACAGTAGCCAGCTCTTCCTTCTGTGTCGCTCTAGATCCTGGAAAATGTACTTGTTAGGGGAAAGGTTCAAATCAGACCCCTGTAATGGGTTAGTGTTATGTTTTCTCTTTTTTAAAAAAAGTTTTCTTTTTTAAAACATCAACAAAATTATTTCAGTCCAGCCTCCATATTAGGTAACAGCCTATTTTTTCCTAACACTGGGCTTTGAGAGAATTCTGTTCCTCCTTATTTTCAGTGTCACTGTCCTTTGGTCAGAGGCCGAGAGATGGCAGAAGAAGCATCTGGGTGTCCTTTGCTGGCTCTACCCTGCTGAATTTGGTGGTACTGGGTGTGCTGTGATCAGAAATGCTTACGTTCCCTAAACTGTGAGGACAGACAGAGATGCACCCAGCCTGGGGAAACAGTTGAATGTTACATTCACATGAACATTGAATTCACATTCAACATGTGTATTTAAATATTAAAAACAGGTTTTCTGGAACAGGAGCCATGTATAAAAAGCTAATCTAATTTTAAATTGCTCTAACTGTTTTACACCACCAAACTATTTTCCTCTTGGCAACTAAATGCCTATCAATTGATTGCTCCTTTCCCCTTCCTATTCTGTGTTATGTGATTTAATACCTTGCACACCCACAGTTCACTTGCTGCTCACTCAGCTCTTTGGTCCCTGAGGTCTCCGTTCTGCTCCTTGGCCCAGCTTTCTTCAGCTCTGTTGTTTCCTCGGGTGTCTGTTGTTCAGCTCCTTCAGGACACTACCTGCTTGAAGACCTTCCATCCAGTCTTCCCTCTGGTACCCTTAACTGATTCCATTTTTAAAAAAAAACTCCCTCAATTCTAGCTCTACATTCTATGCCTGCTCATCTGCAAGACCCTTTCCTGGCTTTATATAAAACTGCTGGAGAATCCCTCACTTATCCTTGAAAACTGTAAAATTCCTATTTGCTTGAAGCTCTAGTTATATTTTAAATAACCTACAAATTGGCTCCAGAGTTAGACCTGTCCCATAAAATATGGCACTGAAACCAGAAGCTGTGTAAGTCAACTGAATGATCTGGGTATGGTAGCCCTTCCTTTGACATGCAGACACCAGCGTCCTCTGAAATAAAATGACGTCATCAAATATAATGTGGGTGAGATGCTATTTAGTTTGTACGCCCAGAAGCCAGAGCCAGGATAGATGGGGGACAACTGTCCTTCCTTCTGATGTAGAACTCTCAACTTACATATAGCTCCTGACCTCACGTGGTGGCTGTAAACTTTTTCAGATAATGGTTGGTACCCACAGGAAGACAGCACCGGGTGTGGTACATGCACTTCTCACATAGCTCTTCAGAGGCTGGTTAAAGAGCCCAGAACCCCTGTCAGGATTTCCATCTGGCCTACAAAGAGGAGTACAAATTTCAGTTTATTTAATTTTTTATCCCACCCTATCATGACAGGTTACAAAACACAATTATAAATAGAAAATAATAAAACAAGCTTAAAAACCCTTATTCCAAACTTCCTCAAATCCTGCCTCCACTTGCCAAATTAAAATAGCTTGCATTGTCTCTGGATGATGAGTAGGTTCAGGCTCAGAGGAGCCTCCAGGGGAGGGACTTCAAAATTTTTGACACAGCTGCTGAGGATGCCTATCTGCAAACCCTTCCTGTGCCAATTTGACGGGCATATGGTACATGCAATTGGGTGCTCCTGGTTGCTAGGGTAACCATACCTCTCCTTTTTAAAAGAGAATGTATAAGAAAAATACATGTTGCAAAGCTGCATTGGTTCAAGTGCAGCCCTGCACCATGTATTTTTCATAAGCGTCCTCTTTTAAAGGGGAGGTATTATGGCCACCCTAGGCTGAACTTGGGAAATTGCGATGGGACATGAAGGAGAAGGTAATCTTTCAGATTCCTGAAATTACAACAAAATATTCTTTACTGTCTCTATGTGTAAAAATAGTTTAGGGACAGCTGTGGTGGGGCTTCAGGGGCATAGCTACCGTGGCACGGGGGGGCTCAGTTGCATCTGGGTCCGTGCCTGTGGGGGCCCAGTGCCGGCCGAGGCATCATGGCCCCGCAGCGAGGGGGCCCGTCTGCCGCTGGTGGCGTGCGGAGTCGGTACTTGGAACGCTCACTGCGCCCAGGGTCCAGGAAGCAGCGTCCCCACTCCACGCAGTGGCAGGGGGCCCCCTTGCCGGGGGGGGGCATGATGCCTCAGGCCAGCCCTCCCTGCCATGTCACCCTTGCTGCCTGTGCCTGCCCCTTCCCTCCCCCCCCTCTGCAGCTTTTAGCCTCTTAGGCATCGCGAGCCGCAAGGAACAAAGGAAACTTTTTTTCCCTTTTAAATTGCGCGCGCCGCGTCCTGGCCCCCGGGGAGGCAAAGCACGCACTGCTGCGAGCTCTCCTCTCCCTCCCCAGCAGGGCTAGGACGCGGCATGGGCAATTAAAAAAAACAACTGCCCACAGACACGCTGCAGGGACTGGGTTTGTGGGCACAGGGGGAGGCAGTGCTGTGCTGCCTCCAGCTGCGCCCGCAAGTCCAGTGTCCCTGGAGCAATGCCGCCGTGCGCCTGGGACTTCGGGCCAAGCTGAGGGGAGGCAACAAGGACCAGCCTCAGGTTTGTGGCGTATCCCCCCCGCCTGTCCCCATGCCCCCTTCCCTCCCACTCCCAAGCCTGCAGTGTGCCCCAGCCTGCCCTCCCAGCCTGCCCCATCCCCCTTTCCTCCATCCCCCTTCCCTCCG
>QEPC01009507.1:774423-793037 GCA_003113815.1 Sphenodon punctatus | reverse complement strand
AATATGACCCCCAGACTCCGGACCTGCTGAGCTACAGGAGGGCAAACCCCCCCAACTAGGGGGGCCACCACCCCCTTCGCCCTCCCCACCACCATCACCTCCGTCTTATCTGGGTTGAGTTTCAGTCTGCTCAGCCGCATCCAATCCGCCACGGCCTCCAAACATTGGGATAGCAACGAGATAGCAGGGTCTGGGTCAGTAGAAAAGGAGCGGTACATACTGGCACTGATGCCACAACCTAATTTAGTGTAATAGTTTAGTTTTGTCTTGCATCACTTAAGCACGGTAGGCAGATCTGGTAAGTCAGGATTTAATATTAAAGATGACAACGTGCAACAAATACATGGTTGAATCACAAAGAACAGTGAAAAACTCTTTAATATTCCAGTTCCCTGTTCCCAGGTTACATAGCATAGATGGAATTTAAATGCATTCAAGTCCTACATTCAGTTCTGGGTTGAAGTGTGCACCAGGGACCCATGTAGTTTTTTGTTTTCATTTTTCATTTTTGTTTTTTATATCTTTCATTTTCGTAAATATCAATATTTCATTTTTGTTTTTGCTTTTGTTTTTGATTTCCATTAATTTCAATGGAAAACATAGTTTTGACTGTAACCTTTTTGTTTTTCATTATGTTTAGAATGAAACTTGAAGGGATTGTACCTCCAACTGAAGGCACTACGTCAACCAAATTTCCGAAAGATTGGATAAATGAATTTGATTTTATAAGCAGTTGAATTGTTATTTTGCAAAACTCTGCATATACTTTCCTGGATTTAACATCTTTGTCTCCCATCTAATGTAGATGAAACTTGGCAAGTTTATACCCCTCCACAGGTTTACTATCTCTGCCAACTTTCAGAAGGATTTAATAAAGGGTCCTGGGGGTATAAGTAATGAACTTATAAATATATGTCTGACTGTAACATCTTTTTAGTCCAACCAGTGTACATGAAACTTGGCAGGGATGTATCTCACACCTTTAGGATCCTCTCTGCCAAATATTAGAAAGATGTGATAAAGGGTCCCAATTCTATATGCCTGCACAGCATATGCAGAGAATGAGCCCATGCCAGGGATTCTCTCATGTGTCACTGTGGTATAAGATCTGTTTCTGATGTCAATTGGCCAGCAAAAATGTCAACCAAATATCCTCATTCTTTGCTATGACCATCCCAACTTCTCTCCCACACTTGTTACTGAGGAGTTGGAAGCATCTGTTTAGGAAAGAGCCAATAGAGATTATTTTATGTCCTCTGTCACAGTGCTGCAGGATGTGATTGTGATGATAATTGGCCAGCCTGGATATGTAAACTATGTCTCCTGATTGCTGGGATGCTAACCCCAAAGTCCCAGTTATGTCCCTTCTAGTTCTGTCTCAGGGCCACCCCTATGCCCGTGTCAAAGCCACCACCAATTGGTCCTGTAAAGCTGGAAGCATGCAGTAATTGGCGAGTTAATGTGCCTGTCCGTCTGTTGGGTTGCTCCCCATCCTCCCTGCTACAACCTCCTTCCCCCTGTCATGCCAGGTGCCTGCTTCTGGCTGGCACTGCATGTGCTGCTATTTATCTGAATAAAGGTCTTCAAGCTGATAACTTCAATTGCTTATAAAATTGGGTCCCTTTATCAAATTGTCCTGTAGTTTGGTAGAGATGACAGGGAAGGTGTGCGATATATTCCTGCCAAATGTCTTGTAAACAGGATGGGATATAAAAATATCACAGGTGGAAATGCATTTTCAATTTAATGGCTTATAACATCAGGACCCTTTATCCAATCCTTCTGAAATTTGTCAGGAATATTAATACTGGGGAGGGCAGTATATTCCCAGGTTTCATGGAAATTGGATGGAAGATTAAAAAAGCTGTAGCCAGGAATGCGTACAGAGATTTTCTTAAAATCCCATCATTCAATTGATTATAAAATCGGTTTCCTTTATCCAATGTGTTTGAAATTTGGTACACATAGGGTCAAAACAGACATGAAGCTAACCACCCTTTAACCACCCTTGGTGGTTATTTATGCAGGGCTGTATTGGTGCCCTATGCAGCCCTGAACATGCATAAATGACCACCAAGGGTGGTTAGCGTCATGCCTGTTTTCACCCATGGTGTTCTCCATTGGTGGTACAATCTACCTATGTGTCGTCAGAATTGAATAAGAAACAAAGAAGTTATAGTCAAAAATACATTTTTCAGATTTTCCCATTATTTCAAAAATGAAAACTCATTTTTGTTTTTGTTTTCATTATTATTTGTCGTTTTCGTTATTACAACAACAAAAAAGAAAATGAAAATTTTTGTTTTTGTTGTTATGATAACGAATTGTACACCCCAAGGTCTGGGCAACACATTTTAAGGAAGATCTGGATAAACTGTTGCCCTCCTTTGAATCTTCTCCAAAGATGATAAATGGTTAGCATACAAGACAAGGTTGAAGGATCTGGGTATGTTTAGCCTAGGGAAAAGAGGGATAAGGGGGTAACATAAATTATCAAATACTTTAAAGGCTGCTATTAACGGAGATGGAGGAGAATTGTTTTCCATTGCTACAGAGGTTGGCCAAGAGACAATGGATTTAATCTGAAGGAAGGTACGATTAGGATAATTATTAAAAAGCAAACAAAAAAAATAGTAGTGTAATGTGTGTTTAAAAAGATGCAGAATGTTAAGAACACCAGGGATCTATATAAAAATAATTACCAACCTCTCATACGGGAGTTTCAGGATAGGCAGCATTCCTGGCACAGACTGGGATGCTCCTGGCTTGGAAAGATAAATATAATTAAAATGCAATTATTGCCTAAAGTTCTATACACTATACAAGCCATCCCATTACAACCACCTAGCGAGTTCTTTCAGAAATTACATAAAATAATCAGATTCATAATATGGGGTAAAAAGAGACCACGAGTGCGCAGATCCACTTTACAGACTAGGATAGAAATGGGAGGATGTAATTTACCAGACCTGAGACTATATAGTATAGCCTCATCGCTGAGAACAGTGAAAATCTGGTTTAACGAGGATAAAGACCCAAAATGGAGAAATTTGGAGCTGGAAATCCTAGGGATTACACAAGTAAGAGACCTGTTTTAAGGCACAGCTAAGACCTAAGGGGGAAGGGAGGAAAAGGGCCACCCCTTTATAGGGGTGGCCATGACCGCATGGCACGCCTGTCAAAAAAAAGATGGAGATAATGCCAGGGAAAACCCCATATACTCCCATAGAGAAAGTAGGACCCAGTTAGACCAAAAAGGAGAAGGAAGCCTTAAGGAGATGGAAAGAGAAAGGGATCTACAGGGCAATGCACATGTTTATTAATGGTACCTTTAAAACCAGGGACATGCTGGAAACAGCACTGGGAGATAAAGTAGACTTTTGGATGTACTGCAGGTTACATAGCACCATAAATAATTCTAAGGATAACACCCACTTTAATAGGGACCCCACGGACCTGGAAAAAATCTTGTTTCACCAAGGGGAACAAAGGGGGATTTTTTCCATTCTGCATAGGCAGGTAAAAAGGCTATATCATTTTCCTGATGCGGGGTACATTTCTAACTGGTCAGACGAATTAATGCTAGAAATAATATTGACATGAGAAAGATGTGGGAATACATGTCCACCTGTTCAACATCATTACTAGTAAAAGAACCCCTAATAAAGCTAATACAAAGATGGTATACTACACCAGAGGGGATAAATAAAATTAAAAACATTTACCCCCCTGAATGTTGGCGGGATGTGGGGAAAGGGGTCCTTACTTGTATTGCTGGTAGAGTTGCCCAAAAGTGGAGGCTTTCTGGATGAAAATATGGACAATAATTAATAATCAGCTGGAAGTGAACCTACCATTTAAACCAAAAATTGCACTGCTCGGACTGTACCCACCAAAACATCTTAAGCCGCACCAGAAAAAGACCTGTCAAAGCCTGTTTCTGGCGGCAGTGCATACAATTGCCAGGACGTGGAAATATGCAAAAGGACTCACCAGGTTAGCATGACTGCAGAGGTTGTGGCATGTGGTGACAATGGAGCAGATTACAGCCAACCTGGAAGATAATCTGAATAAATTTTATGACACATGGAAACCGTGTTGGACAATACTGACATAGAACATCAAAATGGACAAATATGTACAAACAACCTGCTTGAAAGAAATTTGTTAATGTGCCGATGGGATGGGAGGGAAGGGAATTGGGGGGAAAGGGGGTGGCAAAGATAATATACCAATGTGGGAAAGTTGAGGAGACCCACGCTAGATGCTGAATGTGAGACCATATCATCCAATTCAGCAGCACAGCCGCTCTGCTATATGCCTGGAAATGAGTGGCAAAGGTAAAAGGATACTGTAAGGGAGGGAACTGTTATTTATGATGATATTGTTGTATTGAAAAATAAAAATAAATATTAAAAAAAAAAAGAAAAAGATGCAGAATGTTCTTCATTGGAGGCTTAACAAAACCCAACAACAACAACAAAAAAAGCAGGAAAACCATCCCTGAGAGGTCTTTAGCTCTAATGACAAATTCTGCCTAAGTGCCGAGGCAGGACTAGCTGATCCTTGAGGTCCCTTGCAGCCCTCCAATATGATTAGAAAGGCAGTAATATGACTAGAGAGATGACTAAGTAGTTGGCCTGTTAGAGGTTCATTGTTTTGCTTATTTAAAACCATCTTAAGCAGTTGTTCTTGATGAACGCATGCAGTCTTTTGTTTTCTGATTATGGTCTCATCTGTCTAGTCCTTTTCTTCCCCCTTTGCCATTGGATGATTCTAAGCCCACCTGCCATGGACATGTTTAGATTGTAAGCTCCATATGGGAGGAGATTCTAATTAGCTTTGTACAGGCGTCAACACATTCATTTGGGTGCAAATGTAATAGAACCAATATTTTCGCTAGGGAAACTCTTCTGTAAATGGGTTCTATCAGCATTTCCCAGAAGACACAGAGAGCAAAGGCTGGGTGCATTTTTAAGAGATCTGCATTTAGGACTATATAATAACCAGAAAGGCCTTGTCTATGTTTAAAAGAAACTCCAGCCTTTGATGATAGATGACCACTCCCTGTTTGCTTCGAAAACCCCAAGGGACATAGCTGACCTTTGTTTACATGGAGTTTCATGGCAATGAGTTGTTATGAGATATGTGCTTCTGAATTTTTCTGCCTATTGACTTACTAAACACAGATGGGTGTAGTGGTCTTAAAGCCCTCAAATTGACACATGAGTTCATATGCGCCACTGTGATCCTTAAGGTCTCCAAGAGTAACCTCTTGCAAGCTCCACCTGTGTGCCAAGTCAATACTGGGAGAAGAGGAGGTTGGTTGCAAGGGGAGCTAAAGGTTATACACTAACTCCTCTGTGAGGGGTGTTGGCTGCTTGGCTGCAGTGGGTGGGGGGAGAGTTAAGGTTTATGCGCTAACCCCTATCTGACAGAGGGGTTGGGGGAAAGGGTTTTCTGAGAAGGTAGGAAGACTAATTTAAATTTTTAATTTAAAAAAACCCTGTATTGTTGATTATTTTTTCTTGTATTGGTGCTGTGTGTACCCTGTAGATGGGGGGAGGATTTCCTTGTGACTTCCACCGTCATCTTCCTTGCAGGTACTGATAACAGGGGTGGGGCCCTTTAGTGCTGAGCTGTATGTTCCCTTTAGTTGGGGGGAGGATTTCCGGGTGCTTCTTTTGGATCCCCTAAACGTGTGCTAAAATCACCTGCGAGGATTAGACCGATGTTAGGATGAAAATCCTCCAGGCCTCTCAGCCAGCCAGGTAATTCTAGTCCGATAACCCTATTATAATAGGGAGAGTTAACTGGAGGAATATAAATATTAATCAAAATATATCAGCTTCAGGGAAATCAATTAAACAAGCTACTGCCCACAAGCTACCTCTACCACAGGTACCCAGGACAGTTACAGATGATCTCTTATTTTATGAATGGTATGTTTTATGTTTGTGGACTACGGTGAAAGCCAATGTCCTTAATAAACTTCAACTTCAGCTACAGATGCTCTCAATGTACTAGCTACCAGTCAGGGATGCTGTAGCTGTGGATTTCCTGTATTGAGCAGGTTGAACTAGTTGACCTCTGAGGTCACTTCCAACTCTGATTCTATTATTTTCTCTATGAATGAAGGTAGAATGAGATGTACATAAAATGTACACATTTGTTGTACGTATAATCGATCTACGTGCACAGGTTGTATTATCTATGAGGTGCTAGGAGCCAGGACTCCTGGGTGCTCTGGGAGGAGAGTGGGGGTTAGTGGGTGAGTTAGAACACGGAGGATTGGGAACCAGGACTCTTGGATTCTCTGGGAGTGGAGTGGGGGCTAGTGGGTTGCGGTGGCTGGAAGCCAGGGTTCCTTGGTTCTTTGGGACCTGCAAGCTGTGATGGAGTGTCACTTGTGGGAGCTGAACTAGAACTGGGGTAAATGCTGACAAGGGATTGTTGTTCATTGTGCTGGCTGGTGGGTCCTGGAGCTGAAGGGGCCAGAGGTGTACAATGCCTGGGACAGGCTGCAGCAGCTTCCCTGCTCCTGAGAGAAGTTCCCAAGTTGAGTCCCAGAAAGTCCTGAAATTTCTCACAGCCCCATCAAAATCTACCTATTTTTTCCACATTGGTACTGATGTAGGGGGGGGGGGGGATATAGTGTATTTATTCACGTTTCAAAAACAATGGACATTATAGGATCAAAAAACATTTGGCTTAAGGGTTTACTCATTCAACCATGCTTTGAAAAGCATGGAAAGCATAAATTAAGGCTCCTGCCTTAATGTGTGTGCCATGTAAGCAGTTGTACAATCTCACATATTGTGCTTGCTTACAACTTAGACTTTCAAAGTTTATTTACATAGGCACATACTTTTGCCAGCTTAGGATTTGAGCAGCCATACTTTGCCTTGCCTTTCAGTCCCAAACCTCTTCCTATTCAGGTTGGGGGCAACACTGAAGCTGGGGACAGCAGGGGTCTGGGGCAGCTTGCTGCCCCCTTTCTGCATGCTTTCCATATATGCTTTCATTTGGGTTGGGGAAAACAGGACAGCTGACTACTTGTGCGCTGTATATGGGGGGAAACAAGGTGGATGGATGCAGGATGTGTACAGGAAGACAAAACTGGGGGCAGCCAGGCAGTAGGGGAACTGTGTATCTAGGCGTCAAACAACAAATTACGGCAAACGCTTATTCTGTTGGGAACAGGTCTTTCTATCTTCATTCAGAGAGCCAGTGTGGTGCAATGGTTAAGTGTTCAGTACTTGAACCGGGAGGTAGGGGAGGACCCCCAGTTCTAGTTTCGTCTTAGCTCACTGGGGACCTTGGGCCAGTCACATTATTTTTTCAGCCTAACCTACCTCACAGGGTTGTTGTGAGGATTAATAATTGTGTTAAATTGTTGTATGTAAAGCACTCAGTGCCATATATTAAAATGATGGGGATTCATGCAGTGTGGAAACTTACCAGCTTTTCTACTGTTTTTGCCATTTGTAATTTTTTGCGAGTTGAACAGAGGTGCAACAGGGTTGATCCCAACCCCCATATAAACCCCATGCACATCTCCAGGGGCTGTGGGGATGCAAAAGTACCAGGTAAGTGCTGGAAATTGCTGTAAAACTCTTGTAAAAATCCTGGAAAGAGACAAAAATCCTGGAAAGTGACAAAAAATTACAAAATTGATGGGAAATGATGAAATATCACAGGTGCTGATGTAGACAATAGTGGAAGCATTGAATCACCGGAGACTGACAAAGTACCAATGAACACTTACAAATGCTTCCGAAAGGTCAGTATTTCCCTGCAGAATGGAAATACTTGCTCTCATCTCAGCCCTATCTGTATCATGAGCTGGCAGCTAGGTGCTAGGGGAGTGTTTATAGGGGACAAAGCTGAGAAATGGATGAGACTGGGGGCAGGTAGTGTATGTATCGGCAACTGTCAGACGGGTGCTGGGAGGGGTGTATATTATTATTATTATTATTTATTATTAACAAACATTTATATAGCGCCAGCAGTGTACCTGGCACTTTACAAAGTAATAAAATAGATACGGTCCCTGCTCCTAGGGCTTACAATCTGAAAGACAGGAGCTGTGGGAGAGACATAGGAAGGGGAACAGAGGGAGAGACAAGGGGTCTAACATTCATGAAGATGTGAGGTCTCAGGTGCACGTACTTGGCTTGGTTATGATGAGAATGACAGCAGGCAGGTCCATGTGGCAAGGATAAGGGTAAACAGATCGTAGGTATAGGAAATAGCGGCTCAGCAGGATAAAGAGTCAGACAGAGCAGAGCGAAAGAGGTGAGTTTTAAGGAGAGATTTGAAGGTATGAAGGGAGGGGGCAAGGCGGATGTGGACAGGGAGGGAGTTCCAGGCATGGGGGGCAGCAAGTGAGAAGGGACGAAGGCGCTTAGGGGAGCAGGGAAGGCGTGGAAGGGTGAGAGAAGGGACAGAGGAGGAGCGAAGTGCACGGGCTGGAGTATGGAGGGCGATAAGTGCAGAGAGGTAGTGGGGAGCAAGGTTGTGAAGAGCTTTATAGGTGAAAACTAGGAGCTTGCGCAGGATTCGTTCAGGAAGGGGAAGCCAGTGAAGCGAAGAGAGGAGGGGCTGCACATGGTCAGAGCGAAGCAACAAGCCTGAGAGGTGGGCAATGTACTATTTTCACAAAGAAGGCTGAGGAGCAGCCAGGGTTGGGGAGCAGTGTTTGTTTGGGGATGGGGTACTTAGATGATGGGATATAATGAGGAGAGAAGGCTAAGAGATGGGTAATGTCTATTTAGGAACAAGGTTTGTGGGACAGCCAGGGATGGAGACAAAGTGCATGTATGTTTTCCGTATGTGTTTTCAGTTGGGTTGAGGACAACAGGACATCCATGAACTGAGGGGTGTGTATATGGGTATGGCTGTGTACTGGGAGACTAGACTGGGGAGCTGTGTGTATGGGCAACAAGCAGCCACATGCTGGGAGGGTGTATGTTGGGGGGGCGGGGGAGGAGGCTCCGAGTCAACCGGGGTAGGGAGCTGCGTGTTTATGAGGTAGGGGCACCCAAATGCTGGGGGGTGGGGTATATATCAGGGGAAGGCTGAAAGATGATGATGCGTGTTCAGGGACAAGCCGTGGGAACAGTCAGGGGTGGAGGGGAACTTTATGTATGGGCTGTTACAGTAGAGAAGGACCAAGTCCATAATGTTGGGGCAGGGAGGAGGCTCTGTCCCCAGCTTCAGGGTTTCCCCAAGCTGCAGAGGCAGAGGGTTGGGGCTGAAATACCAAGGCAAAGTGTGAGTACATGGAGCCCAAGGCCCTTTTTACACGGGCGGTGTCTGCGTGGGTGCCAGTCGCACACAGGCGCACCCCCACACATGGAGCAACCCTCGATTTCCCCGGTTGTTCCGTGCGTGGGGATGCTGTGTGTGTGTGTGTGTGTGTGAGAGTAGGGTTGCATGTTTTGCAGGAGCGTGAATGCACCCACACTCAGCGGCCGCGAGATTTACACAAGACTACTAGTCATGCCCACACAGATCTGCTGCATGGGCATGAGTGGTACTGTCTTGTGTAAAAGACAGCAATGGCCGCCCTGAGCTGCCATTGCGAGCAGGAGGGTGCAGGATATAAGTGTATAGAAATAATAAAAATAAAAAAAGTGGGGGGGGCTAAGTTGTATGTGAGCACAGCACTGCTTATGTGGCACACAAGACGGGAGCTATAAGAATTTCCATGCCTTTGGAGCATTATTGAATTTGTAAGAGCCTTAACTCCTCTCTTAAACAGTGTTTTTTGATCTTATAATTTTATACAAATTTTTATACATTTTACATATTGTTACCTTCACTAGGTCTTCAAGAGAGGGTGGGATAGAAATTTTAAAAATAAAAATAATGTATGATATTGTTTCTGTATATAAATATTAGATTGGACTGTCGCAGGACACAGTTTCACTAAATTGCTTGAGAAGAAAACAAATATCTATTCTCTTTTCCAATGTAATTGGAAGTGGCAGAATAAAAAATGGTACCCCTGATTGTTAGTGGCCGTAGAAAATACTTGATCTGCCCCATTAGCAATAAATGAGGAAAGCAGAAACATCCCAAAATTATTGGGCGTGACTGTGCTTGCCCAACACTAACAATATGGCATGGTGGGTAATCAAAGCTATTTTCAAAATAGAACTATCTTAACTTATCACTGATACAGAGCAGAATGTTTAATAAGTAAGAGAAAATAAAAAAATTGACAGTTGCATTGTGGAAAAAAGAGGACTTGCATTCCGTTTTAGAAAATTGTAGTACTGGAAGAGACCTTAAAAGGCGATTTTCCTTCATCCCTGAAGCATGCCAAATTACACATAAACCATCCCTGACAGATGTTTAATGAACTTGTATTCAAAATTTCAAATGATTGACTCAACAGCCTGGCTTGGTAGCTAGTTCCATTGCTTAACTATTCTTAGGGTTCAAAAAAAAAAAAATTCTTCCTAATAGTTAATGGATTTTTTCTTCTTGCAGTTTAAGTCCGTTGTGGTGTGTCCCATCCCCAGTGGCCCCAAATGGTTAGTTACTATTTGCATATGCTTTCTATATACTGGAAAGCTGTCTTCATGTCCCATCTTCCCACAGTTCCTCTGGGTAGAGATGGGTGTTGGCCATTGGGTGGGGAGCATTTCCCTGGGTAGAGATGGGTGGGGGCGTCTGTGTAAACGCCACTTTCGTTGGGTGTTGGTGAGTGTTTGCTCCTGGCCAACACCCATCTCCACCCACACCCACCCACGGAGCAACGGACAGTGGCATCCGTGGGCCCATGGTGATTGGCTGCAGTGGTGCCCTGCAACATGTATAATAAAATGTAACACCCATTTTATGGGTGTTAGAGCATCTGTGTAAAACTGTGTAAGTGTCATCAGCAAACTATACTCCAAACATCTGCTCACTATACTGGCTGACGAATAATAAGATGCTCTTTCTGGAACAAGCAGGTATCCAGAAAGGCCGATCTACTATAGACCACTGCCTAACACTCTCCTTTCTGGCTGAGAAATATGTAAAACACAATCAAAAACTTTATGCTGTGTTTGTTGATCTTAGGGCTGCTTTCGACATGGTTGATAGGAATTTGCTTTGTGCTAAGCTAGAGAATACATCTATAGATAGACGTCTTCTTGGGCTTCTCAAAGCTATACATTTACAAACCACCATGGCAGTTCGAACTGACCAGTTCAGTACCATGTATAAACGTATAGACACTATGACTGGGGTTCGCCAGGGCTGTGTACTGGCCCCGACTTTATTTAATTTTTTTATAAATGACATGGTACCCCACTTGTCAAGAGCGTCGTTCTTTCCTCCCAAACTGGGCTCCCACCCTGTGGGATGTCTGCTATATGCAGACGATGCGGTTATTCTTTTGCAAACAAGGGTGGGCTTACAGAGACAACTTGCTGCCCTTGCTACTTATAGTCAAGCCAATAATCTCCGTATTAATCTTGTTAAGACTGAAGTTTTGATCTTTGGGAAAGGGAAGAAATCCCATAGGTGGATGCTAAATTGATCTAGAGTAGACCAGGTATATTCGTATAAATATTTAGGCCTTTATTTCCAAGCTTCTTTGAAGTGGAATCTTCACTTTAATGTAGGTGGGGAAGAGCTAGTGGCTGTATTGCAGCTATCCTGCGCTACTTCTGTAAGAAGCAAGGTGGATTTTTGTGGCCTGCACTCAGGGTATTGGACGTGAAACCTAGAGCCAAGCTTATGTACAGTGCTGCTATTTGGGCCATTTCACACCCGTATGATTTAAACAGATTTCAGGCGAAAGGGCTACGTGTGCTGCTGAGGGTCCCTAACAGTGTGCCCTCAGCGGTGGTCAGCTTGGAGGTGGGTCAAACTTCCTGGACGGTGGAAATTTGGATGCAGGCTATTATTTTGTGACTTCGTATAAATCAATCTTATAACCCCCGTCCTTGGCTCACCCCTAGTATCTGCCACCTCCATTCTTGCACTCGTACTGCTGAACGACTCTGGTGCAAATCCCATTCTCACGCTGACTTCCTTCACTTCAAATTCTGTCTCTCCACCCTTACTTCTGCTATCTCCCTTGCTAGACAACACTACTATGCCTCCCGCATTGAGTCCTGTTCTCGGGACCCTCGCCGCCTGTTCTCTACCTTTGACTCCCTCCTCAAGCCTCCCTGTCCTCCCCCTCCTTCTTCCCTTTCTGCTCAGGATCTTGCCTCCTTCTTCACCTCCAAGATAGACAAGATCCGCCTCGACATCGCTTCCCACTCCTCTCCTCCCACTCCCACCCCTCTCCCTCCTCCCCCTCCTTCTCTCATGTCCTCCTTCTCCCCTGCCTCCCTTAAGGAAATCTCCTCTCTGCTCTCCTCCTCCAACCCTTCCACTTGCCCCCTTGATCCCATTCCTTCCCGCCTCCTCACCTCCATTACTCCCACTGTCGCCCCTTCCTTCCTGCACATCATCAACCTCTCCCTCTCTACTGGCTCTTTCCCTTCTGCCTTCAAACATGCCACAGTCTCTCCTATTCTCAAAAAGTCCACTCTTGACCCCTCTGACCCTTCTAGCTATCGTCCTGTCTCACTCCTTCCTTTTGCTTCCAAGCTGCTTGAACGTGTTGTCTACTCCCGCTGCCTTGACTTCCTATCCTCCAACTCCTCCCTTGACCCCCTCCAATCTGGCTTCCGCCCCCTTCATTCTACTGAAACTGCTCTCGCTAAGATCACCAACGATCTTCTGGTGGCTAAATCTAAACGTCTCTATTCCATTCTTGTCCTCCTTGATCTCTCTGCTGCCTTCGATACTGTTGACCACTCACTCTTGCTGGATTCCCTTCACTCCCTTGGCTTTTGTGGCTCTGTCCATAACTGGTTCTCCTCCTACCTCTCTGACCGCTCCTTTAATGTGTCTCTCTCCAACTCCGCCTCCTCCTCCTTCCCCCTCTCAGTTGGTGTTCCTCAAGGCTCTGTTCTTGGCCCTCTCCTCTTCTCGATCTATACCTCATCCTTAGGCAAACTCATTGCCTCCCATGGCTTCCAATACCACCTCTATGCTGATGACACTCAACTCTATCTCTCTACTCCCTCTCTCTCTCCCTCTGTTCAAGCTCGTCTCATCAACTGTCTCTCTGACATCTCTACCTGGATGTCTCAACGTCAACTCAAACTCAACATGGCTAAAACTGAACTCCTTATCTTCCCCCCTCATCCTTCCTCTCCTTCCTCACTGTCAATAACTATTGATGGAGTCACCATCCTGCCTGTCCCCCAAGCCCGTAGCCTAGGCTTCATCTTTGACTCAGCCCTTTCTTTTAAACCCTACATTGACTCTGTTGCTAAATCCTGTCGCTTCTCCCTCCATAACATTGCTAAGATTCGCCCTTTTCTCTCTGTCTCGTCTGCCAAAACTCTTGTTCATGCTCTGGTCATCTCTCGCCTCGATTACTGTAACCTCCTTCTCACTGGCCTTCCCCGGTCTCACCTTTCTCCCCTCATCTCTGTCCAAAACTCTGCTGCCAGGGTCATCTACCTCGCCAGTCGCTTCGACCATGTGCAGCCCCTCCTCTCTTCGCTTCACTGGCTTCCCCTTCCTGAACGAATCCTGCACAAGCTCCTAGTCTTCACCTATAAAGCTCTTCACAACCTTGCTCCCCCCTACCTCTCTGCACTTATCGCCCTCCATACTCCAGCCCGTGCACTTCGCTCCTCCTCTGTCCCTTCTCTCACCCTTCCACGCCTTCCCTGCTCCCCTAAGCGCCTTCGTCCCTTCTCACTTGCTGCCCCCCATGCCTGGAACTCCCTCCCTGTCCACATCCGCCTTGCCCCCTCCCTTCATACCTTCAAATCTCTCCTTAAAACTCACCTCTTTCGCTCTGCTCTGTCTGACTCTTTATCCTGCTGAGCCACTATTCCTATACCTACGATCGGTTTACCCTTATCCTTGCAACATGGACCTGCCTGCTGTCATTCTCATCGTAACCAAGCCAAGTACGTGCACTTGAGACCTCGCATCTTCATGAATGTTAGACCCCTTGTCTCTCCCTCTGTTCCCCTTCCTAAGTCTCTCCCCCAGCTCCTGTCTCTCAGATTGTAAGCCCTAGGGGCAGGGACCGTGTCTATTTTATTACTTTGTAAAGTGCCAGGTACACTGCTGGCGCTATATAAATGTTTGTTAATAATAATAATAATAATAACTTGGGTGTAAGTCTATTTTCCTTCATAAGTGATGACCCGTTTGTAAGGTCTTGGAGTGAGACTGTTTTTTAAAAAATTCAATCTATGGGCTTGTCTATTCCAGCTCTGTTCTCTAAAGATTTGGGAGCAGCAAGAGTAGAAGTTTTAAATCGTCTGAGCGATATTAGCAGACAGGAGGACCTGGCTGCTATTACTGCTTGTAGGTCTCTCGCTCACTATACAGACCTGGTTCCCGAGGCAGCAGCCCAGGCAAATTATTTATCATCTGCATGTGCATTCAGAAAGATACATATATTCCTATGTGCCAGGCTAAATGCTCTCCCCTCGCGCGTACTCGAGGGAAGATTTAGAGCCCTGCCTTTTCATCAAAGACTTTGCCCATTCGATAATCTTGAAACGGAATCTGTGGGCCACATTTTGTGGTGTTGCCATTTCTATGATGATGCAAGGGTTTCCTGGTTAGCTAAGTTACTGGAACGTCTTCCTGGTAGATCTTCAACGGAAGTAGTGAGATACTTGCTATTGGATCAGTCTTCGGTGACCACACAGGCAGTTATGTCTTTCTTGCTTGAAAAATTTCAAGCCAGAGAAAAATTCCTTGCTTTTAAACCTGTGAATGATGTTTAATTTTAAGAGTATCAGCCTTATGCTGTACGGTTTTATTGTATGTGATAGACAAGGTTTTTCTTGTGTCGTTTGTATGGTTTTGTTTGCAGACCAAGTAACTGTAATTTTATTTTATACAATGGCTTTGGCCACGCAATAAACTACTTGACTTGACATCCCTCCTTCTTTATTTAATCACTGTCTTGTTGCAGTCAAGTAGTCATTATAATTCATTAAACTATGTGGGACAGGATGCATGTTGTTTATCTTGACTATTTTTTTTTTAAATTGTGCTTCATCTAAAGGTTTCTTGTGTGTTTGACTTGGCATTCAAATAGAGCTGCTTTAGTATAGCATTATGTTGCTTGGTAACACCTCGCATACTAAATCTTGATGTCAGTGTAAGCAGATTGCCAAGGGACCCTTGATTTCTTTTGTTCATTGCATGAATGATGGGTGTGTGAGGCACCCAAATCCTAATTAGCAGCTTTCATTTCATCACTGTTAAATGCCCAAACTGTGATCCACAAACCAGGGGCATAGCTAGGTTGGAACGGAGTCTGATGCAGAAGATGGATGGGACCCACCTCCTATGCCCCCTTCTAGTGGCAGTGCCTCTGCATGGCTTGTCCCTGTTACAGCTGCATTCTTGCCCCAAACCATCTATTTATAGGGCTTCCACAAGCCACTTATTTATAGAGATTCAACTGGATGGCTCACGAGTCAATGACTTGTGAATTGTGACTCCAATCTGGGAAGATCATCTTGGAACCGCGTTGATTTCATTATTATTATTATTATTATTATTATTATTAGCATTTATATAGCGCCAGCGATGTATCTGGCGCTTTACAGATAATAAGATAGACACGGTCCCTGCCCGAGATCTTACAATCTAAAGACAGGGGGAGGGGAGACAGGGAAGGGGGAACAGAGGGANAGATAGACACGGTCCCTGCCCGAGATCTTACAATCTAAAGACAGGGGGAGGGGAGACAGGGAAGGGGGAACAGAGGGAGAGACATGGGATGCAACAATCATGAGGATGCGAGAACTCAGGTACATGTTCTTGGCCTGGTTACAGTAATTGGGAGTTTGCAGATAACAGGTGGGGGATAATCCTGGGTGGGGATGATTAGCAGGAGTTAGGAAGCCACTCATAAGGATCAGAATTGTAGGATTACGACCTTAGATATTGATATTTTAAGGAAGAAAAGTAATTTATTTATTTTTTAATTGGAACCAGTTTTGGGAAAAAACAGGTCTTCATGGGAAGGACAGAAGCAATCTCTGGAGAGATGAAATCTCCGTAATCTGCATAGGATATTTTGTTGTGCAATTAGTGATCTTGGCTGCAGTGGTGTTAGGGCAAGTCTATTAAGTGGAGTTAAACTGGACCAGATTCGGAATAGATTATAATAGCAGACTCTCTCCTGATGTTAGAGGTAAAATGAGGAGTTATCAGGAGACAGGCTAGCATGGCAACAGGGTCGTGGGTGTTTATCCAATTTAAATATGCATTCATTTCTGTATATTTAGCATACATACATGGAGAAGACTTGCGTACGTTTCTAGAAGTAAAACTTTGAACTTCATTGGATCCCCCAGTTAGGTAATTCCCAGAGGTTCAAGAAAGTTTCATGAGTAGGTATGGATTAGGCATGTTTGGGTGTCCTCTTGTACAAAACCATGCGGGTTTAGCTGCATAGATATGGATAATCTAATGGAGGAAACCATTCTCTGTCATTGTGCCCAAGTGATTCCGATCTATCTGTTTTTGCTAGGGGCGTGCAGTTTCATAAAATTTAATTCTTTGACACTGAATTAGAGACAGTAGGAATAGAGCGTGAGGTGATGGATGCACCATCTGGTCCATCTTTCTGGGATGAGTTTCAGGAAGTGACGCCAGCTGATGCTGGGAGATCCTGGAGTCAATGAGGGCCACTAGTTGTGAATTGGATCCTTGCCCGTCCTGGTTGGTGAAAACCTCCAGGGAGATACTGGGGTCGGTGCTGGCGGGGATTATCAATGCGTCCCTTCGGCAGGGGAGTTTGCCCCCGGTCTCAAGGAGATGGTGGTGCGCCCCTGTTGAAGAAGCCATCTTTGGATGTGGACGCACTCTCCAGTTACCGACCCGTCTCTAACCTTCCCTTTTTAGGGAAGGTTATTGAACGGGCAGTTGCCCTGCAGTTTCAGGCTTACCTGGACAGCATTGGTTTTCTTGACCCCTTTCAATCAGGGTTTCGGCCCGGCCATGGTATGAAGACAGCGTTGGTGGCCTTGGTAGATGATCCCCGCCGGTAGATGGATGCAGAACGTTCGACATTACTGGTCCTGCTAGATCTCTCAGCCGCATTTGATACAGTGGACCATGGGCTGCTGTTGAGACGGTTGCGTGACATGAGGGGTCTGGATGGGACCACCCTTGGTTGGTTCCAGTCATTCCCCTCAGGGAGGACCCAGCGGGTTGTCTTGGGAGCAGAAACATCTAGCCCCCAGGCCCTGAACTGTGATGTTCCGCAAGGTTCAATCTTGTCTCCTTTATTATTTAATGTATATATGCAGCACTTGGGGGAGATCGTGAGAGGGTTTGGTGTGCGTTGCCACCAATACACTGATGATACCCAACTTTACCTCTCTTTTTCAGCTGACCCAGGCCCTGCCGTCTCCATGCTATCTCAGTGTTTGGAGGCCATGGTGAGTTGGTTATGGAAGAGCAGACTGAAGTGTAATCCTGATAAGACAGAGGTGATGGTGGTGGGCCGGGCGGGGGATGTGGTGTCCCCTCCTGTGGAGGGGGTGCGCCCCTCCGTGGCTCAGCAGGTTCGGAGTCTGGGGGTATTATTGGATGCGGGTCTCCTTCTAGATCAGCAGGTGGATGTGGTGGCGAAGGAGGCTTTCCACCAGCTTTATCTGGTGTGGAGGCTGCGCCCGTATATCTCCAGATCCGACCTAGCCACTTTGATCCATGCCTTCATCACCTCGAGGCTGGACTACTGTAACGCACTCTACGTGGGGCTTCCCTTGACACTGGCCTGGAGATTGCAGCTCGTGCAGAATGCGTTGGCCTGTCTCCTAACATGGACGGGCCGACGAGAACACAACACCGGTGCTCCGTGCGCTGCACTGGCTGCCTGTAATGTGCTGAGCCAGGTTCAAGGTGTTGACATTGATCTATAAGGCCCTGTACAGTCTTGGACCTGGATACCTCAGCGCCTCACCCTCCATGACTCAGGACGGACTCTCCGGTCCACCGGGGGTGCCTTCTTGGAGGTCCCCCACATAAAGTGGGGGGCTACAATGAAGAGAGAATTCTCGGTGGCTGGGCTCCAGCTGTGGAACTCCCTACCAGAGGAAGCACGACTGGCCCCAAGTCTGATGGCCTTCTGTTGGGCCTGCAAGACATGGCTGTTCTCCCAGACCTTCGGAGGCGGGGAGGGGAGGGTGGGCTAAATTTTTGTATGGGGGTATTTTAAAATTGTTTTAAATATTTGTGTAGATTTGCATATTTTTAATATATTATGATAAATTGTTTATTTTATGTTGGAAGCCGCCCTGAGATGTCGTAGGCGTAGGGGGTGGCATATAAATGGAATTAAATAAATATAAATAAATTCATAATTCAGAACCAAGGTAACAAAATGAATGAATAAGCAAATGACATTTGCTTGATTTCATTTTCGTTATTTTTTTGGTTAAAATTAAATAAATTGCTGCACATGTGCAAAATGATGGGTGCCATTTCGGAAAAGGGCCATAGAATGTCCCCGGTGGCTATTTTGCGCATGTGCAGTGATTTATTTATTTAAAAAAAAA
>QEPC01009507.1:737213-774318 GCA_003113815.1 Sphenodon punctatus | reverse complement strand
CCCCCCCCCCCCCCCCACAAAACGAAGGGGTTTTGGAAATGAAAACAAATTATCTGCCTCCTGCACACCCCTGGTTTTTGCCAGCCCTTTTGAAAACATTTTATGGCCTCTGTCAGAGTGCTTATTTGGACTCCTCCGATGCCAGGGGTTTTTGACTGGGCCATGAAGTGCCTTTGTGGCTTGCTTTGGAGATGTGGAGCAAATGCCCCCCCTATTGGGAGCCTAAACAGTGAGTGCACCATCATTTAGCTGTAGCCTAGTTTTACTTGTGCTGCCAAAGTGGTTTGTGTTTTTCTGAACAGGAGGGTGCCTTTTGTGTGATGCTGTCAGTCAGTTACCGAGGGAATAGTATTCCTCACACCATCTATTTCCTCTACAATTATGTATTGGAGGAGCAGCACAATAACTGACAAATGCAGGAAACAAGCTATCTTTCATGTGCACTTCAACAGAAAAGCCAAGTGCAGCTATGAGACTGAATAATAGTTTGTGATCTCAGTGTTTAAAGAGAGACATCACTCTATAAAAAAAATAGCTGATAAAAGCTGTTGGGGAACTCAAACCTATTCTGACTGGCTGAGAGATAATGTACTTTAGCATCAAGGAACCCACAAACAGAAGGCTCTCATTATTTCTTTCTCTTCAGCGGTGCAAAATCTCCTCCCTTCTGCTTAGTTTCATAGCTGCACTCCTGTAGGAGTGATGACTGAGTCTCATCTTTTTTGGCCATCTCTGGTTGTCAAGAAGATGTCATTTTATCCTTGGGGACAGTGATCTTTGTGTCTGTTTATATATGCTTTTACCAGCTGCTGCTTGGCTGGTGCCAGCGCAATATCTCTGAGTGCAAAGCCCTCAGCAAGCACCAACTAGTTCTGTACATGAGAGCACATCCCCCCAGCAACGCAAGATGTACCCTAAGTGCATGCAACCTGTTTTCTCTGCAGGATTCCCAGAAAATTGTTAGTAAAGTTCAAGGACACAGTCCATAGCTTTGAGGCATCCAGTGCCTTGGACTCGGGTTTATTTATTTATTTATAAAAACCTAATGCCGCACCCCTCCTGGTGTAGCAGCTCAGGGCGGCTTACAAGAATAATAATAAACATTAAGATATCAGCTGTATCTTTGTGATGAGGAACATCTCAGGCACATTTGGGAGGGTTTAGGTGCCGAGATCAGCCACCCCAAACATCACTGTGGGATTAGCTAGCTCTGTTGTTTAGCCATCTTGGCGTCCCTGGCCCCCAAGCTGAGGCGCCTGCTGTGCGGGATCAGATCAGAATGACCTTCAGCTTTCTCCCTTCCACAGACCTTGCTCTCCTCCTCTCCCCACCAGATCAGCTCTAAACATGGCTGACCAATCACTCACACTGCAACCTGGCAGGTGCAGTTCCCTCTCTTTCCCCAGCACTAATAGGCTCTGGCAAGCCATACCTGCTAGGAGTTGTAGTTCCCAATATAAGAACATAAGAAGTGCCATAATGAGTCAGAACAATGGTCCATAAAGCCCAGCATCCTGTCCTTTGACAGTGGTCAATCTTGATCGCATGGGAGAACCACCAACAGTCACAATGGGCAATGCATTCCCCGTTGTTCACTCTCAGCTTCCGACAGTAAGACGTTCATCCTGTAAGCTACTTGGTTAATAACCATTAATGGACCTACTCTTCAAGAACTTATCCAGGCCTTTTTAAAACCCAGCTATACTACTGGCCTTGACAACATCCTCTGGCAACAAATTCCATAAGTTGGGCATTGAGTAAAAAAGTACTTCCTTTTATTTGCTTTAAATCTGCCAGCAGCTAGTTTCATGGAGTGTCCCCTAGTTCTAGTACTATTTGAGAGGGTAAATAACCATTCCCTATCTACTCATTCCACACCACTCAAGATTTTTAAAAACTCTATCATGTCCTCTCTGTCTTCTCTTCTCTAAGCTGAAGAGACTCAACTTGTCAAGCCTCTCTTTGTACAGAAGTCGTTCCATACCCTTTATCATTCTCGTTGCCCTTCTCTGTACCTTTTCTAGTTCAGCTATGTCTTTTTTGAGATGGGGCGACCAGAACTGCACTCGCTATTCCAGGTGCGGCCACACCATTGATTTGTCTAGAGGTATTATGACCGCCTCAGTTTTATTCTCTATCTGTTTGTGAATAACAGTCCTAACATTGTGTTTGCTTTTTTGACTGCTGCTGCACGCTAGGCTGAGGATTTCAGTGTATTTTCCACAGTCATTCCGAGATCCTTTTCCTGAGTGGTAACTCCTAGCTTAGTACCCAGCATTGTGTACTCATAGTTTGGATTATTTTTCCCTATGTGAATCACTTTGCGCTTGTCCACATTATATCTCCTATGCCATTTAGATGCCCAGGCACTCAGTCTCGTAAGATCCTGTTGCAATTCTTCACAGTCCATGTTTTAACTACCTTAAATAACTTGGTGTCATCTGCAAATTTGATCACCTCACTCTTAACATCCTTCTCCAGATCATTAATGAATACGTTAAACAGCACTGGTCTCAATACAGATCCCTGGGGCACACCACTTTTTACATCTCTCCATTGTGAAAACTGACCATTCAGTCCTGCTCATTTCTTCCTATCCTTTAACCAGTTACCAATCCATAGTAAGACACTACCTCCTATCCCATGACTTCTTAATTTTCTCAGGAGTCTTTTATGTGGGACCTTATAAAATGCTTTCTGGAAATCCAGGTAGACTATATCTAATAGGATCTCCCTTGTCCACATGCTTATTTACATCCTCAAAGAATTCCAACAGGTTAGTGAGGCATGACTTACCTTTGTTAAATCCATGTTGACTCTTCCCCATTAAGCCATGTTTATCAACACACCCAGGCGATTCAGTTCTTAATGATAGTTTCCACCATTTTGCCCAGCACAGGTGTCAAGCTTACTGGTCTGTAGTTTCCAGGATCACCTCTGGATCCCTTTTTAAATATCAGGGTTACATTTGTCACCCTCCAGTCCGCAGGTACAGTGGCAGATTCTAGCAATAGGTTATGTCTGCAGTTTCATATTTGAGTTCCTTCAGAACTCTGGGGTGAATACCATCTGGTCCTGGAGATTTGTTAGTATTTAGTTTGTTAATTTGCTCTAGAACCTCCTCCAGAGTCATGCTGATTTGTGACAGCTCTTCCATTTCATCAAGATATTCAAGACTGTTTTCTTTTAAAGCGTCTCTGCATTACACATAGAATGTTCGCAAGCACCCCGCACTCAGAATGGTCTCCGTAGGCTAACGTTGAATTTTCAAGATGTCATAACTTAAAAACTACTCACTGGATTTACAAAAAGTAAACAAGACGACATGCCCTGGGGGGGCCTCCTTGACTTTTCTAAAAGCCTTACACCACCTCCTAACCTACACAAAACCCCTTTACCCTGCTGAGATCAAGATTTAATTTTTTAAAATAAATAAATAAGATGGTCTAACTTTTGAAAAAAAAAGGCTTTCAAAGTGCAGTTTTCAAATGGTAATATCTCAGCTGTTATCCAAGTGATTTGGCTGGAATTTGGACAGAAGTAATCATTTACTCCAGTGATCCTTCACCAGAAAATCCATGATTCTAACTTTAATCATGCCAATTGTATAGCCAATAGAACGTTGGGGTTTTATAATGGAGGGTGTAACACACCTTAACTATTAGAGCACTCCCACGCTCTAATAATAGCAGGAGTTGACAGGCAGTAGCCTGCACAGGTCTGCCCATGCCAGCTTTGTGTTCTTTCCTGTTGGGTTTCTGATAGCGTGCTCCTGCTGACTAGCAGCAACCCCTGCTATGAACAACTGGGGCTCCTACTGGACAAGAGAGACTACGGGAGGCTGCTGCCTGCTGGAGATCAGCAGTCCTTCACTCCCTGAACACCACAAGAGCCCTGATATGGCCCATGTGTGGATCATAACTTGGCAAGACTGGTTGGAGCAGCTGCTTCAGGTTTGGCATGTAGCCAGATTTGAGTTAAAACACACAAATATGAATCTTTTGTGTGCTTCCTATAAAGTATGGAATCACTCATTGCTGTATTAGGGTCTTCATTTCTGACCATGAGGCTCAAATGTACTGGTCTATTCATTTATAGCATGCTGCCTTGATTTAATTATTCGTTATAAAAGTATGTCAGCTATAGTAACTAGTGGCTGACTAGTAACAGGGTGTCAGCCATAGTAACTAGTGGAAGTCAGTTTCCTTGGGGCAAAGACCCTCTCCATTTTCTGTCTGTTAAGCCTAAAGCATACACTTTATTATCTATCCTTAGAAGGTTGCTGGGCCAATAAATAATAGCAAGAAAAAAATCTACTAAGATCACCATGGAAAAGTTTGCTTGCTGAATCAAATATGGAATAGATTCTGTTCTAAATGGCAGACAGCATTGTCTGTATTGACTACGTTTTGATTTGTAAATATCACCCACTTTACGTTCAGACTGAACAGAAATTGCTGCGAGATGAGCTCTAGCGAGCCAGATAAGGAAAGACTGATCAAAAGAAAAAAGGGAAAACTGATGGAGGCATATTGAATTTTTCTAACTGGAAGTCTAAAGACTGACAAGCAAGTACAAGTTTGAGAGCTTTATGACAGTCACTCTGAAGAGCAAGTCCAAAAATAGTTCAACATTGCTCCACGAAAGGACTGGCAATGTAAAGATTTCAGAGTGTGGGAGCTAATACAGCTGCTGAAACACAAAATAGCATATGGGCTGACATCTCAGTATCGGGATTTTATTTTAAATATGAATTTTAGTTTGGTTTCTAATCAGAATTGCCATCCTATAGATCTGAATTCTGATATTGTATTGCAGTTTACCATTGCTCCAACAATGCTTGTGACAAATTGTTCCTGCCTTAATTATAACATTTGTCAAAGTAAAATAAATTCTGTAAAGCATGAAATGCTAACACCATGGGAAATGATTGAAATAAGCCAGAAATTGGATCAAGTATTTAATAGATCTCTGCAGTTTCTTCCACCTTCTATTCTAAAGGCGTTTGCACATTTCCATGTGAAAAATGATTTGTACAGGCTCTGAAATTTGGATTTTTTATTTTTTGAGTTTTAGTCCACCTGGCTTCCATGTTGACTAATTTCATTAAAAGGCCATAAGGAAGGTAACGACTTTAGCTAGTTGTGATTAAATGCGTTCCATATGACTTGTTGGCATGGCTGTCGGGGTGGGAACTAATTTACATTGCTGGTGGGAGTGCCCATGAGTAAATGTTTTCTGGAGGAATATATGGATTTATCTGAATAGGATAACTGGACTTGAATTTCCTTTTTAAACCATCCTGTGCAATGTTGGGAATGTTCCCTTTGGAGTCCCTGTTACAGAAGAAATAAGAATGGCTTGCCAGCAAATGAGGTTAGCAGCACTTTATACCATCTTGCGCAATTGGAAATTGGATAAAGGACCTTCAGCAGAAATGTCAATACAGAGATTTGGGTACACTTTGACAATGGAAAGAATCCAGGCTGAGATTAAGGGAGATCTCGAGCACTTTTATGTGATATGGTCAAGGATCTGGGATATTATTCAAGAAATTACAGGTACTCAAAGCCCAGGGCCAAGAATTCTGAAATTTAATGGTACATAACAGATTCTGTTGTCTAGAGCAATAAGATTGCCAATTAATGTTTTCTGTGTTTTGGATTTTCTGTGGATTTTTTTTTAATAAAGGTTTTTAAAAATGGAATTAAATGCATCCTATGGTATGAAGAAAATGAATAGGAGAAAAAAAACAGCTGTTTGTGAAAGGTCATACTGACAAGGGAGTAGAAGTTGGGAGAAAAATGGGATTGAAATAGATATTCATTTTGAATACTGTGTTGGTTGAATTTGCCATATTTGTATTCATTTTGATGAAGTTGAAGTGGATATGAAGCACTATTTGTTTCTGCTTTGTTTATAGGAGTGAATATTCATTTTAGTATCTTCATTTTGATTACTTCAGTGGTAGTATTTATTACTATTGTATACTGTACTGTTGTGCATCAGTGCTATTGTTCTAATGGCAATAGCACAACCATAGGCAACTTGTGGGGCAGCACAGGGGGCACATGCCCTACCCGATTTTTGGAATCCCTATAGAACCCTTGCCTAGCCCCCAGGCCTGTGCACCCCTCTCCCACTGCCACTATCAACACTTACCAGTCACCTATGAGCACAGCAGCATTGCTGCTGAGCAAGGCCAGCCTTAGAATTTGTGGAAATTAGCACAAACAAAGATAAAAAGTAGGGACCCTGGTGGCCCCTCCCCTGTGGCGTCATCCTCTCATTGGTACCCTCTGTGGTCATATTTAGGCCCCACTGGGAGGGAGGAGTTGGGGACCCTCTACCCTGCTCTGGTGAAAATGGGGGCCACTATGGGGCCACCAGAAGCAGAGAAAGTAGTGGGGTCTGGTGTGGTTGCTTCAGTCACCCTGTGGTCCTGCTGGTCCTGCTGCTAAGCACCCGCATGGTACACAATAGTGCTAAATACTACCACCTAAGAATCCAAAATTCTGAAGCAAAGGGTGCTCATAACCAATACGAGTGGGTGTTTTCATGGTTGTCTCATAGATGGTCAGAATCACCCGCCACCTACAGCATTAGTTTAGAGAATGTGGAGCCTGCCATGTAGGCTAATGCTGACTAATGTGTACCCACTTGTTGGAGTGCCGTCTATTAGGTTGCAGAGGAGTTGGTGTGTGTTTGGAGAAGAGTAATCAACAGCTTGAAGCTAATACTGCTGTGAGGGACCCTCAGCAATACGGTAATCGGTTAATGAATGGTACGCAGTAAGCAGAAAGTCGGTAAATCAGGATGGTATCTCATGGTATTGTGAGAATCGAGAAGTTGCATCAGTATTGGGGAAACGGTCAGGAAATTGATCCCAGTTCTTGACATGGTGAAATTTCCTGCAGCAATTTAGCTGTTTGTTTCACTCTATCTGGGAGTTAAACAAAGCGACTTAATGCAACTCCTATTAGACTGATGTACTGATCGTCAGATATATAGTTAGATATTCATTGCTAATATAGTTTGTGGTGTTATGTATTAATGACACTAATTTTCAATGTGTTGCTTGTATTTTTTAATTTATTTTTATTTTTTTATTATTGAGTGTTGTCATACTTCTCCCACCCTCTCTTTTTATCTTCTAGGTCAGAGAAAAAGCCATAAATGGGATAGCTGCATTTTAATAAGGAATTCAGTGTGGTGATTTTCTTCCTTAAGTTCAAACTAGATTGGCTTGGGTATTAATATTGTCACATTGGTTGAACAGTGTGTAGAAATGACGATTACAGTCAGAGACCCATATTTGTTGCTTTTTTCTTATTGGCGGCAATGTAAAACACAGTGAACATGAGTTCCTGGTTGCAATCTCTTTCAAACAGTACGTGTTAAGATACCTTGCTATTTTAAAAAAACTCTCTGTTTAGACAAAGTACTTTATCCTTCAGAGCAACCTTAAAAATAGTGATAGTGTGTTCCTTCTGGACTACACCAAGTAGGTGTTCGCTTTGGCAAACCTCCAGCGGAAGGGAGTTCCACAGCTGTGGGGATTCAGAGTTTGTCTAGAAATCTGTACTGGATAGGTGTTGCTGATTGTATTTGTTCCCATTCTTTAAAAACTCTTTTTTTTTTTTAAAAAAAGAGAGCTTGCCATCCAATCAATTGATGGAAAAGGTAGCTCTTTTTTCCCCTCCTTTAAATATTAGCTACCCCATACTTTTCCAACAAACTCTCACAATTCTGTGAACTTTGAGAATGGTCCTTTGTGAATTAGAATGTATTTGCTGTTGAGATGTTATTAAATTGAAAGCCAGTCTGAATCTTTTCAAAAGGTCATAGCCACTGAAGTAAGTTTTGACGTGTGGTGTTCCATAGTATAAACCAGACAGGATATGGAAAAAATATGAACTCAGAAATAAAATGTTAGATGTAAAAATCATAATTTTGGTTCTCATGTTTTGTCACAAATTTTCAGACATGGTCAAATTTTGTGAAATTGGCAGTAGTAGTAGTTATTACTGATTCATATTTTCCAAAGTTTCTTCTATTTCTGTGAGGGCTAGAACATGCTTTAAATTGAAATTAAAAGATCGCTCCCACAAATTTGTGGGCATGTGTAAATTTTAGTCTTCTATTGAGGTGGTTATACATTTCTACTTCCTTGCTTTTGGGGTCATGTAGTTTATTTCACTAGGATCAAAATCTGAGTTCTGCTTTGAGCCTCTGTATATAGAAATTCTCTAAAATATTAGAACATCTGAAATAGTTTATAAACTGTTAAGTCCATGTAATTACACAATTAATGCTGAAGGCAGAATATTTTCCTCATTCTGTATTCTGGTTTGCTCTCATCCACAAACAAAATAATATAGTATTAAGAATCCATCCCAGAAATTTAAAAAAATTTCAACTCACAATTAATTTGCCAAATAAAATGCAATTGTCCTGGAATTTCTGCTGAACCAGACTGTAAAACACAGCAGCCAGAAAAGATTACAGGCTTTAGAAGCCACCTATTACTTGCACTTAGGGACAAGTTTCAGGGCTATCAGTGGAGGCTTTTAGTCCAACTAGTAATGACAAGAGCTTACTCATGAACAGTCTTGATTTTGTTGTTCTACATTAGAGAGTTCAATTGTTTTTAAAGTTTCAATTAATTGACACATGAGATTTAACAGGAGAAATAGAGGAAGATTATTTGTTCTCATCTCATTAATCTGAAGACGATTCCATCCAACCTTTACCTGTTCATTACTTTGATTTTCTTCCTCCCCCCCCTTCCCCCACCCCCATTCTTTTCCCTTATGGCTTCATTTACTAATATAAAACAGATAAAGATAAAGAGCAGACAAAACTGAAATTATTTCCTTTGTGGTAATTGATTTAGACTTACATTTTAATACAAGGATTTATTACATTTTTCTGTACATGGTGCAATTAAAAGAAAACAGAGTTTTTGCACACAGAGTAAGGGAGAAGGCAGTTATGATTTACAGAACCTTATGAAAGGCAATAGTAGCTGGTTTCCACCACAGAGGTTGGTGGATCTGAAAATTGTTCACTTTTTAAACCAGAAAAGACATCAACAAGGAGTAATACATGCTCAGTAACACATGTTCAGCTGAATTGGCAATGCAGCTTTGATCTAGGGATGTGCACAGTAACTGTCTTGCTCTTGTTAATCATTTTGTTTATTATTAAAATGTCACTTATTTTTGTTTGTTTTGTTTTCATTTTTACTTTTGTTTTTGATTTCCCTTGGTTTTAATTGAAAATGCATTTTTGGTTGTAACATTTTTATCTCTTATCCAATTTAGATAATTGGCTTGGTTGTACCCCCAACTAAGGGCACTATGTGTGCCAAATTTCAAAAAGAATAGATAAAGGAATCCAATTGTATAAGCCATTGCAATTTGTTACTTTACAAAATTTGGTGTACACATTCCTGGATGTAACCATTTTGTCTCCCATCTAATTTAGATGAAACTTAGCAAGATTATACCCCTCCCTAAGGGTACTATCTCTCACAAATTTCATAAGTATTGTGGAAAGGGTCCCGATGTTATAAGTCATTTACTTGTACATGAATTTCTGGCTGTAACATCTTTGTATTCCAGTCTGTTTACATGAAATTCAGCAGGATTGTATCTTGGATCTTCTGGATCATCTTTGCCAAATATACAAAAGATCTGATAAACGGACCCAAAGTCATAAGCCTTCACATGTTCTGGAGTATGGGCCTATTCCAGGGAGTCTCTTATGTTCGTCACTGTGGTACAAGATGTGCTTGTGATGCCAATTGACCAGCAGAAAGGTCAACTAAATATCCTCATTCTGTGCTGTGACCATCCAAACCCCTCACTTGTTACTGGGAAGTTGGAAGCATCTGCTTAGGAAATACCCAATAAGGAATTCTCTCATGTCCTCTGTCACAGTGCTGCAGGATGTGATTGTGAAGACAATTGACCAGCCTGGATGTGTGAACCATGTCTCCCGATTGCTAGGTTGTTCCCCCCTGCCCTCTGCCTTGCTGCCTGAAGTCCCAGTTATGTCCCTTCTATGCCCGCCTCAGAGCCACCCAAGATTGGTCCTTGAAAGTGGGAAGCATACTGTAAGAGAGGCAATCACATCTCTGTCCTAGCCAGTGTGTCTTTGAAATGTCAAAGGATAATTGGTCAGAGGATACATCTCTCCTCTCTGCTGTTTGGAACAGGCTACAGTCTGGGCGGGCACCCTGGGTGTGTGTGGGTGTCCGTCAACTTGCAGAGAACACCTCAGGAGCGGGCAGAAGGATGCTGGGCAGCACCCCAGGTGTGTGAGGATTTTTGTTGTTGTTCAATAACTAAATGAAAAATCCATATTTTGTTTTGTTATTATAATAATGAAAATGAAATGCACACCTCTACTTTGATTCTGCAATTTGTCAAATCCCTTTGGAAGACTGTTGAGATTCCCTAACTCTTGTTGTGGATGTAACTCAGCACTTTGTAGAATTGGACCATCAAATAAGAGAGGATTCAGGTCCTGGCTGTGTTCCTTTAAGTCAAGATGGATATTTGGGCAGAGAAGTTGCTGGAAAAAGAAAGACAACATCTTTCTTTGATTCTGGATAAGGAAGCAGAGAGACTAGGAGGACAATATGGGTGTTCTCAGATGTGACGCTGGGGAGTGGCCACCATGCGTTATCCCATTCCATAGTGTGGCCGACCCCACGGGATGGGTGGCACATGAGGTCGAGCAAATGTGATGGGTCTCAAATGCTGGCACGGGATGTGGAGGACTCCCCCCCCCCCCCCAGTCTGTGCCAGCGTAACACACGTGACAATGTCCCCATGCCGTGGTGAACCAATTCCCAAGCCATGCCCCCACACTGGCGTGGAGTCATGGCATCTTGAGGGCAACTGAAGACCAGCTGGCTCGTGGCCATGCTCACAGCCATGCATAGAGCAGCAGGGAGAGCCGGTAGCAAACAGCTGAAATCAGAGACTGCCGGAGCTCAGCTTACGGACTGCTGATCATTACCCTGTAAAGCACAAAGACGGAAGCCTCTAGAGCAAGAGGTGGTTTATTTGAAAGCCCAGTATACAGTGCAGCTAGGAAAGCAGATAACCTATCTCCCAGCGGGAAGAATCATTAGACACATCAATGCTCCCAACAAACCTGACATATGGAGAGTAGAAATGTTACTAAAAGGCACAGGGGGATAGGGAAGTGAACCTCTCCAAATGTCCGTCAGTCAAACCAGGGGCTTAGCTACAGATGCACATTTCAACCAGTCCACGGTGATAGAGGGGCACCAGTGTAATGAGGCACTGCAGTAGGAGGCCTGATTGGGTCCCATCCGGTCCATCACCATAAAGAGTGCCACTGCCAAGGGCCACCAGCTGTCAGTTCCATGGAGGCTGTGCACGGAGGGGAGAGGGTGTTGGCAGTTCAACATGCTCCGTGTAAGAGGTCCACTGGAACATACCCTTCTGGTAGCCCAGCTCCCCCATATGGTACACGACCAGGTAATACGACTCAAAAGGATCCCCAAAGGCCAGGCCCACCTGCATGTCAGGGTCCAAACATCATAGAAAGCCCTGAGCTTGGCCCCTGAAGGGTCATCCAGCTGATATGATATGGCCCACTGGGGAGGGGGGGAGGCATCAAGTAGACCCAGCTCCAGAAGACAACTGAGGAAGGAGTTGTGAGATCGCCCATGTCCACGGGCCCCAATCATGGCCTGGGTGAGTGAGAGGCAAAGGGAGGGATCCTCCATCACAAGGCAATGGTGAAAGATGGGCAGTCCACAGATCTCCCCTAATGTGAGCACCAGAGGTGGGGGGTAGAACAGTATCGACAAAGGGTCGGAGGCCTAGCTCCTGGGCCTGGACCCAGCACTCTGGACCACTTACAGGATGACCGAGTGACAGGAGCTTGGAGCTCAAGAGGTCATGCCCAGTCCTTGCACTATCCGGAGAGCCCAGCAGCTGCTGTATGTCACTTCTGTGCCACAAGTCCACCAGGGATATGGTGGCCCAAACACGGGTGCTGGGGTGGTCCTGGAAATGAGGACAGGAGCCTGAGCCATTAGCAGCCATGACTGATTCGCTCCAAGAAAGAAGGAAAGAATGAGATCGGGGGCACTGGTGGGAACTGGAACCAGATAGAGGTTTTCAGCATGCCCACAAGGTCAGAAGATAAGGGTGGCACGCAGACACCAAGGGCAGTTGCACAGAATGAGTGGGAAGTAGGAGGAGTGGGAGCTGTGTGAAGAATGCAGGAACTATGAAAGGGATGGGGGCACATATGGGCCATAGTAACACATTGATCTGCATTGGTACTGGGAGGGTCCCACAACCCCACACACTGATTAAAGAGACCATGATGGTTAGGGCACTGGCTAGGGGCGTGGCTCCAACCATGAGGTTGGTGACCATGAGGTCACCAATGAGCGCCTATATAGAACAGGATCCAGCACAGGCTCCTCAGCCTTAGTTTGCCTCAGAGCAGTATGGTATACAACGTCCTCATGGTCGAGTTAGCCTTACTGCTCCCTCTTGTTGTGAACTGCACCATGGATGCGGGGCAGGTAGCCTCCCAGAGGTGCCTACTTCACTGCATCACGGAGTGGTTCCAGCAGCACGAGCTCCTCACGATAGCTGGTGTTGAGCTACACTAGAGATCATGCGCGCTTCTTCTGGCCCTGCTCGAGCAACAGGTCACATTGTTCAGGAGCAGGCAGCACATGACCGGCCTCCTGGCACTGTCACAGCTATGCTCCGTCACGCGGATCATCTCAGTGCAGCACCGGAACAATGGCCAGCTGAGGAGGATCACCTGGAGCCTGCAGTGCTGCATTGCTGCACTCACCACCGGGATCTACCCAGCCATGCCCATAGATAGCAGCCACTTGATCATTCCCCAAGCTGCCCAATGGTGGTCAAGGGTGCTAAATGAGTGGGATAACAAAGCATGGTGGGCGAACTTCAGAATGGACTGTGCTCTATTCATGAGGATTGTACACTGCCTCTCCCCATGGCTTGAGCAACCCTGCACCAATATGCAGGTGCTATCCCCATGGTACAGCGTTGCACCATTGCCATATGGTCCCTGGCCACACTGGACTCATGTAGGTCAGTTGTGCAGCACTTTGGGGTGGGGGTCAGCACTGTCTCTACCATCATCCTTGACTTCTGTGAGGCCATGGATGTGGTTCTCCTAGACCAGGTAATTAAGCTCGTGGTCATGGCCAAGTTCCAAACAGCAGGCTTCCCGAACTCCATCAGTGCGATTGATGGGACACATATTGAGATCCTGCAGCTCCCAAATGATGACGTAGCAGAGTCCATCAATCGCCATGCGTATCATTCCCTACAGCTCCAGATGGTTGTAGATGATAGTGGCTGCTTCATTGACATCTTCACCGGGCACTCTGGACGTAGCCATGATGCACGGATCCTTGCCATCTCCCCTCTGTTTGCCTGCATGTACATGGGGGAGTTTGAGATTCCCACCATGACCCGTATAGAGGGGGTGGCAATGCCCCCGGTCATCATTGGGTACCCCACCTGCCCACTTCTCTGATGGCTCATGAAGGTCTTCCCTGTGCCCTGAACCTCTGAGCAAGTGCATTATAATAACCATTTATGTGCTGCCCGCACGGTTGTGGAGAGGTCTTTTGAGGCCCTCAAGCAATGCTGGAGATGCCTGGCCACACGCCTTGACTTCAAAGTGTAGACCGTTGCTCTCATGATTGGGGCCAGCTGTATGCTGCATAATATATGCAAGACCCATGGGGCAGCTCTTGACAACCCGATGCTTCATTGTACCCCAGGACCAGTGCCCCTCTACAGACAGGAGGACAAGCCAAGAGAGTACCGCTATGCTAAGAGGATACGAGCAGCTGTGAGCCATCATGTGCCACGCCTGGACCATGGTCTGGCATAGATTAGGAGCATCACACCATGATAGTTCCTAATCCCTCTCCTGCTCCAGCTGCCCTATTAGTACCCCTATTGGCTCTGTTATTGCATCCAGATCATCATCATCCCATAACTTTCCTTGCACTCCAATTGGTGTAAAAACAATTCAGGTCTCGGACATCACATGCCATTATCCAATTACCTTATGCACTCTGCCTCCACACCCTGAACAGATTGTTATATCACCCATGAACTAGATGAATGATGCAGAGCATCCATCATGGTCAAAGGGTCAGGAGCATGGACAGGGGAATTGTAGGAATTGGGGTGTGGTGGGTGGGCAGAGGGGGGGAGCATGAAAGGTCTGATGGGTGATTTCCAGTAGTCACCTGTCTTCCATGAGCCCAGGGCTGGTGCATGCAGATCAAAGAGTTACAATCAAGTTAAACACCCTCATCCATATATCACCATGATGATGTAGGTAAAAACTTTATTGCAATTTATATCTTAGTATTGCTTGCCTATTCCTTTGCCCCCCCATAGATTTCTTTGGGCATCTTGGTGGTGAAGAAGAGGTTGCTGAATCATTTGCCTCTGAATCTTGTGACACAACAGGTGCATCCACTTGCCTTCCATCACCACCTGTTGTTAAGGGCGGGGCTCGCCGGCTGTTTCCCTGCTGGCTGGTGGAGGGTATGACAGTCTCTGGCCGCAGAGAAGGGACCGGGTTTTGGAGATGGGCCCTCCGGGCTCTGGCTGATGGTGCTGGCTCCCTGAGGGAGGATCAGATGGGTCACATGGAGGTAAGGCATGAAGTGGTGCAGGTCTGGGCAATGCTAGCCTAGCTGTGGTGATTGAGGTGCCAGCAGCCTGGGGTGGATGAGGAGGGACCTTCCGAGGTTCAGCGAATCATCCATTCACTGTGTAAGTGTTGCTGATGCATCCTCTTGAGAGACTTCTGGAGGGTATTGATCCGCTGGAGGTGTTTGTTCTAATCCCCCATCTCCAACCACTGGCCCTTCCTCATTTCAGAAAGGAGGTTCCTTTGGTGAACAGCCAGCTGCTGCATTGACCTATCCTGCCTCACCTCCATATGCTGGAAGGCATCCCTAATCTTTTTCCTTGCCTGGTCCCCATCTGAAGAAGATCCTCCGCCAGGTGTTCATGGCACCGGTGAGTCCTTGTGCGGTGCTGCCTCATCCTCTCAGCTCCAGGTACTGGCCCCATTGGGACATCCTTGACATGGGCTGGATGATCTGTTGGGGAGGGGTAGTGGATGGGTGAGTATTTAATGCTCCCATAGCTGGAAGCTATTATACCTGTTCGTAACCCTATGAATTAATATGTTAGTTTTTCTTATTGCTTTTTGCAGTAATTTTATTGTTGCTATTTTTTGTTGACTGTAGATTGCTATTATGTTTTATCGTTTTAATTCAATTGTTTTTTTTCTTGTAACTTTGTATTTTTATTTACTTGATGCTTGTATTCTCCAAAGGCTATAGCGAAAGCTCAATGCCATAATAAATCATTCATTCATTATACCTGTACATTGTCACTGGTGGTTGGGTGGTTTGGATAAAGGGTGGGAGTTACTGTGTGCTGGGGTGATGGTAATGTAAATGGCTCTTGAATTGGGCGTGACATTGGAGTACCTAGGTAGAATGTGGGGTATATTTCTACGTGTCCAACCATCACCACCACCCCAAACTCTCCCCCCCACCCCCCGGAACTGTGGCTCATAATTCAGTGGCCCTCTGTGTAACTATATCTACCTTCAGCTGCTGGTGGCGCGTCCCTACCACCTTGTTCACCTATCCAGGGTTTCTGGTTCCCTGCAAGAGAGGGTAAATGGTATTAAATTGGTTTGTGTCATGGGTGTGGGCATGGCCCTCCATGGGCATGTTTATGCAAACACATCACCTCTCAACCCTCCAGCACCATTCAATTAACGCCCACCCCCACCCCTCGATTCCCTCTGATTGTCCTTTGCCTTCCATTGTCGGCATACGTCCTGGCATCCACAGGTGGTCCAGCAGCGTGTGCTTCATCCATATCAGTATCAGGGTATGGAGGGGGCGGGGCCTGCAGAGAGCGTGGAGGAGGGGGCAGGGGGTGGCTCGGGGTGCCTAGGAAGTCACGCTCCCCACCCCCTAGTACCTGTGCCTGTAGAGGCTTCCCCTGCTTGCAGTCTACTGGGCCAGCGATTACCTGATGAGAGGCAACTGTGACGCTCTGAGCGCCTGCAGCTGAAGCGAGGGCTGGGTCTGGAGCAAGGCACATAAAAGGAGGGCCATTAGGCTTTCTCCTTTGCTGGTGATCAGAGCTTCTGGGTTCCTGTGATCTGGCCCGTGCGTTAGTATTTGGAGAAACTGTGGTTTACTAGACTCCCTTACCTTTCCCTGTTCCTGTATGAAGAGTGCTGTGTGTGGTGAGTGATTGTGTGCGAGTGGTGTGTGTTTCTGTCTTCCTTATTGTTGATCTTCCTTGCCTTCTTGTGTGTGGTTGCCCTAATCCCTCCCTGCTCCCCTCTGGGGTTCCCAAGGCCTGGGGTCCCTACCCCCTGCTCACTTGTTTCCCCTCCTGATGAATGGTGGCTGGGTCAGGTGCCTTGTAGCATACAATTGACCACACAGCGATACACCATACTGAGGGCTCCTTTAACCCTAATAGTGTGTGTCTGTGTCGTCTGCCCCCTTCTTCGGTCCTGTTTCCCCTTGCTCTAGCCCATATTCCCCACAGTATCACCAGCATCTATTCCCTAAAATGTATCCCCTCCCTGCAGCCTGAGCTGGGCCCCAGGAAAGCGAGTTGGCCGAACTTACTCAGGCTATGCAGGCCATGGCTCTGGAACTGCATCAGGTGTGTGGGCGTCAGGACCAATTGGCAGAAGCTGTTGCAGCCATTCCCCAGGCCACCCCTGTAGCCCCAGAAGTAATGTCTCCCATCCCTCTTGCAAGAGACTTGCCCCTGCGTGAACCTAAAGATATTAAGGTGGGTAGGTATTCAGCAGATCGTAGGCAATTTCAGGACGACTTAGCCCTATGTGAATTAGTGTTTAGCGTGCAGCCGCGGACATATGGCAATGACAGATTGAAGGTTGCTTTTGTCATTAGTCACCTAGAAGGAATGGCCTTAGAGTGGGCTATGCCTCTGCTTGCAGGCAAGAAGGTGGTGGTTGGGAAATTATCGGGAGTTTGTGCAGGAGTTCACATTCTTCTTTGACTACCCACACCGGGTGGTGGACGCTGTGGCTGCTATCTTGTGCTTAAAACGGGAAAGGGCTGCTGTTGACTATGTAACCCATTTCCAACAGCTCACCTGTGGCCTGCCCTGGCCAGACCAAGTGTTGCGGGTACACTAGTGGAAGAAGTTATGTGAGGAGATAAAAGACTAGTTGTCCTTAACGACAGTGCTGGACTCTTGGAATAAATTAATTACCCTCACCTTGCAAATTGATGTATGCCTGTTGGAGAGGTGTCGAGAGAGGAAGCAGGAGTGGGGACGTGCCCCTAGGGTTAAACCTGTAGGTGGAGCTAATAGCATGGCTTGCTTAGATGAGCCAGAACCTATGCAGTTGGGAGCATCTCGGCGACCTTTGACAGCAGAGGAGAAAAAGCATAGGCGACAGGGGCACCTCTGTTTCTACTGTGGTATGTCAGGCCACTTTACCAGAGTGTGCCCCCAACTACCCCCCCTACATAAGGAATTGGGAAATGCCCCTTACTGGATGGAAACAGGGTCGCCCGGTAAAGTCCCTGTGGAACCCCTGTTTGGTGAGCTCTGTGAATCAAACCAAGCTTTGCCGTCACCATGTGTGTGTTCCGCTAACCTTGTCTCTTTCCCCAACAGTTTCTATAGTAGTTCAGGCCCTTATTGATTCAGGAGGATCGGGTAACTTCCTGGATCAACAGTGGGCGGCACAGTACCATGTTCCTACACAATTGCGGGACTGGCCAGAACTGGTACATGCCATCGATGGTTCCCCCCTGATATCGGGCCCTGTGACTAGGCAGACCCAGATACTGCTGGGTGCTTTGGGGGACCATGTAGAAAACCTCCAATACGTTCTTGTGGCCACCCCCATGTTTCTGGTAGTGTTGGGGTTGCCCTGGTTGCAGCTCCATAACCCAGCAAATGACTGGCAGAAGAAACAAGTGATGTTTAGCAGTCCTAAGTGTGTGCACTGTATCGTGCCCCACCCCTCGGGGCTTTCGAGGGCACAGATTTATGCGAGTGAAGTTGCTTCCCACATAGTAGAGCAGGAGAAGGGGTTACCTCCGGAGTATGCCCAGTTTGCTGATGTGTTCAGTGAGCAGGCGACGGTGGCTCTTCCCCCTCATCGCCCCTATGATTGCCGTATTGACCTTCTGCCAGACACTGAACCCCCCCATGGGCAGATTTACAGCCTTTCAGAGTCGGAATTATAGGTGTAGCAGGAGTATACAGAGACTAATTTGCAGAATGGATTCATTCGCCACTCTTCATCCCCTGCAGGTGCCCCCCTCTTTTTTGTGTCAAAAAATATGGGTGGTTAAGGTCCTGTATTGATTATTGGGGATTGAACGCTATTACAGTTAAATAGATACCCCTTGCCCTTCATTCCAGAACTGTTGAACAGGCTCCAAGGTGCCCGAGTTTTCACTAAACTGTATTTACGAGGGGCATTTAACTTATTTATTTATTTTATTACATTTATATGCCACCTCCTCATGCCTACGGCATCTTGGGGCGGCTTCCAACACAAAATAAAACAATTTACCACAATATAAAAAATATAAAAATCTACACTAGTATTATTAAAACAGTTTTAGAACACCCCACACACAAAGGTTTAACCCACTCTCCGCCTCTGAAGGCCTGGAAGAATAGCCATGTCTTACAGGCCCGATGGAAGGCCAACAGACTTGTGGCCAGCCTCTGGGAGGGAGTTCTACAACTGGGACCCAGCCACCGAGAGCGCCCTCTCCATTGTAGCCACCCGCTTTACGCGGGGGACCTCCAAGAAGGCACCCCCGCTGGACTGGAAAGTCCGTCCTGAGTCACGGAGGGTGAGATGGTCCCTGAGGTATCCAGGTCCAAGACCATACAAGGTCTTATAGATCAAAGTCAAAACCTTGAATCTGGCTCAGCATATTACAGGCAGCCAGTGCAGTGCACGGAGCACTGATGTTATGTGCTCTCGTTGGCCTGTCCCTGTTAGGAGATGAGCCGCTGCATTCTGCACTAGCTGCAACCTCCGGGCCAGCATCAAGGGAAGCCCCATGTAGAGCGCATTACAGTAGCCCAGCCTTGAGGTGATGAAGGCATGGATCAAACTGGCCAAGATGGGTCCGGAGATATATGGACTTAATGAGACTATGAGCCACGGACGAGTGGAAGACAGCCTTTAGAAAATGCTATGGGCATTTTGAGTACTCCATGATGCCCTTTGGCTTGGCCAATCGCCCGGCCACCTTCCAACATTTTATGAATTATATTTTTAGGGACCTGCTGGACCTTTTTGTTATTGTTTACCTGGATGATATCCTTATATTTTCCCAAACGGAAGCAGAGTATGTGACCCATGTGGGGTTGGTTTTGGAACGGCTCCGCCAGAACCATCTATACTGCAAGTTGTCTAAATGTGTGTTCTATTTAGACTCCGTATGTTTCTTGGGGTTTATTGGTTCAGCTACAGGGATTAGCATGGATATGACTAAGGTCCAAGCTATACGTGATTGGCCTGCCCCAGGGTCTGTGAAGTCCTTGCAACGCTTTTTGGGAAGCGCCAATTATTATCGGCAGTACATTCCCTGGTATGCACATTCCACAGTACCCCTCACTCGCCTACTCCGTAAGAATCAAAGTTATGTCTGGGCAGAGGAACAGAAGCAGGCCTTTGAGGCCTTGAAGCAAGCCTTTATGCAGGCACCATTGTTACGACACCCCGACCCCAACCGGGCCTTTGAGAGAGACGCATCCAGTACTGCCCTGGGAGTGGTCCTTCTACAAAAGGCCCCAGGAGATGAGGATCTGCACCCCTGTGCTTTTTATTCCAGACAACTTTCCGGGGGAGAGCAGAACTATACTGTCCTGGATAGGGAATTTTTAGCTATTCATGCTGCTTTTACCGCTTGGTGCCATTACCTAGAGGGGGCAGTTTCCAGTGTCAGTGATCACGGATCATAAGAACTTGGTATATTTGCAAACCACCCACATTACTAACTCCCGACACACCCACTGGGTGCTGTTCTTTACTTGTTTTGACTTCTATATCACACATCAGCCAGGACCACAGAACATCTTGGCGGATGCCCTGTCCCAATGCACAGAAATCAACATGGCCCCTTCGGCAGTAGGTGGTCGCCTCTTGGCCCCTAGGGTGTTTGCTGCCTCAGTATCACTGCCCCAACTCCAGCAGTTGACATGTGAGGAACCCACCTTAATGGGGAATCTCCGGTACAAGGTACTGGATGGGGTGGCTTGGTATAAGGGGCTTATTGTAGTCCCTACAAAGGGATGAAAGAGCATCCTATGGACCCATCATGATGCCCCCTTAGCAGGGCATCTGGGGCAACGTTGAACCTTAGACCTTATTGCCAGACACTTTTGGTGGGCCATGATGCAGCAGGACGTTCAGTGGTACATCCTGGGCTGTGCCGCCTGTGCTTGAACTAAGGTGTCCCGGCAATGCCCATGTGGCCTCTTGCAACTTGCCCCGATGCCCCAGGGACCCTGGCAGAAGGTGGGGTTGGATTTTATCGTGGAATTACTCATGTCACAGTGGTATGACACAACCCTTGTGGCCGTGGACGACTTTACGAAGTACTGCCATTTTGTTGCTTGGTCAGGCCTTTCTACTGCACAGTGAACTGCTGGCCTGGTATTGCAACATGTAGTCAAGCTGCATGGGATGCCTCAGGAGTTCATGTCTGACCGGGGAACCCAATTTACAGCTCGATTTTGGAAGGCCCTGTTTGCAGTTTTGAGGATAGCACTTAGCCTGACAACTGCCTATCATCCTCAGGCTAATGGGCAGGTAGAGCAGGTTAACCAGAACCTGGAGCAATATCTCGGTTGCTATGTGGATTATTTGCAGGACGATTGGTTTCCCCTCCTCTTGCTTGCTGAATTCGCCCACAAAAATGTCCCTAACGCTTTTATACGGGCGTCACCTTTTTTTGTAACTTACAGATATCATCCACGGTTATGTGTTCCAGAACTTCCAGCCTGTTCAGCCCTAGCGGCTGGGGCCATGATATGGCAGTTACAGGCAGCTCATACCCATGCCCGTGCCATGTTGGCGGCTGCCTGTCAGAGATATAAACAACAGACAAGCCAACACCACCGTGAGGGTACCGAATTGCAGGTAGGAGATCTAATTTGGGTGGATTGGTGGCATTACCCCTCTCTCAGACTCTCTGCAAAATTGGATCAACCATTTATGGGGCCATTCCCCATTCAAAAACAGGTTAACAATGTCACTTATCAAATGAAGCTCCCGCCGCACCTCCATATTCATCCTACCTTCCATGTTTCTTTCCTAAAGGTCGCACATGCCCCCCTTTCCCCTCAAGCTTGTGTTCCCCCATCACCAGTGGTAGGTGTTAGTGAACCTGAATACGAGGTGCATAAGATGTTGGACTCCCACATCAAACATAGGAGATTATTTTATTTGATAGACTGGAAGGACTATACCACCACGAACCATTTGCGGGAACCAGCTGGTGCTGTGCGAGCTCCTCATTTGGTACGTACGTTCCATAGGTTACACCCTTGTTGGCCTCACCCTTGACACCTTCGTACACCTTGGAGAGGTGGTGGTGCTGCTGTCAGGGTATGGAGGGGGCGGTGATGTGCCAATTTTATTTAACATTTAATTTGTTTTGCAAATATTTTGATCTCAGAGGTTGATCAGACCTCGGGACCTTATTGAAGAGGTTTTATAGACATACCATATTAAAGATGCAAACCACACACAAAACTGACCAGTAAAGCAAATTTTATGCAGCAAGCTTTAAAAATTTCTAACATCACTCTAAAATTCTTATCCTACACTATTACTCAGCCATACTCACAATCATGCATACATCTGGGAATGGCCAGTTCCCAGAGTAGCGTATTGAAAGAGGCTGGAGTTCTGGCATGCACAGCGCTGCCTCAGGTGTCTGGTCAGTTATCTCCAACTTCGGGGTCTCTGAAGCTTTCTTTTATATGATGATTTTTAGCCGCCTTTCTGTTGTTCTGGCAACTGTTTCTCAATGCAGTCAGTGCAGTTGACAACACAAAGGTCAGTCTCTCATGAGGGTCAGTGTCTCATGGCCCTCAAACCTTTGCTATTTTCTGGTTCTTTTTAGACCTGCTGCTGTCTTGGTATGTGGTGGTTTTCCTGTTGTCTCTGAGCAGTTTTTTTTATAGATACCTCATGGTGTACTGTTATTGCAAGGCAAGTAATTCTTCTTGTTTCTTCCCATGTCAGCACTTTAGCTCTCTGACTTCTGATCTGGTTAATTCTTGTTTCCCAGAAGCCTTCTTGTCAGAAGCCTTTGGTCAGCAGGTTTTGGTCAAGGTGAGCTTTAGCAAGTCAAGCTGGCCAGGTGGTAGTCATCCTGATTTCAGAGACTGGGTCCTTAACAACTGACCATTTGTCCTTCTTTAGAACAACCATTCTATCTTGCTGCCCTGTGGTTAGCTTGCAGTGCAGAAGTCCCAAAGATCTCAGGATCTGTTGCCACCCTTTTTGCATATCTTGCAAAATCCCAAAATGTCTCAAAGTCTGTGGCAAGCTTGTTTTGCAAAATACAAAGACAGACTGTTAGCAAATGCTTTGCCCTTCCATCTTGCTGTGCTGTAAGATCCTGTTCTTGCTCCCATAATTCTTTTCAGCCATGTCAACCTAAAACCAGTCACTCAAAAAGCCTTGCACACAATATAACATATTTTTAAAAAGGGGGGGGGAGGTGTTCTCAAAACCTACTGGGTATAACAGCGGGGTCTGCGGAGGAGGGGGCAGGGGGTGACTCGGGGTGCCCAGGAGGTTGCGCTCTCCACCCCCCTAGTACCTGTGTCTGTAGAGGCTTCCCCCTGCTTGCAGTCTGCTGGGCCAGTGAGTGCAGGATGAGCGACAGCTGCCTTCCCCTGCTTGCAGTCTGCTGGGCCAGTGATTACCTGATGAGACGCAACTGCGACGCTCTGAGTGCCTGTAGCTGAAGCGAGGGCTGGGTCTGGAGCAAGGCACATAAAAGGAGGACCATTAGGCTTTCTCCTTTGCTGGTGATCAGAGCTTGTGGGTTCCCATGATCTGGCCCATGCATTGGTATTTGGATAAACTGTCATTTATTAGACTCCCTTCCCTTTCCCTGTTCCTGTGTGAAGAGTGCTGTGTGCGGTGAGTGATTTGTGTGAGAGTGGTGTGTGCTTCTGTCTTCCTTATTGTTTACCTTCCTTGTCTTTCTGTGTGTGGTTGCCCTAATCCCTCCCTGCTCCCCTCTGGGGTTCCCAAGGCCTAGGATCCCTATCCTCTGCTCACTTGTTTGCCCTCCTGGGCCCTGTGTGTGTGTAGGATCACTATAATTCAGGGCGTGACATCTCTGGTAGGCCCACTGATGAATGGTGGCTGGGTCAGGTGCCTTGTAGCATACAATTGACCACACAGCAATACACCATATTGAGGACTCCTTTAATCCTAATAGTGTGCCTCTGTGAGTGGGGTTTGTGTCCTTGTGTCATGTGCCCCCTTCTTTGGTCCTGTTTCCCCTTACTAGCCCATATTCCCCATAATTAGTGGTCTGCGCATACTCCCTGGCACCCGAGGGCAGGCAGAGGGTTGATTGGGCGTATGATCCCATGTGCTTGTCCCTTTCCCCTCCAATTCCCCGTCACATCCCCTGCCTTGATTGACACATTGCACTCCACATGAGCCCCCCACTCCATCCCCCCCTCACCAATCCCGTTAACCACCTCTTTGTGTTTTTACCCTCAGATCCAGAGCAGGTGTCTGAGGCTAACATTGGCTCCCTCCCTGCTGCAGTTGTACTGCCTGTCAGTGTCTGGGGCATGTCAGATTCCGAGGCCTCTGAGTCGCTATATGAAGCCAGAGGGGCAGTGCGCTGTGGTCGAGTGGTCACTGTCCCTGATGGTTCAGGCTTGTCGTCTGAAGGATGCTGGGTACCTAGATGTGGCAGTTCGGGGTCACGAGGCATGAAGGCAGGTAGGTCAACCCTGGAGCAACCCTCAGATGTGGCAGAGTCCATGATGCATGGTGCCACTATTGACCCCCCTCATGCACAGGAACCTATATAGGAGGTTGTGATAAGGGGTTGTGTGTGGCCTGTGCCTGGAGTTATTGTTGTTATCAACTATCACCTTGTAGCCCCACTTGAGCTCTTTTGCCTTGCTCTGGCATTGTTTCCCTGTTCTGTGGAACCCCTCCTGTCGCATCCTGCGTTCTATGGACTCGAACACCAGGACGTTGTGGTGGCACATGACTAGATCTCGCTGGGTCTGCTTGTTCCCCCATAATCTGATGACGGACAGCATCTCTTGGTGGCCCCAGGGGTCTCCCCGTGTATGAGGGCAGTTGGTTGCATCTTGGGTTGGGGCTGGTGGAGCATCCTGGCCAGCTACAGCTCTATTTCCCTACGGGGATGAGGGCATAGGTTTGCATCAACCACCTTGACATCAGTTGAGCCATACCCCCACACCCCTTTACCATACAGTCATTCCTCTTTTTTAGCCTCTAACCATGCCTCACCAGAGTGGCAATGGGCTGCTGCTGCCCAACTGAGCCTGTCGACTGTGCTTAGGGCTCCTCTCACTCCACCTCATCCATCGTTGTGAAGCCGTTGTTGAGCTGGCCCTTTAAATCTCCTGGGCAACAGCCTGACGATGCTTCATTGCCCGGCAATGACATTTGGCGTGTCCTGCCCCCTTCTGGGTGGGGCTATATAACCACGGCTTGGGGCGTGGCAAACTGACGTGACACTGCACCTGGCCATGCTTTCCCATATCAGTGGTAGCTGCAACTACGGAACTTCTCCTTGCCATTTCCCGACCTCTGGAAGTGTGGTATGGGTTACTCCAGTTCAGGGTGGAAGCGTATACACCTACCCGGGGATGACCAACACATGTGACGTAGGAATTACCACGGTGCGGGGGAAATGTGGAGGAATGTGTGACAGTGTCATGTCTGAAAACACCCTATGTCATCCTTTTACCATCCTTAAATCTGGTTACCATACTGTGGGTCAGGAACCTAAGTGGGGTTACACCATCTATGAATACGGTTGCAACTTAATTGATACTTAATATACTTTATATGTCTGTTGCTGTCTGGGGTAATGTGATTATAGAGGGGCAGGTACCCCGTCTCTGATTATAGTTAAGTCTCAGAATGGGGTCACACAAGTGAAAAGGTTGGGAACTCAAATGCTGCTAGAGATCTCGGCTGCTGCTGTGGTTTTTCTCCTAAGGGTCACTCTTTTCAGAACTGAGACTGGCAGTGACAGAACCTGAACCTGATAGGCATCCTTAAATTCTTTTGAAGTCAAGGGGAATACAGGGCCCTGAGTTACCTGGCAAGATCAGGTTATATAGAAGAGAGAATGAATACCAACTACTTTAAAACAAATGTACTGTCCATGAAAGTGAGGGGCCTGTGTTCTCTGTGCTTTCCTGAATGGGGAAAATGCAGTGAACATGCATCTCTGAAGAAAGTACATCCCTCTTATTTCTCCCTGGCTGCCTCAATGGTTTTTCTGGTCCTATGCACTACTTCAGACTATATCTTGGTGTGATCTTCTCCTCCCACAATGGTTGGAAGGCCCATTTTGAGGCAGTGCAAGAGCTGGTGGGGAGATCCACAGCAGCAATCATTAATGTTTTTTCAGCTGGGGGGAAGTTGGTCCTCCCGGCCTTGCAACTTTTCAGGGCCAAGGTGCTTGGCCAACTTCTTTATGCGTTCCCAGTGTGGGGACATACCTTCCTCTCCAACCTGAAATGTCTCCAAAATAAGTGATTTTGAGGGCAGAAGCCCTCTGCATTCTGTTCAGAGCGTATGCCTTGCAGGCATTCCTTAACTATTGGGTCAGGAAGATATTATTCTCCTCACCCACAGGATCGCTATTGGCTTATGCCATTATCTCCGGCCTAGGGGACAGTTGGATAGGAAGGGCTGAGTGGGAAGCCCTTAACCTGGGTTTCTCATTTGAGAGCTTGAAATGTTTTAGGTGGGTGACCGCTAAAAGTCTAATCAAAAGACGGCTGTGGGACCAGACTCTGCAAACTGAAAGCGCACTGATGGCTGCTTAGAGGGTGGCCCCCGAATTCATTTTATATAAGCCTCTGTCTTCCGGCCCCTACTATCTTTTTGAGTGGCAGGACGCCAATAAGCGTACGGCATTCTTTAAAATGAGGGTGAATGTTTTCCCCTCAGCGGTCCTGGAGGGCCACTATATGGGCATCCCGAGGAGTCCGTGGCTCTGTCCTTTGTGCCATGTGGGCGAGATGGAAATGCCTGACCATATATTTTTTTGCTGTCCCCGATTTGCTGGCCCTAGATACAAGTACCTGGGAGGACTCCCCACGAGTGATGGGATCCCAGATGGTGGTTCTCAGGGACTCCTCAGCCCTGTTGACTCCGAACTGTCCAGGGCGGTGGCCAACTATTGTTGGGTGGTTCTCCAAATTAGACAATCAATCCTGGACTCTTCCTAACTCGCCTGTCCATCCTGTGATAGTCAAAGTGGTTGGGATCCTGCATAGGGCTGACTCTGTTGAGTCGTGCTGGGTTGCTGGTTTAGTTGACTGGTTACTCGGCCTTTGTTAACCCTTTTATTGTTTTTTTGAGTGTTTTATCTGTTTTTGGATTGTGTTCTCTTGCCTTATTCTTGTTATGGCTTCGGCCAAACAATAAACTTTATTATTATTATTATTATTATTACTACTTCAGACTAGGTATGTAGAGAAAACAGGAGGAGGGATCAGTTGTGGAGAATCCTCACAGAATGCTGTGTTTTCCTGGTCTCCAACACTCTAGGGTAAGTGCAAGAGCAATAAATACACTGAAATAGAATTAGTGTCTGAAAACTGTTACCATAAGCGTTGTAACTTTTAGTTAACTGCAAATGCTATAAATCTTACACATAGGAGCCTCTTAGTAATAGTTCCCAGGTGAGTATTGCAAATACACATTCACTTAAATCCCTTTGCAAAGCAACAGTAACTTTGTTTCTTTCAAGTACCCAGAAACTTTCCTCAACTTTAAATTTAAATTCAATAAAAGAAATCAAATCAAAGAAGGCTAGATCGTCTCAGGAATAATTGTGCTAGAACTCATTAACTTGACAGATGATAATCATCTGGGAAATGTCCAGTCTTTTAATTAGAATTTCTGTGATATAAGCACTTGGTAACAATAGAGCATCAATATGTTGTATACGTTTGTACACAGAATGGCAAAGAAGTTAATTATGTTTCCTCAAAGGTAACAGGGCACTAGAAAGGTACTGAAAATAAACCCATTTGTTTCTGTTACCAAGAAGTTGTTAATTCATCAGCATATTTTCATTACTGAAATGATGTAGTCATTTGTACAGTTCAATGTATCCTTGCGTCTTAAAATTATGATTCTCAAAGATCTGCAGACATAGGGTAAAATCAGATGTGTGGGCGATAGAGTGGCTTCCCAGCCCATGGTAAGAAACGGCCTGGGTTGGGGAGGGGCACCAAACAAATTTACTGGTGACCAGTGAGCTATTCTGCTGCCTGCACAGCTTGGGTAGGGCCCGGAGCGAAACAAAGGTGCGGCTGGCCAGCTCCACATATGCCCAGCTCCCAGCACCCCGTGATGACGGACAGCTATGATGACCAGCCATGGCACTTGACCATAGTAGCCCCTGCTCAAGGCAGGTGTGGTGGGCAACGCTATCCCACATTGCCCACGTGAGCTGGCCTTAGCCTGGGCTTAAGTCCTCAGAGGTTTTCTGACAAAGCAGCCTGGGCGAGCCACTTATCCACCCTGGGGCAGTCCTGGGATAACACCTGGAGGCAGCTAAACAGATGTGCCCATGGGTCCCAAGCCACAGTGAGTCAGTGTTGCATCTGTTTTTACCCATATTTGCATTAGGTTAGGCAGCATGCAGCAGTAATTCCTATTAATTATTATTATTATTATTTATTTATTTGTCTCTTGTATCATTTTGACATTTAACTACAATCCTGTGACCATGTGAAGAGATGCAAAGCAATACATATATCAAATATCATTCAGAAGTATGACCCATCTGCAGATGGTATGAGGCCACTTGGAGTTCTGACCCACAGACTGGGAAACTTTGATGTCTAATAAACATGGTGTCCAGTTGTGGTCCTGAATTGCTACAAGAAGTCAATTTCTTTTTGAAACAGGAAAGGTGAAATTCTTTTCCCTTTGCATATGCAGCATGTGTATGATGCTTTCCATAGAAAGCCTTACCATAGGGAGGGTGACTGCCCTAGAGCCTGCTATTTCCCCTACTTCCAGGGGCCTCGCAGTGGCTCCAGTTTTCACAGGGCAGGGTATGGGGCCCCCATCCTTTCTTAGTGAGGCCTCAAACTTGACCACCCCAAGACCCTGGAGAAGGTGCCCCTGGAGGGGCAGGGCCATAGGAAAGGGGTGGGACCACTAGGCGCCCCATGTTTTATGGCCCTGGGCCTTGAAAATTCTAAGACTGGACCTGACCATGAATACGTAGTTCATTAGAAAACTGCTTGTCCAATGATGCTCTGCCTGCATAGTGTCCACAGGAAAAAACGTGACTTCCAGGTTCTCTGTATGCATGCACAGTGCATCCAAGCTGAAAGTGTTTAGGAGATTAATTAAATTTTTTCAGCCACCCAGCTTCTCATCTGAATGGGAATTTTATGAGGAACAAAGTTTGACCTTTGGGGTAAATTTGTGCAGTGAATTTTTATTTGGAAAAACTTTCATTGTGAATTTCCTAACCAGCTCTACTCTAGAGTATTCAGACAAGCTGAAAATACCCATTCCAGTTAGTAGAAAGTTTTACTGCTGGAAAGAGTGTAGCACACTCAAGGAATAGCAAGGAAGAGATTTAATGAATTTCATCACAAAAAATTGATGTATGTATTTGCCATATCTTTTGTGTACTAGTTTTTTTTTTAATTATCTTTTATGGGTATATTATTATTATTATTATTTTATTAACAAACACTTATATAGCACCAGCAGTGTACCTGGCACTTTACAAAGTAATAAAATAGACACGGTCCCTGCCCCCTAGGGCTTACAATCTGAGAGACAGGAGCTGGGGGAGAGACTTAGGAAGGGGAACAGAGGGAGAGACAAGGGGTCTAACATTCATGAAGATGCGAGGTCTCAAGTGCACGTACTTGGCTTGGTTACGATGAGAATGACAGCAGGCAGGTCCATGTTGCAAGGATAAGGGTAAACAGACCGTAGGTATAGGAATAGTGGCTCAGCAGGATAAAGAGTCAGACAGAGCAGAGCGAAAGAGGTGAGTTTTAAGGAGAGATTTGAAGGTATGAAGGGAGGGGGCAAGGCGGATGTGGACAGGGAGGGAGTTCCAGGCATGGGGGGCAGCAAGTGAGAAGGGACGAAGGTGCTTAGGGGAGCAGGGAAGGCATGGAAGGGTGAGAGAAGGGACAGAGGAGGAGCGAAGTGCACGGGCTGGAGTATGGAGGGCGATAAGTGCAGAGAGGTAGCGGGGAGCAAGGTTGTGAAGAGCTTTATAGGTGAAGACTAGGAGCTTGTGCAGGATTTGTTCAGGAAGGGGAAGCCAGTGAAGTGAAGAGAGGAGGGGCTGCACATGGTCGAAGCGACTGGTGAGGTAGATGACCCTGGCAGTAGAGTTTTGGACAGAGATGAGGGGAGAAAGGTGAGACCGGGGAAGGCCAGTGAGAAGGAGGTTACAGTAATCGAGGCGAGAGATGACCAGAGCATGAACAAGAGTTTTGGCAGAAGAGACAGAGAGAAAAGGGCGAATCTTAGCAATGTTATGGAGGGAGAAGCGACAGGATTTAGCAACAGAGTCAATGTAGGGTTTAAAAGAAAGGGCTGAGTCAAAGATGAACCGTATGTTTTTGTTTTTGTATATATTTTTAAGGTAAGGGCCAAAAGAGGCTCCATGTAGTCTTGTGAATAATCCAACAGACTTGCGGTGGGACTGGAGGGAGTATTCACATGATTTGGTTCTGGCTGGTAGGACCGCTCTCTGGGCCATGTGAAAAATCCCTGGTGAAACTTCCTGGGTCAGGCTGGAGCACCGACTTCATGTGACCATGGCCGGGAAGCCGTCCTGCCAGTCTCATGGCCTGCGTATGCCCAGAAGCACAAAAAGGTGTGGTCAGCTGGCCAGCTCCACTGACGCTGTGCTCCCAGGGCCCTACCCCCCACCATGATGGGCAGCCAGGGCGGCCCCCAGCCTGGCATGGGTATGCCATAGCTGCACAGACATACTTGCCTGCTCTGACCCAGTCAGGTGGGCCTTAGCTTGGGCTGTGACTTTGGAGGTTGGGAAATCACAGGCCAAAATCTGGCAGTGGGTGTTTACACATGCTGCCGGGTCCTGGGCCAAAGTGGGCCCAAATCATGTCCGTTTTTACCCATTGGGGCTTTCGTTGAGTTGTGCCAACTTTAAAGAATGCACATTGTAACATGCTGGCTTAGTGTGAAGTAAAAGCAGACGGCTTTAGGGAAAGTCTCAGACGCTTTTACAGCGTAAAGTATTGTAGGGCTTTTCAAACAGTTTTGCACCTTTTTTTTTTTAAAAAAAGTTTATTTTAAAGAAATAGCTATTTGACCTCTGGGGTAAAACCAGATGTGACAGCAGCCTGCTGTGACCGAGACCTCGCCTGCGTGTCTGTGCAGGTGCTGCCAGATGTTGGCTCGGGATTGCCGTTGGCCATGTTAGCGACTGGCCCAGGCTCTGATCTCATGAACCCCTGAAGTCACAACCCAGGCTAAGGCCTGCCCGCCCAGGCCAAAATGGGCTGCAGTGGGCTCTCATGTTTGTTTCGGCCGGCAGGCACGGCCCAAGTCGAGCCTGCCATGGCTGCCTGTCATGGTAGGGCACTGGGCACAGTGGGGTGGTGAGGCTGGCAGACTATGTTCAGCATGCTCCCTGGCTGTGGGCATGTCTGTCACTGGACCATGTATGCTGTGGCCTCCCAATCCATCCCTAGATATTCGCCACACCAGCCAAATACCTTATCTGATTTTATCCTAGGTTACAGAAGTCAAAAACGACCATCAACCTTATGTTAAAATGCAAGCCCTTAGGTCAGCAGAGGTTACCTTACAAATGTTATCATTCTGCCAGGTCTGTATGACACGGGCATGCAGAGAGGCATTCTCAGTGGCTACTCCACAGCTTTGGAACTCCATTCCCCTGGAGGTTCACCAAAGCCGGAGCATTTTCTAGAGGCAATGCAAGATCTTATTTGGCCAGGCATTTGACTAGTGGGAATAAGGTTTAAGATGATGTTGTAAGTGGGATATATTTATATAGTTTGGGGTTTTAAGTTACTTTTATTTGATGCATCATGTTATGCATGCTTTGTTATCCACTCTGAGTCTTGGGGGAAGAGTGAGCTATAAACCAAAATAAATAACATAAGTTCGGGTTGAACCAATTCCTAGTAACTCTATATTCTCTTTGCATAATTCACTGTCATAATTGAAAGCTAAGATTATATCTGCCTTCCCTTACCTCTAGATGTGCTTCCTTCGCAACATAGCTGTCGCACTGCTGATGAGACAAAGCAGCATAATGTTACGTGATCAGTGAGCACGCTGGGTCTATCTGGGGAGCTAAGTAGAAAAAGGGGCTCATTTTTCACTCCATCAGCAGTACATTTACAAACCATGAATACAAAAATACCTAACACATTTATACACAGTAATACTTCCATGCAAATCTCACAGAATTTTACAAAGAGGTATTACCAGACACAATGCTGTTTATATGCAAATCAACATGTCCTGGAGTCCATGACATCATAATCACTTTTATACAGATGGGGAAGCTCAGATGCAGAGAGATTATATGACTTCTCCAAGTCACTTGCAAACCCAGAATAGAAGCCAGGCCTCCTAACTCCCAGGTCCCATGCCCTGTCCACTGGATCACATGGGCATGAAGTTCCTTAGACAAGTGTCTGCCTTTTAGTGGAAAAATTAACAAAGGTAGATGTTTGTATTACAAAGGTAATGGCAATTTAAAATAAATGGACAATTGGTATAAGCAACACATAGTCTGACATTTATTCAGCTTGAATTTTGTAGCTAACTAGCTGCCACTACCTCAATATACTGCAGTCACAATAGGAGTATTCCTGTTTGATGCAATGTAATAACACTGCCTTAACAACACTGGCTGAACATAAAGCCCACCAAAAAGCTGAGGCATCCGTGTATTTAAATGAACCCGTACTCCCGAACTGGGGTAAGTGCTGTGTCTCTGCTTTAAGTACATTGTTGAAAAGAGCAGATCTAAAAGAAATGTCACAGCATTAGTGAGCAGAAAGGATTTTCCTAAGCATTAAAAAAAAAAAAAAATCACTTCACCTAGCTCTGGTGTGATTATGTTGTCAAACCTAGCACAAATTTTATGGGAGAAACTAGTAGGCAGTAAGATTAGGGTGTTCACCAGATTCCTAGCATTTTCTGTCAAAATAAATACTAGTTAGTAAGCTAAATGACAAAAGTGATATACAACAGCTTAAATGTTCTCTATTGTGTGGCAGCCTTGAACATGATCCAAGATGGCTGAGGCATAGTTCAGCTAACATAAGAATTGCCATACGGAGTCAGACCAGTGATCCATCTGGCTCAGTATCACTCTCAGTATCAGATGCTTGGGAGGAACCATACACAAAAAGGGCTTCTATAGGTGTCATTCACTCCCAGATTTCAACAGTATTTCCCACCCATCTTGGCTAATAGCCATTGATGGACCTATTCTCCATCAATTTATCTAATCCCGGTTACATTGTTGGCCTTCAGCATCCCAGAGCACTGAATTTCAAGATTATTTTTATTATATATTTATATATCACAAGCAATGTACCTGGGACTTCAGAGTAATCATTTATAGACAGGTCCCTGCCCCAGTGGGCTTACAATAAAACAAGAGACGAGGGAGAGGAGATAAAGGGAGGGGGAACAGAGGGAGAGACAGGAATAGATCTGCAAAGTTGCAGGTGAATGTGCGTCGCTTAGTTACAGGAAAGAAGGAGAACCCAAGAAAATCAGGTAGGAGACTAAGGGGATGAGGAGCTAGGGAAAGCCTGACAGAAGGCATGGGTTTTCCAGAGGGAGTAGAACAAATGTATTCAGGGAGAGAGTTCCAAGCATGGGAGGCAGCAAGAGAGAAGGGGGGATACGTTTCAAGGAACACGGGAGTTGTGAGCAGGGGAGGGTGATAGCAGAAGTGAGCGGGGCAAAATGAGAGTGGGGGGAAGGCCACCTCCACCCACAGAGCCACCTGCGTTTTTTCGGATGGCTCAATGGGTGGGTGATGGGTGGAAATGGGTGTGTGCCAGGAGTTTCAGTGTGGGTAACATCGGCTGTTTTTGCATGGACGTGCCCAATCCCCACTGGGAGTGTGGGCGGGTGTCTGTGTAAATGGTGCAGTGGTTTGTGGGGGGGATGGGTGTCCGCCCATGGAAAGCTAATCCTAATGAGGAAAATAGAAAAGAGTATGAGCATTGACAAATTAGAAATAAAACATTAATAAGGCAGACCAAGAGGGAATTTGAAGAGTGATATGCTAAAGATGCAAAAACTACTAATAAAATTTTTCCCAAGTACATTAGTAGGAGGAAGCCTGCTAGAGAGTCAAGTAGGACTTTAGATCACCAGGGGGCAAAGGGGGTGCTGGTGGAAAATAAGGCCATTGCAGAGAAGCTAAATTAATTAATTGCTTTGGTTTTCACTGCAGATTAAGGATTTTTTCCCCATGGACAGCGGTGGGTGGGTGGGTGGGTGGCCGTGGTGGGTATGCATCCTTTTCCACGGACGTACACCCATCTCCACCTATGGAGCTGCCCACACACCCAGTGTGCGGCATCCATGCAAAAGCAGCCGATGTTACTGTAGCAGGGTCCCAATTTACCATGGACTAAGTGTTGTCAGGATTAGGCCCAAGGAAAGTATCACCCTGTGTCCAGCTCTAGAACAGTTTATTTATAGCAAAGTCCATAGGTCAGGCACCAGCCTCTGACCAGTCTCATCCCAACACATAGTCCATCATATCAAAGGTATCCTAGCCACATATAGTCCACTGGCTTGTTACAATCAGCTCACTCCCATGCTCTTCTCAAGGCACCTTCCTTCAGGCCCTCCGGGTTGCCTCCTCTCTGGTCAGGAGCAGACTGCAGAGGTGTTCTCCCTCTCACAGTCCAGGGCAGACTGTCCTCTAAATTCCTGGGATGGCTTTCTTTATACTGGTAGCCACGCCCCAAACGTAGCCACTTACTGCGGTGGCCATTTTAGATAGTCCTCTTCGATTACATGGCAGGCACCATCTTGTGGCACCGTCCTGTCAATTACCCACACTGGAACTACTCTTTGTGGTTGATGAATTTGAAGAACTGTCAGAAATCAACATGACTCTAGAAAAGGTTCTAGAGCAAACTGAAAATTGAATGGGAATTGTGCCCTGTTGCTCATGTAAGATCTTTCAGAGATTTTTGATTAGGGGGGTTACCATACCTCCTCTCTAAAAGAGAATGCTTATGAAAAATATATGGTGCGGGGCTGCATTGCCCTGCGATATGTGTTTTTCATAAGTGTCCTCTTTTAAAGGGGCGGTATGATGACCCTACTTTTGATACGGTTGATCATGAGGTGATGTTGACATGTCTGCAGGACCTGGCAGGGTGTGTGGGACTGCTCTTGAGTAGTACGGTTTGTTCCTGTTGGGGAGGATTCAGGGGGTGGTGATTGTTTGTCATCCCCTTGGGACCTCTCTTGTGATGTCCCGTAGGATTCCATCTTGTCTCCACTCTTGTCAATGTGTCTGAAGCTGTTGGGTGAGATCATCTGGAGGTTTGGAGTGAGGTGCTATCAGCATGCTGCTGACACCCAGCTCTACCTCTCTTTTTCATCCGACCCAGATCCTACAGTCTCAGTGCTTTCCCAGTGCCTGGCTGATGTTGGTAACTGGATGAGGGTGAGCTGAACGAAGCTGAATCTAGACAGGACTGAGTGATGTTGTCTGTCTGATCTTGTGACTTGGAGGGGATTGGCACCCCTGTTATTGAGGAGGTCCAGCCCCCTCTAGTTACTGAGGTTCACAGCCTTGAAGTGCTTCTGGATCCTCTGCTGTGTCTGGATCATCAGATTGCGGCGGTGGCCAGGAGTGCATTTTATCAATTCCATCTGATGAGAAGGCTGCAGCCTTTTCTTTCTGATTTGGATCTGGCCACTATCATCCATGCTTTCATTACCTTGAGACTGCTGCAATGCACTGTGCGTGGAGTTGCCCTTGGTTACTAATTTGGAAGCTGCAGCTGGTGCAGAATGTAGCGGTTCAGCTCCTTTCTAGGGTGAGTCACTGAGCACATTACACCTGTGCTCTATAATCTGCAATGACTTCCTATAGTTTTCTGGGCACAATTCCAGGTGCTGGTTTTGACCTTTAAAACCCTAAATGAATGGCTTGGACCCACATATCTGAAAGACCGCCTCTCCTTCCATGCTCCATGGTGGCCCCTGTGGTCAGCCGCGAGTGCCCTCTTGAGGGTGCCACCGGCTAATTTTGTCTGCACAACGAGGGCCCACAGAGAAGCATTCCCAGTTGCTGCCCCCATACTTTGGGACTCCCTTCCCTTGGAGGTGTACCGGAGCCCGAGCCTGAGCATATTCCAGAGATGGTGTAAAACCTTTTTGTTTGGCAGAGCTCTTGGATGGTGGGGATTAGAGGTTGGGTGGGTGGATTTTCTGTGGTGAGGGTAGGGATATTTAGAGGGTTTTTAAATTATATTTTATATTTTTACTATTTTGTGTTTTTGCCATTGTAAATTGTCCTGAGCCTTCAAGAAAGAAAGAAAGAGTAACAAATAACCTGGCCCTGATGGCATTCACCCAAGAGTTCTGAAAGAACTGAAATATAAAATCGCAGAACTACTATTGTTAATTTGTAACCTATACTGAGATCTGCTTCTGTACCTGAGGACTGGAGGATAGTGAACATAACACCAGTTTTTTAAAGAAAAGACTCCAGAGGCAAGTCTGGAAACTACAGACTAGTGAGCCTGATGGTGCCAGGCAAAATGGTGGAGAGGATGGTGAAGAACAGAATGATTGGGTATACTGATAAACAGGACATTGGGTAAAAACAAATGTGCAGCTGCTATTGCGGCTGCACGTCCAGGGGTGGGATGGCTACTCCCAGACAGGTCAGGTCAGGGAATGGAATCAAACATTCTCCTGGCTTGACCCTGCCAGGGAAAGGGTCAGGGAATGATGTGTGGTCAGCTGGTTCTGCACCTGTGCTGGGGCACAATGCTCAGTTCTAAATTAGGAGTTACCACTCAGGAAAAGGATCTTGGAATCACTGTGGACAATACATTAAAAACCTCAGCTCAGAGTGTGGCAGTGGTCAGAAAGGAAAACAGAATGCTAGGGATTACTTGGAAAGGAACAGAGACTAAAACAGAAGATATCATAATGCCTCTATATAAATCTGTGGTGCAACCACATCTTGAATATTGTGTGCAGTTCTGGTCACCTCATCTCAGCAAAGATATAATAGAACTGGAAAAGATACAGAGAAGGGCAACAAGAATGATCAAGGGAATGGAGTGTCTTCTGTACAAGGAGAGGCTTTTTACATGCAACACACAATTAACTTGTGGAATTTGTTGCCAGAGAATGTGGTTGAAGGCCAGTAGCATAGCTGGGTTTAAAAAAAGGATTTGATAAGTTTTTGGAGGCTAGGTCCATTAGTGACTATTAGCCAAGTAGGACTTGTATCAGTGAAAAATCATGCCTCATTTTTAGGGGCAGGTATCAACCATCAGCCTAATAATTAGTGGTGGGACCCCGGGCCCATTACCGGCTACCGGATTTACCAGTTACCGGTTCTACGAAAACCGGATTCCCGGATTAAATCCGGTATGCCGGTACCGGATTTATTTCATTGGTTTCAATGGGGCGCTGTGTCCCCATTGAAACCAATGAAATA
>QEPC01009507.1:718518-733755 GCA_003113815.1 Sphenodon punctatus | reverse complement strand
TCTATAACTAAGCTAACTACTATGTATATCTATCTAGTAACTATCTATCTAATAACTATCTATCTATATATACAGTATTACACAGGGGAAAACACAAGGAACACAGGGAGGGGTACAAAACTGAAATGAAAATCAATCTAATAATAATCCTACTCTAAATAAATCCAAAACTTAAAACAGGGGAAGGGAATAATCAGGGATGGAATAAGAGGGAGGGGGGGAAGGAGGAAGGAAGAGGGAACACAGGGAGGGGTAAAAACAAAAAATAACACCTAAATCTACCTAATATAATCTAAATAAATGATAATATGGAGGTAAATGGGTTGGATGGGTGAAATAGGAGGAGGATGGCAATGGATTAGGAATAGAAAAGAACAAAATCTGCTGGGAAGAGGGAGCCTTCTGAAACACCTGCTGTTCAGGAACAGTGACTAGCTCAGAAGGTGTTGGGAAGGGGGGAGGCAATCAGTTTTGTTTCTTGCTGCGCCTGCCTCACCGCAAGCACCATTGGCTCCGTGCAGCCTAGCCCGTGGCCAATTGCAGACTGCGAAGCCAGTGATCTGAGGCAAAAAGGGATGGTGACTGGGCAGGCTGGCTGCTACTCCAAGCATCTCTACCCCTGGTGCCTGGAAGTCTGCTCCTCAGCTGACTCCCCTTCCCTGTCACGTTTTGCCTTCCTGTGACACATTTTTGCCACTCACCCAAACGCGATCCGAACTGACTGAACTGTTCGGTCATTTCGACGTTCTGACTTGAGTTCAGTTTGGTCAGTTCGTGTTCGGGTTTGGTTGTCCGAACAGGCCGAGTCCAGGCTGAACTCTGAACTTCCGAACCGCGTTCGCTCATCCCTAGCCATAATAGGTGCTTAGAAGTGACAAGTTTTCCTTCTTCACAGAGAGCACTACATTGTCTGAAGCTGTCTGTAACGTCAAGCTATCTTCTAGGCAAATACTTTGAAAAGAAAATTGTCAAAAGGTATGCAATTTTAGTAAGAACTCTCAACAAAATTGCCAAGGCAGAGTTCAAGGTGGTTTTAAAGAGTGGTTGGGCATGAGGTTTAACACTAAAAAAAATACCTATTGGGAACAAAGAAGAAGGATAGTTTGGTAGTTAAGACACTGGCTTAATGTGAGATTAAATTTCCTGCTTTTATAGTGATGGGCAAATCGCTTAGCATTTCCTTTCTCTTCATTCTCCCTCTGTAAAGTGAGGGTGATACTGAAGATACCTTTCTACTGAGAATGGATACACTGCAGTCTAAAGTGCTTAGATGTTGTAGTAGTATAAGCAAGGACCCAGATTCACTGTATTTTTCCCCATTGCCACCAATAGGGAAAATATAGTGAACACTGGTCTCAGTGTTTAAGTAACTCAGATCAACAATGATGAAATCCTGATCCACTTCAAGATAACGGAAGATCTTTGTTTTTCTGAAGAGAATATGTGTATAGGTGATATCCAAAATAGGAAATCTTAAAGAAAAAAAGGCCTCTTTACAAATGGATGTATTTAAATTTAACTAAGCAAACTATCATAGGGCATTTTCAGACAAGATACTCACCACCCACTACCCACCCATTATACATATTGTAAGGCTGCAGTGGTGCCATATGGGTACCCTGCAACATGTATAGTGGGTGGGAGGTGGGTGCGGAGTGTCTTGTCTGAAAATGCCCATAGTTTAAAACTCAAAGTTTGGCAAAATTTAGTTTGTAAAGACTTTTAATAGAGTCAAAACAGTCTGTTTCAGATACATGCCTCCATACCTACAATTATTATTTTACTGAATAAAGTCTATTTAACCTCCAGTTGGCATTTAAAATGAGATGTAGATTTTTTATTTCTGTCTGAGTGAATCACATGATAATTGCATGGAGAACTGATAGGTTTCATAGACCACAAGCAAGTAGATATTAGAGGGAAATGAAACTGCAGGGAACCTAAACAATTTCTTGACATTAATCGTTGCCACAGAGGATGCTTAGCATTTACTTTCTCTACAGGATTTAGTCAATGAAGATTAGGTACTGTCCAAGAATGAGGTGTGAAAAAGGAAAATCAATAGAGTGGGGCACTATCAAGCTAGGATCCCTTAAAGAGTGGGACAAATCAGCATTCGAGGTCTTGCAGGTGGTGAGGTTGATTTTAAGGCAATGAAGTGAGAACAATCCAATAGTATAGTATAAGCAGGGATACAGATGGGAAAGATGTGCAGGGTGTACCTTAATGAACATAGACTAGATCATATGAGCAAAGAGAGTGTTTTTTTACTACAGGAGACATTGGGAGTGAGCCTCAGAGGCCAATTAATTATAGGTCTGTGGGAGAATGTAAAGTTAGAGGAAATGTTTTGGGCAGCAAGAATGGATTAGGTGAGGAGGACTGCGCATGCGCGAGCGCAACTAGGTTGTGGATCCCGGCGCTCCGCTCCCCACCGACTTATAAACCTTGCCAAAAAAACAATTAAAAAAGATCAAAAGAAAAACCCCAGCAAGGGGAGCATAGGGAGAACGAAAGGGGCTCAAGAAAACCGTGGAGCAGCGGCGGGGATGGATAAATTCTGCCAGTTGAGATTGGCGGCCCCCCCTCCCCCCAACCCAAAAGCGTTGGCAACATGGCAACGGTCTCCTGCCAGACAGAGGAAGGACCCCCTGCAGAGCCTATTAGGGAGGACAAAATCCTCGTGGCGCTAGGGGAGATCAAAGCGAGGCTCGCAGCGGCACATCAAGCAGAGAGCAATTGCTCTCTGAGATTGTAAAGTTACAGCAGGCGGAGCAGCTGGGGAAGCAAAGGGCAGAAGCCCTAACAAAAAGAGTGGGGACAGCAGAGAACAGAATATCGGAGCTGGAGGATAGGTCTCTAAATGGTCAAGAGCAACAAACAAAAATGTGGGACTTAATTCAGGCACTGGAGGGAGGTTAAATGTGAGGACCAAGAGAACAGGGCTAGAAGATCTAATTTAAGATTTGTGGGTGTCCCTGAGAGATTGGAGGGCAGGGACACCATCCAATTAATCTCGAAGTGATTAGAAGCCACCTTCCCTGAAGAGCCCACTGTTCATAATTCCAATATTGAACGTGCACACAGGGCCACGAGACCGCAGCCCAAAGAAGGTGAGCCCCCCGCCCCCTCGTGCAATTATAGTTAAATTTTTGGAGTTCCAAAGCAAAGAAAAAATCCTGAGACTGGCATGGGGGAAAGAATCCCTGATGTTTCAAGAAAGCAAAATAATAATAATAATAATAATAATAATTTTATTAATGTATTAGCAAAGCCATAACATAATAACAATAGGACAAACAGAACGAAAACAGAACAAAACAACCAGGTAAGTACATACAATATATCACAATATAATAAAGTTAAACTGAGATCAGGGGTTCTCTAAGTCCCTTGACCCCATACATTAAGTCCTATCTGACCCTTTAAGCAGTAATACATTATACAGGAAGAGGGCGACCTCTTTTGCTATCCCCTCCTCTTGTCCACTCAAAAGCCTTAACCTAGGGGGCATGGCATTAGAGAAGCCGTCAATGCGGGGGACTAGACACCTAGCCCGGAGAACCTGGGTCCTTACACAAGTAAGGAGAGTGTGTTCCAGGGAGCTCATAGGTTACACAGATCCCTCAGAGCAGTCAGAGACAAAGGGTGTTTTCAGACATTATGAGATCACGCTCAACCACAGTGAACCACGCTCAATCCTGCGGTGGGGCCAAAGAGCCCTGAACGTCTGTTAGGTGGCCGCCAGATGTTCACCACGCTCATGGGGTCAATTTCAACCACGCTTCCCGGGCTCCCCAGCGCAAAATCTCGGGAAGCGTGGTCAAAGAGATTCCCACCGGGAACCAACAAAAAGTAACGTCTGGACACCAATCCCTGGGCAGAACCAAAGAAAATGATCCCCATCTTGCCCCGTGCCCCCCCCTTGGTGCCCCTGATCCCCTGCCCTTGTTTCCCCTTACCCGTGTCCTGCGTGCCTCCTCCACCCCCATTCCGGCTGATGTCCCCGGGGCATCATGTCCCGGCTGCTGTGGGTGTTGTCCCTGCACCTCCTCCATCATCAGCATGACCCCCGGCTCCCCCTCCTCTGCCTGAGCTCCCTCCACCGCTGCCACTGCCTCCTCTTCCTCAACCCTCGCTCTCTCTCCCACTGCTCTCTTCCGCCTCTCTTCTCGCTCCATCCCGCCATGCTTCCCTGCTGCAGAATTCCCTTTAAATCTCCCTCCGGTGGTTGTGTTGTTGCTGGTTGCCTGCCTCATCACCATGAGCCAGTGGTCCATGGCAGAGCACTCCCACAGTGAGGGGCCGGCCTCGTAAGGATCCGAGACAGACATCGAGGGTAAGCAGCCGACCCAGAGGGGAGAGGGACCGGGCCCATGGTGCCAGGGGGGGGATGGATGGCCCAGGGCCAGCCCCAGCCCCCCACAAGCAAGGTGGGAGGGGGCCCAGCCCCAGGTCGCCCAACCGTACACCCCTATACCCACAACCCACGCTCTTTGCCCACAGGCCACGCAACACCCCGGGACCAGACCCAGGTGGAGGAGCAGCCAGGCACTGAGGAGAGCGGCCAGCAGGCGGAGGAACCTGGTGAGGCACGCGGTCCAGTAGGGAGGGCCCTCTGGGGTGCTGAGAGGGGTTCCCTGGACACTCGGAGGGGGTGGAAGTGGCTGGGCGACATGCCCTTGGTCCCTTGGGACCTCCTGCCCCAGACCGGGCCAGGGGCAGGGGCCCAGGGCGGGAAAGGACTCACCCTCCTGTACCCACAGGGCAACCCCGGCAGCCAGAGTCCCCAGGGCCCGTGGCCCCAGCCCAGCACATGGGGGAGCACTGGGCACGGGTCCGCAGGAGGAGGGAGGACCAGGCAGAGGAGATTGTATGGACCTCGGCGGAACAGGGCGAGAGGATGATCGCCGTCATGGACCGGATGGAGGCGGCCATCGAGCGGTCCCTGGAGCGGGCCAAGGAGCGGGACCGGAGGCTCCAGGCCGAGGTGCACCTGGAGTGGAGGTGGGAGCGCCGGGAGCACACCAGGCAGGTGGAGGCGCTCGGGAGGCTAGAACAGGCCATCACAGGCATGGTGCGGGAGCACTCTGCAAAGATGGATAGGTCCCACGATATTGGGACCTCCCTGGTCCTGCACGCTGGCACTATGTGCGCCTATGTTATGGCAGCCGCCCCCCCGGGAACCCTGCCTGCCCAGGTCCCCATGCTGGGCCCCTCGGTGCACCCGCCTTCTGCCCAGGTGCCCCAGCCACCCCCATGCCTTCAGGGGCCACGCATCTGCCTCCTGGTGCCTCCTGGCCTCCGGAGGGTGCAGCCACCAAGGGGGGCACCCCAGGTCCCCTCCCCCCCAACTGCCACCCCCCTTGCCTGACCAAGAGGTGGCCCAGGACACTGCTGCAACAATGGACAATGGGGGGGGAGGAGATCTCACAGGGCTCCATGGCCCCCACTTGGCACTCACTGGGCCGTCCACGGAAACGAGGGGGATGGGGGAGATGGGGTGGGAGGGGGAGGGTGGTGTGAGGAGGGGGCATTATAGGGGACAGGGCACAACTGGGGTGGAGGGAGAGGAAAACGTGTACACCTGGGTGAAATAAACTGATTGTGCACCATAATGCCTCCCGGGGCCCATTTCTGGGTGACTGGGTGGGGGGGACCTGCACCCGTGCATGGGTTGGCCCTGGAAACCCCCAGGGGCATGCAGGGTAGGGGAGGCCCTCACACCTGAGCCCTATGGGCGATATGCCTCGCCAGGGTGTCCCGGATGCGCTTGGCATAACGGTACTCCATGGGGTTCTCTGTGTTCATGTACAGGGGCACCGGGCCGGGGACCCGGTAGGGCTCGGGGTATTCCAGGGCTGCCCCATCAATCTCGCAGACATTGTGGAGCACAAAGCAGGCACCGATCACCAGGGCCGAGGTCTCCACGGTGAAGTCTAGCCGGCCAGCGAGAGTCCTCCAGCGCTGCTTGAGGGCCCCGAAGGCACACTCCACCACGGTCCTGCTGGACCACAGGCGGGTATTGTATAGCACCTCCACAGGGGTCCGTGCAACAGGGTACACCTTCATCAACCACTGGGTGAGGGGGTAGGCAGGGTCTCCCAGGATACAGGGGAGCATCGGTACCCCCTCGATCCACTTCATCCCCATGTTAGCGAAATCCCCCCGGAATATCTGGGCATAGAAGGGGGAGATGGTCATGATCCGGGCATCATGACTGCGGCCGGAGTTGCCCATGAAGATGTCTATGAACCGGCCCCGGTGATCCACAACCGCCTGCAGCTGCAGGGAGTGATACCCATGCCTGTTCACATACTCTACAGCCTCCCCTGCGGAGGGGCAGAGGATCTCTATGTGGGTGACGTCCATGGCTCCCATGCAGTTGGGGAAGCCTCTGGCCGCGAATCCCACCATCACTGCCCCCTGGTCCACCAGCTGGATCGTTCTGTCCAAGAGCACGCCCTCCACAGCCTCGCGCACATCCTGGATGATACAGGCAATGGTTCTGAGCCCTACCCCGAAGTGCTGGGACACCGACCAGCAGGAGTCGGACGTTGCCAGGGCCCAGACCCCTATTGCCACCCGCTGGACCATGGGATGGGGGTCCTCATGGAGGTGTTCTGTCACTCTAGCCAGGGTGTAAGGAGCTCCGCAAGCCACAACAGGGTGAGCTTGTCCATCCTAAAGTGTGCCCTCCAGGCTGCCCCGTCCCACTGGGCCAGCGCCCTAGCTCACCAACCCTGTGTGTGCTCAGCGACCCATAGGCGCCTGTCAATGGGCATAGCGATCTGGGATGCCCAGTGCATGGTCTCCCTCCCCCACAGGAGGTGCCTGGCCACCTCGCAGAGTGCCGCGGCCCGCGTCTGGCCCCGACTCACGGCCTGCCAGTCTGCCCCGGAGACCCTCTGCACCCTGAGCCAGGCAAGGGCTCTCCTGCAGCCTTGGTGGGCCCTGCGGGCCCTTGCAGCTCTGCAGGCCAGGGAACCGTGCAGGCGGGCGCCCAGGTGCAGCTCTGCTGTAAGGAGGCGCAGCTGCTCGGTGTGGTCGTGGTACCACTCGACTGCGAGAGCGAGGTGCATCCAGTAGGAATCTGCCCTGTCACACTCCATGGTGGTGGGGGCCCCGGGGGTTGGGGGATGGTTATGATGGCCCTCTGATGGGTGGGTGGACCGGGGGCCGGCCCCCAGCCGGTCGGACCCCCCAGTGAGCTGCTGGGGTCTGTGGGTGTGCAGTTGGCTACACCTGCTGCCTGTGCATGGAGCCTCGTGCCTGCACGGGCGCACGAGTTTTTGCTCTCCCAGTGCAGCTGCATGCCATCGGCCATCACCCTCCCACCTGTTTGCTACACCGTGGTCTTGGCAGACAGATTAGCCATTCTGTGGGAGCTATTGTGTTCTGCAGCTATGCTGGTTCCACACCCCACTCCTCGCTCTGTTGTGCTACAATGTTGCAGACTCTGGCCGCCTGTCCTGTCCTTGGGACCCATTGGAGTCCCTCCCCCCCGGCCCGGGAGGGTATGTGTGCCCCCCTGTCTGTGCTGTTGTTCTCCCTGTGTAGCTGGACCATGGCTGGTTGTGCATCCACCGAGCTCCCGCCTCCCGGGCCCCATGGGGCCCCCCATAGCTGGACCTTCCGTGAGACCATGCCCCTGTGTGACCTGTGGCATACCCCTGCTGTGCAGCTGCTCCTGGGCAGCCCGGAGAGCCATGCAGGTTCCCTTGCGAGCCTCAGCTCTGGACTTCACTACGTCAGCTCTGAGGCGAGCGCTCAAGATTGCTGGCTGCATGCGGAAACCCTAGGGCTGGTTCGCTTCCCTGAGGGGTGCATCCCAGAGATGAGGTGTTCCCATGTGCCCTGGTCCGCAGCTGAGACTGTGTCTGCGCTGTTTGTCTGCAGCCTGGACACCTACATGCTGTGCCTTGCTGAGGGGGGCCCTGCCTTGGCCGTGTCCTACTTTGCCTGTGTTCATGGGGTGCGTGGGTACCAGCGCACCCATGTGGTGGTGTTCCACCAGCTGCTGGAGCTGGGACAGCTTCTGTGGCCCCCTGCTGCTGTTTGCTGTGTGTCTGAGCCTACCGTGGTGGTGATGTTGGCCCTGGCAGGGGTGTTGTCCTGTTCGTATGTGCAGTTGGGGCTGTCCATGCATGATCCCTTCGAGGAGTACTACCTGATCGCCCACCACATGTCCTTGTTGAGGTACCACCAAGGCATGATCCATTGGCCCTACCTGGTTCACCGGGCAGGGCACCCGGCCCCTGGGCCCATCGTGGCCCCCAGCAGCTGCCAGTGAGTCCCAGTGTTCCTCCTGGCCCCCTGGTGTCCTGGCCCCATGTCTCCACTGCCTGCTCCCTCCCTGATGTCTCTGCCGTGCTGATGTGAAGCCTGCTTCCCGGGGTGCTGCTGCCCCTGCCTGTGGCCCCAGGCGCCCTCCGGGCCCCACCCCTCAGTCTGGCTGCACACCTGGGGTTCTCCTCCATGGTTGCCTTCCCTGGTGCCTGGTTCCGGTGCTCAGCATGGCTTGGTGACCCGCCTGTGTCCAACGGACTGTCCCCACCCGGCAGCGCCATCACCTGCTGGCCAGCCCCCCCCTTGGGTGCTTGTGTGACCTTGGGGTTCCGGGACCCCCAGACTGGCCCTTGGTGCTTCCTCTGGGGGTGTGTGTGCATCCTTGGACCTGCAGCGCTGCACCTGTTCCCCTCCGTGGTTGCCTTCCCTGGTGCCTGGTTCCGGTGCTCAGCATGGCTTGGTGACCCGCCTGTGTCCAACGGACTGTCCCCACCCGGCAGCGCCATCACCTGCTGGCCAGCCCCCCCCTTGGGTGCTTGTGTGACCTTGGGGTTCCGGGACCCCCAGACTGGCCCTTGGTGCTTCCTCTGGGGGTGTGTGTGCATCCTTGGACCTGCAGCGCTGCACCTGCTCCCCTGCCTGCCTTCCATTGGCCCCCCTCCAGGTGTGGGGTCTCCGTGTACTTCCTGGACCATTCCCGGCCGGTTCGCTGTGCATTGCGGGCCCCCGCTGTGCCTTGATCCCGAGCTCCTGGAGCCCCCCATTCCGAGACTGTCTGTGTTGCTGTTGGAGTGCCCGTGCAGACAGTTCTGCTGTGGGGGGTTGTGATTGCTGTTGCCTGTGTCCTGCCCTGCCCCTTTGCAGTGTTCCCCCCCTCCTCCTTGGCCCCCTTCCCTTGCTCCCGATGTGCCTCGTGTGTTGTCCGGGTACCCGTGTCCCCCCTTCCCTTCCCTTCCCTTCCTTTCCCTTTTGTGCGTGCGTGCATGTGTGTGCCCGGGCGTGTGCTTGTGCTGTGTGTTCCACTGTGCCTCCGCTGTCTGCGTGCCTGTTGTGTGTGGTACCTGTCTGGCTCTTCTCCCTCTCCCCCCTCCCTTCCCGATTCCCTTGTGTGGGTGTTCCCTTTTGTGCCTTTTGGCTTCGTTTGCCCTCAGGCGGCCATGTCTGTGTCCTGCCCCTGCCCAGTGCCTTCTGGGTGTTTTGACCACGGCAGGAAAGCGGTGTAACATCTGTTGCGCTGCCCCGGGCTGTGATCTGCCGGCCCGATTCCCTGCCGTGGTCCCGGTCCCGTCACATCTGTTTGGGGCTTTTATTCATCCCGAGGGGTGGTGGTTCTGTTTACCACCCCTGGGAATCCACTGTGGTGAACCCGCCGCCCGTCACGTCTGAAATCACCCAAAGAGAGGGGTGCAACCCCATAAAACAAAGCAAAATTAGAATATGCCCAGACTATGCTGGATAAACTATGGTTAGAAGGAGAAAATGGGCAAAATATTTTGCTGAATTAAACAAATATGAACTCAGACCCCAGCTCTGGTTCCCAGTCTGCATGACAATTCTATGGAGGGGAAAAAGAATTTTTTTTGCAGAGACCAGTGATTTGGAGGATTTTCTTCAAAAGAAAGTGTGAGGACAGCCTGAGCCAAATCAGAAGGAGTAGCCAAGATCTACAACAGTTTCTTCAATGGGAAGTGAGGAATTCATTATTTATAATACCTGAACTTATGTGATTAAGCTGAGTCAACCTGGTATTATTACTTTAATGTTTATAAAGTTTCTTTGTCAGGGGATCTATGCAAAGGCGTTATACAAATGCGATAGGGGGGAGGGAATGGGGAAGTCAGCTTTTTTTTATTGAGAACCGGAACAGTGGTTACACTGTGAGGGAGGAAAACAGCATTAACCACGACCCAGTCCTGGGGAAAGAGCAAAGAGTAGGCACTCTCTTTGTACATAGTTTTATGGTTCAAAAGTTAATATATGGATTCAGGATTAAAGGGAAAACAGGAGGCTTAAGTAACAAAAGCAGGTGACTATAGCAGAGCTGATCAGAGTGGCATCCCTTAACATTAGGGGATTAAACAATCCTGTTAAACGCAAACAGACAAAAAAGTTAATTAGGCAGGAGGGAGCAGACATTTGATTTTTACAAGAAAACCATCTCAAGGAGCTAGATAATTTTAGATTTTGAGATAAATATTTCAGGGAAGTTTACATAGCGAGTGATCCACATAAAAAGAAAGCTGGACATCTCATAGGCATTAAAGCTAATAAGGCTTTCAAGCTGAAAGCAAGTACAAGGATACTGACGGCAGACTACTTATAATGGTGGGAGAACTAGAGGGTAAAGATGTTACCTTAGTCAATATTTATGCTCCTAATGAGGGGACGTATGAATTCGAGAGACAGGCTTTAACTTTAATTGAGCAGCACTTGGAAGGGACACTAATAATATAGGGGGATCTCGACGTATTCTGGGAGGAAAGGGACCACTCCAATAATAAAATCCCCAGGAAATGGCGAAGAAACTTAGGTTCCTTATTAAAGGTTTGCGGAATAGAGGATGTGTGGCAATTTATGAATCAGAGGGAAAGGGATTACACCTTTTATTCCACAGTACATAATACATATACTCACATTGATTATTCCCTCATGTCTAAGGGGGTTTAAAGCTGAGTAATGCATGCTTTATCAAACCACTACTTTATCTGATCATCATATGGTAATCACAGACTTGAAATGGGCTGAAAAAATAAGCAACACACAAAAACCTACTTGGCAACTATCAAGGGGGTGGTTTAAAAACAAACTTTTTTTGGAACAAACTCTGGATGGGATAAAAGATTACTCTGAGCTAAATGCAGGAACAGTGGACACTCAGGCAACTCTCTGGGAAGTGGCAAAGGCAGTATTTAGGGGAGAAATGATAGCCACTAAGGCCACCCTATGCAAAAAAAGTAGGGAGCATTTAAAAGAGCTACGTAGACAGTTGAAGGCCCTGGAAATGTCGAACAAAAGTAACCCATCAAAAAGGATAGCGAGAAAAATTACCCAAATCAGGAAACAGATGAATTGAAAAGAAATTGAAAAGACAACAGTGCAAACTAGACAATTGAAAAGTTTTTATTTTACATATAGCAACAAAACGGGGAAAACACGAGCCAAACTAGTTAAAAAGCAACATAAAAAGTCTCATATATCCTCCTTGCAGCTGGCAGATGGCACCAAGATTACTAAGAATGAGCTGATTCTTCAAGAATTTCTGAAGTACCATCAGTCTTTATATTCCTCATCCAACCCTGATCCTGAAATGATAAAAGAATTCTTAGAAAAATATAAATTACCAAAACTAAATCAAGAACAAATAGGTTATCTCAATAGACCCCTAGATAATGAAGAAATAGCTAATATCATGAAAGGTCTGTCAAATAATAAAGCAGCTGGACCTGATGGGCTGCCAGCAGGTTTTTCTTTTTAAAAAACCAGCAAAATTAGTGATCCCACATTTAGTAAATACATACAACGAAATCCTAAAGGAAGGGAGAATGTCATGCTCGTTTTATGAAGCTAATATTACCTTAATCCCAAAGCCTGGAAAACCACCAGACCAATGTGAAAATTACAGACCTATCTCACTCCTGAATGTAGATTTCAAAATCTTTTCTAAGGCACTGGCAAATAGGCTAGCAGACATCATAGGGGAATTGATAGATCCAGACCAAGTGGGCTTTATTCCTGCACGATTGGGAACAGATAATATACGTAGGGTGGTCAACATAATGCATCACCTAGAGGGATCTGGGGAGCAAGCAGCAGTTATTTTGCTGGATGCTGAAAAAGCCTTTGACAGGACGGAGGTCGGGTGTCTCACTCAAATTCTGGCTAAGATGGGTTTCCGGGGCCCCTTCATCAGAGGGGTGAAAGCAATTTACAAAGAACAAAAATCTAAGCTGATAGTCAATAACTCCTATTCAGAAGTGTTTAATCTCGCTAGGGGGATGAGACAGGGATGCCCCTTATCCCCACTCTTGTTCAATTTAGTGTTAGAAGTCTTGGCAATTGCAATAAGACAAGGGAAGCAAATTAAAGGCATTCACATTGGTAAGCGGGAGAATAAAATTGCTCTGTTTGTGGATGACACAGTTCTGGTTTTAGGGGACCCAGTAAACTCTGCCCCACCACTTATGCAACTGATTCAAAGCTTCGGCATTATCTCAGTTTATAAGATAAACACCTCAAAATCATATGCACTGATTTATGGGGAAAATGATAGACAACAGGAGGAAATAAAAAGGGCATTACCTTTCCCCGAGGAAAAACAGGGGGTTAAATACCTAGGAGTCGTATTGCCTAAGCAATTAGACCAACTTTATAAAGCAAATTTCATAAACCTGCCACAACAACTCACTATAGAAGCGGCTGAGTGGAAGGATTTACCCTGCTCATGGTTGGGCAGAGTGAATCTGCTCAAAATGATAATCCTACCTAAAATTATATACAAACTATTGGCATTGCCCAGTAATCTACTAGAAGCCTTCTTCAAAGCCTGTGATAAGCTAATGGTAGAGATAGTTTGGAAAGGGCATAAATCTAGAATCAATAAACAGACCCTAATGAGGACAAAAGAGAAAGGCGGGATTAACCTTCCAGATATAAGACTGTACCACAAGGTGGCAACACTTGGGGTCCCTAACACATGGTACCATCAACCAGATTCAGTGAAATGGGCTGAAATAGAGCAAAGTAGTAACCTGGCCAGAATCAGGTTGAAAAATATAACAACAGATGAAGGGATCCCAGACAAAAAAAAAAACATGGAAAAAACACCCTTTTGCATGGATAACCTGGTTGAATTGGCAGAAAATAATTAAAAAGGCTGAGGTAGATAAAAAACAATTCCCATATTCACCGGTAGATCTCCTTTGTCTTCAGAAGCACCAACAGGCCAAAACCCTAAGAGAAAAATTGAATAAAAAAGGGTTAACAAAAGGCAAACAACTTTTAGAAGGAAAAGAGATGTTGAAAAGGGAGGATATGGAAAAAATACTTGGAGAAAAAGTGGAAGTGTTTGGTTACTTGCAACTCAAACATGCACTAATTTAAAGAGTAAAAAGAGGGGGAAATTATGCTAAGGACCCCAAGTTATTTGAAGAAAATCTTTTTGAAAGAGCCACAATAAAAGGAAGGTTGGCACGAATATATAAAGCATTAAAGAATTTATGGTATCCCAAAGGGCTCACATATATACAAAAGTGGAAAAATGACTTGGGAATAGAAATAACAGAGAAGGAGGAAGTGCAAATTATTAATTACATACATACTTGTGCGCACTCGTTAGAGATTAAGGAATGTCAAATCAAGTTGGTGACTAGGTATTACTTGACCCCGATGCAATTTAAGCATGTAAATGAAGGGCACAGGGGACTCTGTTGGAGAGGATGTGGGGAGGACGGAACTTATGTCCACTGTTGGTGGGATTGTCCACGAATTAGTCCACTCTGCAGATGCGTCTGGAATAAAATGGAAGAGATGACGAGAGTGACAATCCCTTTTCGCCCAGAAATAGGACTTTTAGGCTTGTTCCCGGAAGTAAAAGTGCTACAGAATCACTCAGACTCATGCTCAGCTTTAATTCAGGCTGCAAAGAAAGTTATTGCCCTACATTGGAATGAAAACCGAGAACTTACTGAGGGCGAATGGATGAACAGGCTTTGGTATCATCTAACCATGGAAAAAATAACTGCCAATCTACTGGATAAAATTAAGAAGAGTATACGGCAAGATGGTATCCATGTGTCTGTGCTATGAACAAAGAGGACTTACCGGAAGACGAACGAGCATTCCTGTTTGATTATTACATCTAAGAAAGGCAGGAAAATAAGACTCTTACCTGAATCCATAAGTTTGAGTTCTGTACGTTTGTTATTGTATAGAAAGTTGAAGAAATTACATTGGTAGATATTTCATTGCATTGTTAAATATACATCTATTCTTCAATTAAAAAAAAAAGAAAAGAATGGATTAGGTGCAAGGTTTTGAAGGGAAAGGAACAGCCGATTCCAGGGGCGGGTGCCAGTTCTCCTATAACATGATGATAATACAGGTTGCTCAAGCATTCCAGAAGTGCACACTTTGTCCATAACAATACATTTATCTTTTCAAGCACCAGTTTTTACTGTCACTTTCCAGATTTGTGTGTTGTTGAGCTTCTGTCAGTTGACTGGCAGAAGCTCAATACCCTGCTATCAAATAGAAGGTTTTCCTAATTAACTGACCTAAATAGTCTTTTAAAGAACTAAATAATACATTCCCCAGGACTGGTCTTAAAATAGTACAGTGCAAATTGTTATCCTGTGATAGATGCAATCAACTACTTTAAGAAATACTCAGATTATAAGCAGTGCAGAGAAACTAGAATAACTGCCAAACAGCTGTTTTTCACTGTGTGGAGATTAAAGAATGTTTTGCTTCTGATCTCAGCAGACTTTCCCATCAACAAATGTTAACCCAGTGCTACCATAATCTGACATAACAATCAAGTTCTCAGTGATAGTAATATTTTTTTTAACTATCTTTTGGATAGTAAAAAATGAATGTTTTTCCAGAAGTGCACACTTTGTCCATGTATTAAACAATACATTTATTGAACTGTATTGATATGAAACCATGAAATGTATTGTTATGGACAAAGCATGCACTTCTAGCAAAAAAAAAAGGGAACGCTTGAGCTATTCCACATGCTATTCCACCGAAGGTCATTCAAATATATTGGAATTGGGTGTCTTTCTCTCATTAGCTCCTTGAAAATACAAGTAACCACCCTGCCCCCCTGCCCCCACTGATATTAGTGGCAAAACTTCCCTTGGCTTCAATAGTGGAGGTTTTGCACCCTCATGTAAGAATGTCAGGCCTGGTCTCATATAATGCAGTTCCCCCCCCCCCCCCCCCCCC
>QEPC01009507.1:674340-693733 GCA_003113815.1 Sphenodon punctatus | reverse complement strand
ATGCCTGTAACATCAATGGACGCCTGTAACATCAATGGACAGGTCCTGGCACCCCATCACCTCTATCATAGTTGGCCACTTTGATAGGAGGTTAGGTATGTATGAATGGATGAAAGAATGTTGAAAGAACAATATTGTACTAACCTATAGAGTAATAAGGATTATATTGTTGTTTTTACCTTGCTTTTTGTGTTAAGAATAAAGCTCGGAGGTTTTGCCAAAATATATCTCCAGTCTATCTCTGATCTCTCGATTTAACCACAGGATTTAAAAGAACCTTGTCACACAGATACAGTGAATGAGTGAGAGTTAATTACCATAGACCAGGCCGAGGGACTTAAGCCAGGGCTGAGTCCTTGGTGGAACCTCTTGTGCCCTACGGGAGTGAAAGTGTGTTTTCCCTTCTACCCTTCTATGAGCCAAATCCTGCAGTCAGCTGCCTCTATCTGACCCTCTGTAAGGAAATAGACACTCTGTCTAGGTCCAACAGTTAGTAGTCTTATTCTGGCACTCTGCAAGGAGATGGACTTCTTTTCCCTGTATGTGAATGTATGAGAGCACTTGTAACATATTAGTAAAAATCCAAAAAACAACCCTGTAAGAAGCACATTCCCCGGGAATACATTTGACCACCAGAAAACCATGTGTGACAGCTTCTGTTCTCTAGAGCTTTGCATTTAGCCTCTGGGTGTGTAACTCATTTGTCCAGTTTGCGAAGATGACTGTTCTTTTCTAGTGCTTTATCCCCTGTCGCTCACTCACTGTTCCGCAAGATGAACCCAGGAGATGACTTTGTCCACCTTCTTGTTGAATGCCTTGAGAGTTTTGGAGTTTCCCCACACCTTCAAGCAAGGCTTCTCATAAAACATTTTGGTCCACCTTGGCTGTCTTCACTTCCTCTTTTATAGAGGTGATAGGAATGGGCGAACGTGGTTCGGAGTTCGGCCCAAACTCGGTCTGTTCGGATGAGCGAATCTGAACACAAACTGACCGAACCAAACTCAATTCCGAACACCAAAATGACCGAACAGTTCGGTCAGTTCGGATCACGTTCGGGTGAATTTGGTTGGCAAAAAAAGTGTCACTGGAAGGTCAAACGTGATGAGGGGGTAGTCAGCTGAGGAGCAGACTTCCAGGCACCAGGGGTGGAGAAGCTTGGAGTAGCAGCCAGCCTGCCCAATCACCATCCCTTTTTGCCTCAGACCACTGGCTTCGCAGTCTGCGATTGGCCATGGGCTAGGCTGCATGGATTCAATGGGGCTTGCAGTGAGGCGGGCGCAGCAAGAAACAAAACTGTCTGCCTCCCCCCTTCCCAACACCCTCTGAGCTAGTTACTGTTCCTGAACAGCAGGCGTTTCAGAAGGCTCCCTCTCCCAGCATTTCCCAGCTCTCCAATCCATTGCCATCCTCCTCCCATTTCAGCCATCCAACCCATCTACCCCCATATTCTCATTCATTTATTTAGCTTAGCTTATATAGATTTAGTGGTTATTTTTTGTTTTTACCCCTCCCTGTGTTCCCTGTGTTCAATCTTCCTTCCTTCCTCCCCCCTCCATTGAATCCTTTCCCTCTCCCATATATTCCATCCCAGAGTCCCTTCCCTTCCCCTGTTTTTTCATTTAGAGTAGGGTTATTTGATTGATTTAGGTTTCATTTCAGTTTTGTACCCCTCCTTGTGTTGTTTGTGATTTCCCCCCCATCCAATAGATAGATAGCTATATAGATAGGTTAAGGATAGTAGACAGTTGTAGGAGTTAGCTTAGTGATAGAGATAGTATTAGTGATTTAGTTTTAGTGTTTGTAGGAGTAGGCCTGTGTACTTATTGGATAATCCATTTAGTTCATAGCATTTAGAATAGCTAATAGCAGTTAGATTTAGTGTAGATAGATAGATATAATATTAGATTAAAAAAAATTAAAAAACCAAAACAATAAAAAACCAAAAAACCAAATAAAAAACCAAAAAACCAAATAAAAAACCAAATAAACCCCCCCAAAACCATATTTAAAAAAACCCCATATAAAAGCATTTCCCAAACTGAATGGGCAAACCAAACGGCTGAACCCAAACCCGGCGAACTAACCGAACGGCCGAACCGAACAGCCGAACGCAAACAGATCGCGGTTTGGGTTCGGCCGTTCGGTTCGGCCGTTCGGTTCCGCACCAGAAGCTCTGCCATTGGGTGGGGGTCCCCTCGCCCTCCACACAGCTTGCAGAAGTTTTTCATCATGTATTTGGTTCACCTTGTTCATCTTAATTCTTTTTCAATTGTCTTTGGCAGTTTGTCAGGTTCTATCATCATTTAAATTGCAGGGTTTTTATTGGGCTCCTTGGGAGCTCTGACCCAGTTTGATCATGCTCCATGCGTGCCCTCTGGCACCCCCCTACAATTTTAAAGTGCCTCAAGGCAACTGAAGAAGCAGAAAGAGAACTGAATTCAGCAGGGGTTGAATGTGGAAGTGGAAGAGGAGTGTGGAGAGATGCTCGTACCGGGACCTGTACTAGTGGAGCTGGAGGAGACATGACAAGCAGAGGGTGTGCCCTGGGCAAAGACATTGATTATGGGCAGCCCACCCGCCTTGGAGACCTGGCACCGGGGTGTTTGGCCACTGAGATCCCTGTCGGAGGATGCAGAGGGTGGGGGTGGCTGGTCACCTTCCATCACTGGGTGCCATCACTGGTGTCATCGCCCCCCTCCCCCCTGTGATGACTGTGGGGGGAGGTGGCTGTTATCTCCTCCCCTGGAGCTCGGGCAGCGGCAAGCTCAGGGACATACAACTGGCGCCCGGAGTGGGACGCTGCTGCCTCCGCTGATAACAAAGGGGCAAGGCCGGAGACAGCCGGCTTCCGGGCCGCCCCTACAAGTTCAAGGGGTGGCCGACAGCTGTGCCCTTCAGCTGGGACCAGCGACCGAAGCTGGGAGCTAAGGCCAATATTGTTAATGTCTGGTGGGCAGGGGAATTAGTAAGGAGAGGGATGTACCTTCCTGGTGAGAGCAGGAGGGGAGGAGGTGGGCCCTCCTCCCTGGTGGTAGCAGGGTGGAGGTTGGGAAATTCTGTTAGAGGGAGGTTGGATATTGTGATTAGTGCTGAGATGAGTTGGGGGGTGGGGTGGGGGAATGTTTTACTATATGCTGTATTTATTTGTATGATTTAAATTGAGGGTTTTTCTAGCAATGTTCCTTTTTGTAGAAAGAGGCCCCCCTCTTGGTGAGAACAGGAGGATGGGTGGGAAGAAGGTCCCCATCCCCTGGTGGCAGCAGGGAGTTGGGGGATGGGAATGGTGATGTCAGATGGTTGAATATTGGTAATTTTGGGAGGAGAAGGGGAGGGTATTGTATTGTGATTTGATATGTATACAGTATATTATTGAACTTGTTAGAACTGTGTTATTTCAATTGTGAGGGGCCTCGGTTCCTTGATTATGTTGCTGATGGATTGTACTGGTCGGCTTGTAAACCTTTATTCATATTATGTGATGGTCTATTCTGGGCCTTATTTTTGTGTTGTGTTGTGAGCCGCCTCGAGACACGGTAGGCGGGATAGTACGTGATATAAATTAACAATGGAATGGAATGGAATTTATGATGCTTTTAAAATAGCAATTGGCCCCAAAGTGTAGTAGTGCTATTAAAGGAATGTGTTTTTTTTCATTCCTGAGCATTTATAGATTCACATTATTGGAAAGCTGAGGATTGAATAGTATCCCTTCAGAATAGACTTTTGATGTACTTTGGAAAGTTTGAAAAATGGATGGAATTGAATAAAATTATATATCCTTGGCATATACAGCTAGATAATATCAATCTATAAATACAATGTTTTCTCTTACTAAACAAAACTTTATTTGGCCCTTGCCTATTTATTTATTTTATTTTTTTTCATTTGGGTCTGAATCTTAGAGACTGGTTTTCAAATTATCTCTCTTGGGTTTGGAATAACAAAAGAGAAAACCTCTTAGAATAGCTTTTAAAAAAATACAATTTGATAATAGGGATGTGCGAACAGATTGAAGTTTGGTTGTTTGGTCATTCGGTTCGGGAACTGAGTTCAGGTTTGGTTGTTCTGTCCGGGGACTGAGTTTGGGTTTGGTCATTCAGTTTGGTGGCGTTTGGTTCAGTTCGGCCATTCGGAAATCAGTTTCCGAAATCTAGGTATCGTTTGGTTCCGTGATCGCGTCGGAAACCGGAAATTTGAGTGCATGCAGAGCTTGTGTGGAGAGAGAGCATGTGTGGTGTGGCTGGCTGGATGTTTGGTTTTGTTTGGTGTGTTTTGGCTGTGTTGGACTGTGTGTTGGTTTGACTGTGTTGGTTTGGTTGGTTGGTGAGTTGGTGGGTGACTGTTTTGCTTGGCTGGAGTTTTTGAAAAAAAAATGAAGAGGGTGAGGATTCATAAGACCTGGGGGAAGGCCAAGCTGGTGGAGCCAGTGGAGGAAGAGGTTGCTGCTGCTGCTGGACCTTCGGTGGTGGAGGCCGGCTCCGAGTCCTCATCAGAGGAGCAAGAGGGCACAGGAGGTGCTGCCACTCCTGCCAGGTTTGTAAACTTTCTTTTTTAATTTGAGGACAAGAATAATACTGTTCTTTAGAGTGAGCTCACTGGCGTGCAGGTGGGTTGGTGGTGGGAAGCCGGGTACAAAGAGTGGGCATCAGCGGCTGGCTTCAGATGTCTGCCACAGAGAGAGAGGGTACTGTGGGGGGCTCTTCCAACAGTCAGGCACGAGCACGAGTACCCCCACCCAAACATGTGCCATCCATCCCTAAGAAAAGTCTCCACTCTCCAGTTGCTATCCCTACCTAGCACCCCCAAATAAGGGCAGGATTTGCATGTGCCAGCCAGGGTTTTTCCAGTTGCCATCCCTAGCACCCCAAAGAAGGCAGGATTTGCACATGCCAGCCAGGGTCTCTCCATTGCCATCCCTCCTTAGCACCCAAAGAAGGGCAGGATTTGCACGTGCTAGCAAGGGTTTCTCCATTTGCCATCCCTAGCATCCCCTACTAGCACCCCAGGGAGGGCAGGATTTGCACGTGCCCCAAGGGTCTTTCCAGTTGCCATTGCTACTAGCACCCCAAGGAGGGCAGGATTTGCACGTGCCCACAGCAAGGGTCTCTTCATTTGCCATCCCTAGCATCCCCTAGCACCCCAAGGAGGGCAGGATTTGCACGTGCCAGCAAGGGTCTTTCCAGTTGCCATCCTTAGCACCCAAATAAGGGCAAGATTTGCACGTGCCAGCCAGGGTCTTTTGGATTTGCACATGCCAGCCAGGGTCACTGTCTCTCGTTGCCATCCCTAGCACCCCAAGGAGGGAGGTGGACTAGAGGCATCATTCATCATAAATGCATGATATTACTTAGGTGTTGTTTATGTGTTCCTGTTTCAGAGAGGATGGGGAATCAGATGCCAGCTCTGGTGCCAAATGCAGGACACCGAGGTGGAGGTCGCCAGTGCCACTGTCAGATAGCGGGTGCACGAGGTCCAATGTCTGGCGGTGGTATGAGAAGGAGAATGGATTCACCATCTGCACGGTAAGGCACGGGGGCTGGAACAACAGGGAATGGATTGCCCTATGTCCTGTTAGGAATGGAAGTCCCCTGCAGAGAGAGATTGGCCAGCCACCCACTTGTGGAGACAGGATGCAGGCAGGGTTTGACAGACCATTGGTCTGACACAGTATGGCACTGCTTATGTTCCTATCTTTTTATGTTCTTTAGATCTGCCAGAAAAGATTTAAGAGGGCCAGGCAGGGGACCACATCGGGGCTCATGGCCCATGTGGAGAAACAGCATGGCAAGACAGTGATGCGGCGGGACTCCGGCGTGGCTCTGGAGCATCAGCAGCACCAGAAGAAGGGGGGGAAGGCATGCCAGAAGAGATGCCATTGAAGCCTTTTCCCCTCCTCCAGCGCCGCTGAGGACTCTGCAGCCCCCTGGGAGGAGTCTGAAGTGGCAAGGGCTTTAAGGGTTAGAACTAAAGAGGCCGACCCAGAACTTTCTGGAACAGCAAAAAAAATACATGGACGACCTACAGATGCAAGCCCTGACTATGGAGGACCAACTGGTGGAGCGGTTTCAGGTGCTGGAGGTACGGGAACTCAGGGTGGAGGCCTATTCCCAGTACCTCCAGACTGAGATTGATGATGATGAGCTTCACCTCAGTCGGTCTGCAAGTGGCAGGCATCCATGGCAGGGGCTGTGCAATTTGCCCTTCAGCACGGTTACGAAATGGAGGAGGGCAGGATGCCCGCCCCTAGGTCCCGTCCGCCCCTTTAGGCTTTCGCTCATGTTCCGGGGGACAGGCCCGTAGACAAATAAGTTTCCTATATTTTTTAATGTTTGCTTTTAGTTTTATAAAGTTGTAGTAAATGTGTTGTTGTTGTTGTTTGAATAGTTTTTAAATTTTTTAAATTTTTTTATTTTATTAAATTCTTTAACACATTATACAGAAGTGGTTATATATCACTTAAAATATCCCAACCTACAACACTCTTCAATTTACTAGGTATTACATATGTTTAAAGATATCTAACAAATAAAATTGTTCTATCATTTTGTGTAAATTCTTCATTTTCAATTGCCGCAATAATGCTGAACCAAGTCGACTCAAAGTTCTTTTTCTTCCCTTTCAAGATAGCCATCAATTTGTCCATTGTAAACAAGTACCAAATGCGAGCAATCCATTCCTGAAGTGGTAGATGACCTTGCATTTTCCAGTGTCTCGCTATTATGTTGACAGCTGCCAAACACATAATTTTGGTTTCATCTTGGTGTAGCCTTAAAGTTTTGTTGTCAGGGTATATACCCAGGATGGTTTTTTATAAAAGATCTATTTGTTGTTACCTGCTTTGTTTGAAGTATCCAATCTTTTATCCCTCTGTGCTGCTTCTGGCAGGTGGCAGAATATACAGCTTGACAGATCCCTACCTGACAGCAGCAGCAGATGTAGCATTAGCGTATTAGCCCCAAGATGTGCCAGAAGCAGGGTCTCAAGTTTCAGACAGTCCCCCCCCAGGAAGGCCAGGGCTTGTGTCTGTGTGGGTGTGCCTGGAGAAAGAGAGAGAGGCTCCTTGGCAGCGGGCAGTGGGTGCTGGTGGTCAGCGGGGCCTTTTTCCCAGCAGCTTCAGCGGGCATCCGCGGGTGGGTGCAGAGGAGTAGGCTGAGGGGGAGGGGGGCAGGCTGGCATGCAGGCACTGGACTTCTGGATGCAGTGGAATGGAATGCAGCCCCCAGTGACTGTAATGATGGTCCCAGAATCTCGTTGATGGTTCCTGGGACGGGCGGGCATGACTGATTCAGGTACAATGAAATGACAGCCTATGGGAGTTGAATGATGTCCCTAGAATTAGTGCATGGTTGGGCACACTTCATTCAATCATGTGATAGGTGGTAGCAGGTACAGGAACACGCACAGGCAGGCAGGCACATATAATACGTTGTGTGTTATTATTTCCATCTTCTGGTAGGTTTGCTGCTCGATGTGGGCACAGATGAGAGCTCTCACTGGTTCTGGCAGGTGGCAGCTTGAGCTGGTCTGGATACAGCTCTTCCCCTCCACTCCCATCTCTCTCGTTCTAGTGGGGAGCCTCTCTCTCTCTGGCTATATAATGCAGGTGACAGCATGGGTGGGATCGTGTATGTCTCTTCTTCTAGCAGTGGGGACTCTCTCTCTCTCTCTCTCTCTCTCTCTCTCTCTCTCCCCATGAACCAGCAGACAGCAGCAGTGGGATTACCAGGCAAGTGGGACACATCACCCAGGGTTGACAGGGCGGATGGGTAGACAGGCACCTTGGCATGAGAGGCAGACTGAGGCAAGCTTTGAGCTTGGTGGCAACCTGGCAAACAGACAGCGTGGCATGAGAGGCGGGCAGGTGGGCTGGGACAGGCTTAGAGCTTGGCTACAACCTGGGCGGGAAGACAGGCACCTTGGCATGAGAGGCAGTAGGGAAGGCAGGCTGGGACCTTGACAGGGCACTCAGATAGGCTCAGGCTGGCGAACACTGTGCTGCGCGAGAGACCCAGTCAGATTGGGGGGCCAAGATTGTCTAGCCAGAGGCCGGCTGGCATGCTTACTGTTTGTTTCCCAAAATGCTGCCACCTTGTGTCATGCGGTCAGTCAGATAAGCCTGCCGAGACCATCTAGTATGAGAGAGAGAGGGGCAGGGTGGGTGCCAGGCATTGGGCAGGAGGGACAGCACCTCACAACACAGCAGCAGTAGCCCTAGCCCAGATTGAGGAGGAGGAGCCCCATCCCAAGACTGCCCCTGGCATGGGATGGCATGTGTCACTGCACCATCAATCCTTGTCCAGGGGCAGCTTGGGGAATCCCAGCAGTGGAAGGTTCACCTTGGTGAACGACAGCTGCTCCACCAACTTGGCCCCCAGTCTCAGGTGGTGCGGGAGCAAATGTCCCCCACCATAGAGAACACCCACTCACTGGGGACACTTGGTGGGCAGGGCAGGGTACCCTTGGCCACTTTTGACAGGACTGGCCACATGTTGGTCTTGCCGGCCCAGTAGGCCAAGGGATCACTGCTGGGATCAATGCATGGCTCCTCCTCCAGGTAGGTCTCCAAGGCTGCTGAGGTGCCATCGTACTCCCTCTGGTAGCTTTGCTGGGGCACCACCTCCACCACTGCCCTCAGTCACGTTGCTTGCCCTATTGTGGAGGGCGCCATGCTCCCCCGAGTGGCCTGCACACAGGCTGAGCTGCTTCTGCTGCTGCTGCCAATAGGGGTGCTGCTCATCCTGCTGCTACCGCTAGGGCTGGGGGCAGGGGTAGACCCAGCTGGCTGGAAGGGGTGGCTGCTCCCACTCCCACCATCCCCAGGGCTGTCCTGCTGCTGCTGCCACACACTCTCCAGAGCCAGCTCTGCCTTCTGGACCCTCCCCACCAGGTCACCCTTCCAGTGGCCATAGAGCACTGCCTGGCATGCCATGCTGCCCTTGAACCTGGGGTCTAGCATTGTTGCCAGGACATATTCCTCCCGTCACAGGAGCTTGTCAAAACACACCTCCAGCCCTGCTTTCAGCTTCCACACCAGGTCAAGCATCTCATTCGCCATCTTCCTGCCCTGAGGACCAAAATCCCACCCCCCGAGGATCTTGTCCAGCCTCCTGTGGAGACTCTGGACCAGAGGGGTCACCTGGCTAAGGGTGGTGGTGGAGCTGCTCATGGTCTCCATCACGGCCAGGAACAGTCCCAACACAAAGACCGTGTGAGCCAGGATCTCCCATTCCACCCCATCGTACCCATGAGGTGACCTGCTGTCCATCACCAGTTGAACCTGATGCAGGGCGACTTTCTGCTCAAGAAGCCGCTTGAGCATCAGGAAGGTGGAATTCCACCGTGTGGAGACATCCTGGAGAAGCTGGTGCACTGCAGAGCCTTGTTCAGCCTGCTTCTCCCGGAGGATCTCGCTGTCCTTCACGCTCCAGTTAAAAAACCCCGCCAGCTTCCTCCCCCAGTTGATCAGGGAACTAAGGGTGCCTGCCCCAATCCCCTTCTCCCCCAAGCCCAGAGCATCCCTGACCACCAGGTGAAGGGTGTGTGCAGTGCAAGGGATTCTGATGAAGCCCCCGTCATGGACTGCCTTCAGTATATTGGCCGCGTTGTCCATCACCACACACCCCTTGGTGAAGGGTGCGCCTGGCATGAGCCACTCCTTCACCATGGCGGTCAGGGCTGCCTCAATGTTCCTGGTGGTGTGGGGGCTGTCCATTACTTGTGCCTGAAGCAGGGCCCACCTATACCCTGCTTCAGGACCCCTCCTGCAAATGCTGACTCTGGGTCCTACCACTAGTGTGCCGTCACTGCCAGGTATGCGTGCTGCGCATTTTGAGTGGACCACAGGTCTCTGGTGAAGGGTATGGTGGCACCCCCAGCCCCTGACAGCTGCTTCCTCACCCGTTCCTTCAAAACCCTGTACAGCTCTGGCACTACATTTTGACTCAGGGTGTTGCAAGATGGCAGCTTAAACTGGGGGGCCAGGAACCCAATCAGCTGCTTGAAGCCCATGTTGTCTACAATGGAGAAGGGCTGCCCATCCAGCGCAATCATTTGGCCCAACAGACTCCTGGCTTTCTCTTGATAGCCACACTGCCCTCCAGCTGCAGATGGCCTTGGAAGCTGCCCCCACCCCAGCTCCTCCATGGTGGACTGACACTTCTGGCGAGGCTCCTGTTGGTGTTTTTTCCCCCTAGCAGGAATACTGATCCTGCTGCTAGAGGCAGTAGTTGGTGCAGGATGCTTGTCTGCTGAAGGAGATGGGCAACTGGCTGATGCAGTTGGGAACCTGCTGGCATCCACTTCCCCTGCCTTCCCGCTTAGCAGCAGAGCACTGTGCCATGATTTCAGGTGCCTCGCCATGGCACTTGTCCCAAGGTTGGTGAGCACCTGCCCACGCTTCACCACCTTATTGCACACAGTGCACTAGGGATGGGTGAACAGATCGCGGTTCGGGTTCGGCCGTTCGGTTCGGCTGCGTTCGTTTCATCCGTTAGGTTCGTCCGTTCGGTTCGGCTGTGTTTGGTTCATCTGGTTCGGATGTTCGGCCGTTCGGTGGTTCGGGTCGAATGTTGAGTTTGGATTCAGTACTTGGTTTGGTCGGGCTCGGTTTGGTCTTTAGTTTGGTGCAATCAGAAACTGAAAATGACATTTGGTTTTTGAAATAAAAGGAAGAAACTGAAAAACATATTTATGGATATAACATTTTTGTTTCTTATTACTTTTTGAAGAAATTTAAGGAAATTTTATCCCCAATGGAGAGCATTAGGTGTACCAAAATTTGGAATGATTACTTAAAGGAAACCAATTTCAGAAGCAATTGAATGTTGTGATTTTAAGAAAAGCTCCATACACATTCATGGCTACAACTTCTTTATCTTGCATCCAATGTTCATGAAACTTGTGCATATTACATCCCTCCATATGCTTAATATTTCTGCCAATTTTAGGAAAGAGTGGATAAAGGGTCCCAAGGGTATAAGACATTAACCTGAAAATACATTTCCAGCTGTTACATTTTGATATTCCATTCTGTTTACAGGATATTTGACAGGAATGTATCAAATACCGTTCCTGCTATTTCAGCAAATGTACAGGAGATTTTGATAAAGGGAACCACTTCTGTTGGCCAATTTGCATCACAAACCGATCTTATACCACAGTGACATAAGAGAATCCCAGGCATAGGCCCCTTCTCTACATTTGTTGTACAGGCATATAAAATTGAGACCCTTTATAATATCTCTCTGATATTTGGCAGAGATGATCATGAAAGTGAAATATATAGTCCTGCCAAATTTCATGTACACTGGTTGGACTACAAAGATGTTATAATCAGACATACATTTATTTGTTAATTGCTTATACCACCAAGACCTTTTGTCCAATCCTTCTGAAATTTGGCAAAGATAGTTACTATGGGAAGGGGTATAAACTTAACATGTTTCACCTACATTAGATGTGAGGCAAAGAAGTTACAGCTAAGAATGTATATGTAGAATATTGCAAAATACAATAATTCAACTGCTTCTAAAATCGGATTACTTTATCCAATTATTTTGAAATTTGGTGCACATAATGCATTCTATTGAAGGTATAGGAAACCCAATTTTCAGCCACATAGTTTAAAAAACAAAAATGTTACAGCCAATAATGTGTTTTCCATTGATAGCAATGGAAATTCAATTCCGAACTCACCGAACGCATCTGAACTGAACATTCGAATTCGAGTTCGGTTCAAACATTCGGTTCAGTTGACCAAACTATTCGAGTTTGGTCTGAACTCTGAACTTCCAAATTCGAGTTCGGTTCAACCGTTCAGTTTGGTCGACCGAAGTATTCGAGTTCGGTCCGAACTCTGAACTTCCGAACCGCGTTCACCCATTCCTACAGTGCACTGCACCTCCCTGGGATCATCCACCCACACCAGCTTGAAATGTGCCCAGACAGAGGATTTCACCCCCTCCTGCCTTCTGGCCCGCCCTGGTTGATGCACTGCTGCTGCCAGCGCTGATGGGAGGGGCAAAACTTGGTGGCGACACAGTTTTGGGAGGAGGGACAGCCATCACCTCAGCTCCAGACATCTCCTCTGCGGGACTAGTGTCTTCTTCTGCCTCACTGTCCTCAATCACTGTGATGTCCCATGAAGGGAAGTACTGGGACCCTGAGGCATGACTGCCCACCATGCTACTGCCACTCGCCTCCCTGTGCCCCCTAGAGCTTTTGCTGCTGCTGCTTCTCTCCCTCCTGCCATTTCCCAGGGATTGGGCCCTGCCTCTAGCAGCCAGGGTGGGATCTACCAGCCCTGGATTTCTGGGGATCACCTCAACAATAGGGGACATTGGTGGCCCTGGAGATACAATCGAAGCACCTGCTTTTGCAGTGGCAGAGACAGCCACAGCCTCATGTCCTGCAGGCCTTCCAGTGCCCTGCGTGGCACCACAGAACCACCCCCAGACTAGTGCCACTTTTGCTGGGAACCTCTGAACCCTGTCTCCCAAAATCATGCCTGCAAAGCTTGGGGCATGGTGATGGGCTCTGGCTGCTGCTGCTGCCTGCTGTCACTCACTGGCATGGCCCCTACCCCTAACGCCCTGCCATGTGCCCCATTGCCCACCTTACGGGAAGCAGACCAGTCCCTCCTACTTCCCTTCTTCATGTCTTCCAACCAAAATGCGCGCACACATTTTTTTATTTTATTTATATATATATATATATATATATATATATATATATATATATATATATATATATTCAATTTTTTAAATTGAATATTAGCTACACTAATTGTAACACACTAACTGTAACTATAGTATTAACTATTCTAAAATCTATGTAAGTAAATATTATATCTAAAGGCCTAGTCCTACAAACACACTCTAAAATATCAAAACTGAATACTACACACTAACACTATCTCTATCTGTATAGCTATGGACCTGCCTGCTGTCATTCTCATCGTAACCAAGCCATGTACATGGGTCTGAGTCCTCGCATCTTCATGAATGTTAGACCCCTTGTCTCTCCCTCTGTTCCCCTTCCTATGTCTCTCCCCCAGCTCCTGTCTCTCAGATTGTAAGCCCTAGGGGCAGGGACCGTGTCTATTTTATTACTTTGTAAAGTGCCAGGTACACTGCTGGTGCTATAGAAATGCTTGTTAATAATAATAATTAATAACTAAGCTAGCTATTGCTAAGGCCTGTGGCCGCAATAAATATATTATTATTATTATTATTATAACTAAGCTAACTCCTACTACAACTATGTATCTATAGTAACACTATATCTATCTATCTATCTAGCTAGCTAATATTACACAGGCATGTGGGGGGGGGGGACACACAGAACACAGGGAGGGGTACAAAACTGAAATGAAACTTAAATCAATCTAATAATCCTACTCTAAATAAATCCAAAAACAGGGGAAGAGAATCCGGGATGGAATATATAGAGGGAGAGGGAAAGTATTCTATGGAGTGGGAAGAAAGACCACAGAGAGGAGTAAAAAATAAAAATAACACCTAAATCTATCGAATATAATCTAAATAAATATAATATGGAGGTAAATGGGTTGGATGGGTGAAACAGGAGGATGTCAATGGATTGGGGAGCTGGGAGGTACACAAACTGCTGGGAGAGGGAGCCCTCTGAAAATGGCTGCTGTCAGGAACAGTGACTAGCTCAGAAGGTGTTGGAAGGGGGGAGGTCAATGAGTTTTGTTACTTGCTGTGCCCACCTCACCGGAAGCCCCATTGACTCCATGCAGCCTCGTTCGTGGCCAATCGTAACCTATGAAGCCAGTGGCCTGAGGAGAAAAGGAATGGTGATTGGGCAGGCAGGCTGGCTTCTACTCCAAGCCTCTCCACCCCTGGTGCCTGGAAGTCTGCTCCTCAGCTGACCCCCCCTCCCTGTGTCAGGCAGGGGTCGTGTTTTACTGGTGTTTTCGTTTTACTGTTTTTCTCTCGGCTGAACTCATCCGAACTCGATCTGAACTGACTGAACTGTTCTGTTGTTTCAGAGTTCGGTATCAGGTTTGATTCGGATTCGGTCATCCGAATTGGCCGAGATCGGGCTGAACTCCGAATTTCCTAACCACTTTCGCACATCCCTATTTGATAAAAGGTATAACATTAGCTGACCTCAGACCAAGACTACTGCTCTGGTTTAGCTGAGCTCCTCAGTGTCTGTAGCAAAAATTGTCTGTACATAATTTGTGTTAATGTTTGGTTCTGTTTGCTAAGTACTGCAGAAGATTTCAAATGAGATATGTAATAATTAGAGGTTTAAACATCAGTGGGTGGTTCTTTGCATTCACATCTGTGGCATGTTCTCCTCCAGCCCTGCCTGATGGAATGGGCTCGACCTGAGTTTTCCCCTGAAGGAAACTCCAGATGCTCCGTTTCTTAAGAAGCAGCTCCTTTATTTATAGTTCCTTCCCAGTCCACACAGGGTTTCACATCTGACTGCAGACTTCAGTCTACAAGCTTAAACAATAAAGTCTTGAACATAAATCCTTTTTCTTCATAGCCCTTTCTCCAGGGATCATCTCCCAGATAGATCAGCCTAGTAGCAGCGTATCTACCTTCCCTAAATAATCCTTTTTCAGCTAGGTCTTACATGTTAAGAGTTTCTGATCACCTGCTCCAGTTTAGCCCTAGCAGGTCCCACCTGGGCTGCTCAGGCCCCTAACTGGGTCACAGGAAGCCAAGTCAGTAGGCAAGGAGATTCCTGGTACAGCTCAGACCTTCCAGCTCACCCTGCTACAACATTACTTAAGCTTATTCATGAGAGTTAAGGTTTCCAGACAAAAAACTGCCATTTCCTAATCAAGGAATGCAAAAACACATAGGAATTAAGCTGGATGATCTAACAAGCAAGACTTCTACTTTCCTGCCAAGACAGAATGTTTTTCTAATTTCTTGTACAATTTCAAGTATCTCAGTTGATGGGGCAGTCCATAAATTCCTCCTTCCAGTTTATTGCCTCTTATTAGCCAGCTTAATTATTCTTTTTATACCATTATATATGTTAGATACCACCATAGCTTCTGTTTTCCTGGTGTTCTACTCCCTTTATTGTCATTACTGTTTCTCTAGTGCATTGTACTTTTAGTCACGGTCATTTGTGAAAATCAAGGAGTAAAATTATTTCAAACCAGAACTGTACATGGGCAAAAGCCTACACAGAATGCAGAGCAACCCTCGATTCCTAGAGTGCACCTGCTGTTCCCCTTAACTTTTAAAAAACATTCTTCTTCTTATCTACTTACCCCAAATAGCTCAGAGGTTTACAACAATTGGAGCACACACAATTGTCACTTCTGTTCACGTTAATGTTCAAGACTAACTGGACAGGCAATGGCTCAACAGACAGTGGGTTCTCATAGGCTGACCACAGTCTGCAGATTAAGCGTGCTCTCTCCATACCTCATTCCACAGCTGCTCCACAGCTTTGGAACTCCTTTCCCTGCAAGTTCATCAAGGGTAAAAAAGTCCTATTTGGACTGGCGTTTAGTGGACAGGGATAGGCTTTAGAAGATGGGGGAGGGCAGTTTTTTGAGTTACGTATGTACTGTATTTTGTTTGTGTCATAACCCACCCTCAGCCCTCGAGAGAGGGTGGATTATAAGACCAAATAAATAAAGTAAAATAATAAAATCCCAAGCCCAAAGTGAATATAGTTTCCACGAAGTGAATGACAATAGTTTTATTATGAAACTATAGCTCAGGGGTGGGGAACCCTTTCCCTCCTGGGGAAGGGGTGCGTAAGAGTTACACTCAAGAAAAGGAGAGGCCAGATCATGGATCTCTTGTTCTGGGTCTGTCCCCTGTCCTTGAGTTCCCTTACCCAGAGCTCAGTTTTTCAGTGCTTGTGGGTAGGAACTGGATCCAGGGGCCAGATCCAGGAACTGGAAAGGGGCCACAGAAAAACCTGTTGTGGGCTGCATTTGGACCCCGGGCATGAGGTCCCACTCACCCTTGCTATAGTGCAGACTATCCTTCCACACAATGTTGATTTTTCCCCTAAGGATAAGAGAAACAGTTAACATTGTTCTAAATTGGCTGACTCATGTCTGGACAGTGCAGTAATCAATTGAATAAAGTTCTGATTCATGGTACTTTGAGATCTTTTATCCCAGTCCAAAAGAAGGAAAAGGGGGGGGGGGGAATTGTCATTCACGTTGCATCAATCCAAGGCAAAAATGAAACAACCTCTTTAGGGATTGGGTTGCCAGACAAAAGTCCGCTCCCGGTGCATCCCCATTGAAATGAATGTGACAGAGTGTCGGGTGGTTAGTTTTCATCTATTAACAGGAATGCTCATACTATAAAGTACCTGTCATAGCTCTGAGCTGTCAGGCTGTGAAGACTGCTCTTGTCAATCAGAGTCTCCAAAAATGAAGGGAATTATTATAGAAAACTCTTTCCCCTTGTCATAGTGTGTAGGGTTTCAGTATTCTTCCATTCTCAAACGGATCCCTCATAGTTTTACAATAATTAGCTTCAGCAGAACCCTGCCACAGCAGGACATATTAGTGCTGATGGGATGTAGTTGAGTTCCTTCTTTTTAGAAACAGGAGTAAAACCCTTTCCTTGCCAATTGCTGGATATTATTTTGTTTTACCCCCAATCATTAGCATTGCCGGCTGAACATTATAGGTAGATAATGATGTCTCTTTCCATACTAACCATATAAAAAAAACTACTGTGGTCTTATCCAAGCTTAACTCTCTCCCCCTCCCCCCTTTTTCTTCAGTCGAAGTAGCTCTGTAAGCAGATGAGAAGGCTCTTCAAATCTTCTCCAAAAGGGTCTTCAATGATATTTCTCTGAGATTGCTGAAGAAGTTCCTCTGAGATTGCTACCACCCTCAACAAGGTGCTGAGTAGGCTGGTGAAATATGTACTCTGAGGAAAAACAGCAGTTCTGTTACCAGCCTAGCAACGTCAGCTAGAGTCTCACATAACCAACATCAAATGCTTCTCTTGGGTGTGCGAAGAAAGCATTAGTCTCTAGTACAGCAGAGGAGGCAAACAATGATCCTTAAGTATTGATCTTAATTACAGGAGGAAAGTACTAATACTGGCAACGCAAACTTTTAATTGGCAAATCATCGCTTTCAAAATACAAGCTACTAACAATCTGCAGCAAAAGAAGGCTCCTTTTCTTCCAGTGCATCAGAGATTTTCCTCTCCTTTCCCATCCATACTTTCTTCCCTCCTGACTCTACCAGTTTTCTTCCATCTCTCTGACAGTAAAAAAAACCTTAGAAACACCTCTGCTGACACCTTATGACAGCATAGCAGTTCTGCTGCATGCCCTGGGGACAAGATTCCAAACATGGAGCCAGAAGGATATAATCAAATTTGGGAACAAGATTTTACCTTTCCTCATTGTAACTGCATGAAAAGGAGCATCTCCTGTCTAGATCAATTGTTCCCAAACTGTAATCTGTGTGAGACCATGGTAAGTGGTCTGCAGGACCAGAGTAAACAATCTGAGTTGATTCCGTAGCGGGGAAATAACCTATGGCTAAGGGGCCATAGGTCCTCCTTAAATCACCAGGCACCCTCTTTTACAGCACATGCGCGTTGGAGTTATTCCAGACCTCTGCTCACATCATTGGCTATTCCTGTGGGCTAAATGTTGAGAGGGATGGGGGGATTCCAGAGATGTCCCACTCCTAACACAAAGATGCCCTGCCACCTGACCTAGAAGCCCCAAACGTTGAAATCATTTGAAAGCTAAATTCTGAGCTCTTTGAAACATAAAATAAACTGATTCCTGTGGAAGGATTATTATTCTAGGGTTTATGTGTTCCCTGTCTCTGTCATTTGCAATGCCCTTCTCAGCAGGGATACCTGATCTCCACCTATCTCACCACAGATAGTTCTGCTCTGAAGGCATGTTTCTCCCTTCATTCCTGAAGCCCTAGTGAAATAGTTTCCCCTTGTCCAAAACCCTTTTGTCCTGCAAATCAAACACACTAATGGTGGCTCAGTACAATTAACTAGGGCTGCAACTCAATTAAAGAAATCTTAGTTGATTAATCTGTCGAATTTTAGTTGAGTAATTGATTAACATTTGCATATGATTTACATAATTTGCATACATTTCCAAAAAGTGAAAAATTCACCAGATATTTTGGCCAAATTGTTAGATATGTTTAATGAACATGTTAAAGTGCTTAATGAACATTAAAGAGCAGAATAAGTGAAAAAAAATTTTAATGAACATTACAGAGCAGAAAAAGTGTGTGTGGGGGGAAATGGCCTACCTTCTTTAGGTTCTTTACAAGACTGCGTAACATTATAAAAGTGCTGTTCCATCTAGTGACAATATCCTACTGCAGCTTACTGTCACCTAGTCCAAGTACTTTTTGTTTTGCTAAGAGTTTCTTTATGTGCACTATGCTTGAAGTAACCAACAATTTTACAACACTTGATAAGTTGCTTATCAATGGTGGCAACAAAAAGAGCCTTGTTTAAACACAGATGGCCATGACATGACCACAGCAGGGACTGAAGCTGTCTTCTTTGTGCATTCCCAATCCATGAGAGAGCCTGAGGCTTAACAGTGGTCTCTTGGTTCAAAAAGCTTTGAAACTATTGCTCTAGATATTTTCCTTTTCCTGACTCACTACATTGCACATATGAAAGCCAGTGGCAGTGGGCCACCTAGGAGGGGAGGGGCAATGCCCCTCCTGGCCCCAGGACTCCCCCGGCCAGCTGGTCGGCCAGCCCTGAGTCTGACAGAGCAAGAAAAACAAAAGCGGCCGTGCTCACCATGGTGAATGTTTGGAGTCACCTCGAAGAACCTGGTTTAGAGCAGCAAACTTCACAAGGTTGCTGCTCTAAACCAGGTTCTTCGAGGTGACTCCAAACATTCTCACCGGTTGTGTGCACGCACGCACACACAACCGGTGACTCACACCCCCCTGGAAAGGCTTTCAGGGACAAAAGGGAGGCGTTTTCTCCCTTTATGCAGAATGGGCAGCTAGAAGTGCCATCCATTCCGCATAAAGGGACCCTGCAATGGAATAGTGCCACAGGGGGCACTATTCTATTGCAGGGGCCGGGCAGGGGGAAAGTCCATACCAGGGCACTACATACAAGCACCCTGGTATGAACTGCAGTGTCCTGCCTGTGCGGGGGGTGGGGCTGGGAGCTCCTGCCATGCTCCCAGCGCCTCCATCCTCCCTGTTGAGTCAAACTGACTTGACTCTGGGAGGGAGGAGGGGAACTTGGGGAAGTTCAGCTGTGCAGCAGCTCCCAGGCCCGACTGAACAGTTAGGGCCTGGGAGCTCCTGCGCAGACATCAGGAGCAGGACAGAGAGGACAGAGCCTGAGGATCCGAGCCGCTGCCAGTGAGTAAATTGCAGGGCTGGGGTGGAGGGGGG
>QEPC01009507.1:653278-668596 GCA_003113815.1 Sphenodon punctatus | reverse complement strand
ACACACACACACACACACACACACACACACACACACACACACACACACACACACACACACACACACACACACAGAGAGGATGGGCGAACAGATCGCAGTTTGGGTTCGGCCGTTCGGTTTGGTCCAGTTTGTTTCGCCTGTTCAGTTCGGTCATGTTTGGTTCAGTTCAGGCATTCGGAAACAGACTCTCTGTGCGAGGAATGATGGTCCCAGACCCATGGTGGGTCCTGGGGCTAGAGTGGCAGCTTCTAGATACATATTGGCCACTAGGGATGCGCAAACGCGGTTTAGAAGTTCGGAGTTCAGACCGAACTCAACTAGTTCAGTTGACCGAACCGAACTGAACTCGAATTCGACCGAACTGTTCAGTCAAATCTGAACCGGTTCGGAAGGCCAAAAACAGCTTAAAACCCCAGTTTTGAATGTACGAACTCGGTTCGGAAGTTCAGAATTTGACCGAACTTGACTAGTTCGGTCGACCGAACCGAACTTCAAAACCGAACTCAATTTTTGAACCGAACCGAATTTCCGAATTTGGTTCTTTTCACACATCCCTATTGGTCACAGTCCTCCCTGCCAGTAACGTAGGCCCCAGAACCCTGATGGTGGGTCCTCGGGCTGGAGTGGCTGTTTCTTTTTTTTATATCTATCTATTGCTACACTAAATCTAACTGCTATTAACTGTTCTAAAACCTATTGAACTAAATGGAATATCCTAATAAATAACTACAAAGGCGTTGCCCTACAAACACACTGTATCTCTATCTCTATAACTAAGCTAACTACTATGTCTGTCTGTCTGTCTCTGTCTGTCATCCAACAGCTACAACCCATACTTGATGGGGACAAACCCCTAAGAAAAATCTTCCCATAACCATCTATCTGTAATATACAATATAATATACAATATTACACAGGGGGGAACACAAAGAACACAGGGAGGGGCACAAAACTGAAATGAAAATCAATCTAATAATAATACTACTCTAAATAAATCCAAAACTTAAAATAGGGGAAGAGACTCAGGGATGGATTAAGAAGGAGAGGGAAAAAGATTCAATGAAGGAGGGAGGGAGGGAGGAAGGAAGATTGAACACAGGGAACACAGGGAGGGGTAAAAACAAAAAAGAACACCTAAATCTATCTAATATAATCTAAATAAATGATAATATGGAGGTAAATGGGTTGGATGGATGAAAAAGGAGGAGGATGGCAATGGATTAGGAATAGGAAGGGTCAAAAACTGCTGGGGGAGAGGGAGCCTTCTGAAACACCTGCTGTTCAGGAACAGTGACTAGCTCAGAAGGTGTTGGGAAGGGGGGAGGCAATCAGTTTTGTTTCTTGCTGCCTCCGCCTCACCGCAAGCCCCATTGGCTCCGTGCAGTCTAGCCCGTGGCCAATCGCAGACTACGAAGTCAGTGGTCTGAGGCGAAAAGGGATGGTGATTGGGCAGGCTGGCTGCTACTCCAAGCCTCTCCACCCCTGGTGCCTGGAAGTCTGCTCCTCAGTTGACTCCCCCTCCCTGTTACGTTTTGCCTTCCAGTGACACATTTTTGTCACTCGAACATGATCCGAACTGACCAAACTGTTCGGTCATTTTGACATTTGGAATTGAGTTCGGTTTGGTCAGCTTGTGTTCGGATTCGGGTTCGGGTTTGATCATCTGAACAGGCCGAGTTCGGGCTGAACTCCGAACTTCCGAACCGTGTTTGCATGCGCTCAGTGTGATTCTCAGAACTTTGTCTGTCTGTCATACCCCTCTAATCCATCTATTATAAGTGGCTGGTAGGTAGGTTTTGCCATCACCTATGCATACAATTGCATTGTAATAATAAGGATCTGAGATGTTTTCAGGATGAGGGCTTTAGGGTAGGTAAGATGATCTTAGTAGACTGCTGGTTTATTTACAGATTTCTTTTGTGTTCTTGGGCAAGTCACTTACCTCAGTTGCCATGGGGACACCTCATAGGAATGTTGAGAGGATGCAAACCATTGAAGTTTTTGAGACACTATGGGGTTGAAGGTCATACATGCAGATACATTATTATTTATTTATTTATATAGCAATTTCAGTGTTCAAAGTGCTTGAGAATCTATGTCCAATACATTATCTACTGGATCAGATAAAACAAATAAAAGGAAGTATTTTTCACTCAACACACAACTAAGTTGTGGAATTTGTTGCCAGAAGATGTGGTCAAGGCCAGTAGAATAACTGGGTTTAAGAAAGGGCTGAACAAGCTTCTGGAGAATAGGTCCATTAGCAGATATTAGCCAGGTAGGTTTGGAGAATGTAACCTCTTACTGGGAGTTAACAGGGTATGGATCGCCCCACTGTGACCTGTTGGGTACTTCTCCAAGCGACTGACATTGGCCACTGTCGGAGACAGGTGCTGGGCTCAATGGACCATTGGTCTGACCCAGTATGACACTTCTTTTGTTCTTATGTAGAGAGGTGGACTTGGGGCTTTGAGGAAACCTCTGTGCTCTGTAGTACTGTGTGTTGTACTTAATATTTGCTGCACTATGTCTTTCTTGTCTGTGTTACAACTGTGATCTCTGTGCCCTGGCTGTGTGCCTGGCTACTTAAGCCCATCACTGTCTGAAATGTGTGAACTACTTTAATTAGGGGTGAAGCTTTGCTGCACTCTGCTGGAGAGCTCTCTCTACAGAGCAGTGTTAGTGTGAACCAGCTAATCCACAGAGGGGAAGCAAAGTGGTTCGAATGATCTCTTTTATTGAACCAACTACTGTTCGTGGAAATAAGTAAGCTTTCAGGCCACACAGGCCCTTCCTCAGGCATGTAGTGTAGCCAGTCAGAAATATATAAACTGAGCAAATAAAGGGCGCGGTATATAAAGAGGCAGAAAAGAGTGGGGTTAGATAAGACAAGGTGACTAGTGTGGAGGAACTCAAAGACATCATCATAGCTCTTCAAAGAGAAACTGAGGAGAAATATCCAATCTCAACCCCAATAACCTTAGGAACTTATATGCTCCCCAAGATACACAAACGGGGGGAACCCAGGCAGATCTTATCATATCTGGTCTTGGTACACTCACTGAAAGCATATCAGGACTCATAGAAAACATTCTCAAACCACTTGCCAAACAAAAAACTAGCTTCATCCAAGACACCACCAAGTTCCTCTACAAAGTTCAGAACATAAGAGACCTTCCACACAACACCATCCTTGCTACCATGGATGTCGCATCATTATATACAAACATTCCTGACACAGATTTATTTAATTAATTAATTAATTAATTAAATATATTTATATCCAGCCCCTCCTGCAAACAGCTCGGGGCGGCTACGCAGTGTTAGTGTACAGTAACAGTAGAGAAATTCCATGACAGTAGAGAAATTTCAGATATCCACCACAAGCACATTGCAAAGCTCATCCATTCCATTCTTACATGCAACTTCAATGACAAACACTATGTACAAACCATGGGGACAGCTATAGGTACAAAAATGGCTCCTCAATATGCCAACCTTTTTTATGGGCCACCTTGAAGAAGAATACCTGGCAAAATGCACCATCAAACCATTCCTATATGTCTGATACATCAATGATATTTTCCATCATCTTGACAGACAATTTATTATTATTATTTATTATTAACAAACATTTATATAGCACCAGCAGTGTACCTGGCACTTTACAAAGTAATAAAATAGACATGGTCCCTGCCCCTAGGGCTTACAATCTGAGAGACAGGAGCTGGGGGAGAGACTTAGGAAGGGGAACAGAGGGAGAGACAAGGGGTCTAACATTCATGAAGATGCGAGGTCTCAAGTGCACGTACTTGGCTTGGTTACGATGAGAATGACAGCAGGCAGGTCCATGTTGCAAGGATAAGGGTAAACCGATCGTAGGTATAGGAATAGTGGCTCAGCAGGATAAAGAGTCAGACAGAGCAGAGCGAAAGAGGTGAGTTTTAAGGAGAGATTTGAAGGTATGAAGGGAGGGGGCAAGGCGGATGTGGACAGGGAGGGAGTTCCAGGCATGGGGGGCAGCAAGTGAGAAGGGACGAAGGCGCTTAGGGGAGCAGGGAAGGCGTGGAAGGGTGAGAGAAGGGACAGAGGAGGAGCGAAGTGCACGGGCTGGAGTATGGAGGGCGATAAGTGCAGAGAGGTAGGGGGGAGCAAGGTTGTGAAGAGCTTTATAGGTGAAGACTAGGAGCTTGTGCAGGATTCGTTCAGGAAGGGGAAGCCAGTGAAGCGAAGAGAGGAGGGGCTGCACATGGTCGAAGCGACTGGCGAGGTAGATGACCCTGGCAGCAGAGTTTTGGACAGAGATGAGGGGAGAAAGGTGAGACCGGGGAAGGCCAGTGAGAAGGAGGTTACAGTAATCGAGGCGAGAGATGACCAGAGCATGAACAAGAGTTTTGGCAGACGAGACAGAGAGAAAAGGGCGAATCTTAGCAATGTTATGGAGGGAGAAGCGACAGGATTTAGCAACAGAGTCAATGTAGGGTTTAAAAGAAAGGGCTGAGTCAAAGATGAAGCCTAGGCTACGGGCTTGGGGGACAGGCAGGATGGTGACTCCATCAATAGTTATTGACAGTGAGGAAGGAGAGGAAGGATGAGGGGGGAAGATAAGGAGTTCAGTTTTAGCCATGTTGAGTTTGAGTTGACGTTGAGACATCCAGGTAGAGATGTCAGAGAGACAGTTGATGAGACGAGCTTGAACAGAGGGAGAGAGAGAGGGAGTAGAGAGATAGAGTTGAGTGTCATCAGCATAGAGGTGGTATTGGAAGCCATGGGAGGCAATGAGTTTGCCTAAGGATGAGGTATAGATCGAGAAGAGGAGAGGGCCAAGAACAGAGCCTTGAGGAACACCAACTGAGAGGGGGAAGGAGGAGGAGGCGGAGTTGGAGAGAGACACATTAAAGGAGCGGTCAGAGAGGTAGGAGGAGAACCAGTTATGGACAGAGCCACAAAAGCCAAGGGAGTGAAGGGAATCCAGCAAGAGTGAGTGGTCAACAGTATCGAAGGCAGCAGAGAGATCAAGGAGGACAAGAATGGAATAGAGACGTTTAGATTTAGCCACCAGAAGATCGTTGGTGATCTTAGCGAGAGCAGTTTCAGTAGAATGAAGGGGGCGGAAGCCAGATTGGAGGGGGTCAAGGGAGGAGTTGGAGGATAGGAAGTCAAGGCAGCGGGAGTAGACAACACGTTCAAGCAGCTTGGAAGCAAAAGGAAGGAGTGAGACAGGACGATAGCTAGAAGGGTCAGAGGGGTCAAGAGTGGACTTTTTGAGAATAGGAGAGACTGTGGCATGTTTGAAGGCAGAAGGGAAAGAGCCAGTAGAGAGGGAGAGGTTGATGATGTGCAGGAAGGAAGGGGCGACAGTGGGAGTAATGGAGGTGAGGAGGCGGGAAGGAATGGGATCAAGGGGGCAAGTGGAAGGGTTGGAGGAGGAGAGCAGAGAGGAGATTTCCTTAAGGGAGGCAGGGGAGAAGGAGGACATGAGAGAAGGAGGGGGAGGAGGGAGAGGGGTGGGAGTGGGAAGAGAGGAGTGGGAAGCGATGTCGAGGCGGATCTTGTCTATCTTGGAGGTGAAGAAGGAGGCAAGATCCTGAGCAGAAAGGGAAGAAGGAGGGGGAGGACAGGGAGGCTTGAGGAGGGAGTCAAAGGTAGAGAACAGGCGGCGAGGGTCCCGAGAACAGGACTCAATGCGGGAGGCATAGTAGTGTTGTCTAGCAAGGGAGATAGCAGAAGTAAGGGTGGAGAGACAGAATTTGAAGTGAAGGAAGTCAGCGTGAGAATGGGATTTGCGCCAGAGTCGTTCAGCAGCACGAGTGCAAGAACGGAGGTGGCGGATACTAGGGGTGAGCCAAGGACGGGGGTTGTGGGAGAAGGCAGGGCGGGAAGAGAGAGGGGCATGGGAGTCAAGTGTGGAGGAGAGAGAGGCGTTGAGAGCAGAGACAGCGGAGTCAGGGGAGGAGGAAGAGAAGACTGTAGGAAGAAGGGGAGAGAGAGAGGAGGCAAAGTCCAGGGGATCAATAGCTTGAAGGTCACGGAAGGGGCGTAGAGAAGGGGAAGAGGAGGGGGGACAGTGGGAAATGTTGAAAGAGGCAAGGAAGTGGTCTGATATAGGATGAGGATCGAAGGAGAGATCAGCGACAGAGCAGTTTCTAGAGAGGACAAGATCAAGAGAATGGCCATTAGTATGGGTGGGGGAGTTGGTCCAAAGGTGGAGGTTGAAGGAGGAGGCTAGGGAGAGGAAGCGAGAGACTGAGGGCTGAGATGGGTCATCAACATGAATGTTGAAGTCACCAAGGATGAGAGTGGGGATATCAACAGAGAGGAAGAAAGTGAGCCAGGACTCAAAGTCAGAAAGAAAGGAAGAGAGAGGACCAGGGGGACGGTAGATGACAGCAACACGTAGATGGAGGGGGGAGTAGAGGCGCACGGAGTGAGCCTCAAAGGTATGGAAGGAGAGAGAGGGGGGAGGAGAAATTGGTTGGAACTGACAGGATTTAGCAAGAAGGAGGCCCACCCCACCACCCCGTCCTTCAGGGCGGGGTTGGTGAGAGAAGGAGAGACCCCCACAGGAGAGGGTAGCAGGCGTGACAGAGTCCGAGGGAGTGATCCAAGTTTCAGTAAGGGCAAGGAGCTGGAGGGAGCGAGAGAGGAAAAGATCATGGATATAGGGAGCTTTACTGATAGATGAGCGACAGTTCCAGAGGGAGCAGAAAAATGGTAGTTGATGAGGGGGGAGGCAAGGAATAGGGATAAGATTGGGAGAAGGGGAGCGTCGTGGTAGGCTAGAGACAGGAGGAATAGGGATAAGATTGGGAGAAGGGGAGCATCGAGGAAGGCTAGAGACAGGAGTGGAAGGGGAGCAATGAGAGAAAGTAGCCAAGGGAGCAAAGGATGTATGGGGGAGGTTAGAGAGTGGTGATCGGTTGGGGGGAGGAAGAAGCTGGGAGGAGAAAAGTAGAGGAAGAAAAAGATGGACAGGAAGAGGAGAAGGAGAGGAGGGAAAGAAAAGGCGAGAAAATAGGGCAGACATGTTAGTGAGTAAGATAGGAGGGGGAAGTACAGTAGAAAAGAAATGGAGAAAAGTACCTGTAAGGCGCGCGCCTTTAGGCCCGCTGGTCGGTGGAGCTTGGGGCGGCAGGAAGGCCAAGCCCCAGGAGAGTCGTGGTGTCCTCGAGCGATGACAGCCGAGGATGCTGGGAGCGTATGCAGACGAGCTGCAACCTCACCAGTACTTGACAATCTGGTCTCACTCCTAGAATTCCACTCCAAATTCAACAATCACCACCCCGCTGTCAAACTAACCCTGGAATATTCCCACACCAGTCCCTGAACACCACTGTCAGCATGCACAATGGCAACCTACAGGCAACAATATACAAGAAACTGACAGACCACCACACCTACTACCTACCACCATTGATCTAGCAACCACCTGAGACTGCTTTCACAAAACGAGGACACTCCAACAGACAAGCAGATTGAATCATAGAATGAGCCACCCAGATCCCTTAATAGACCCTGTTAAAATACAGGAGGAAAGAACCCTCCAGCTAGACACCCCTTGTGTAACCTACTACTCCACACTTGAACGTATATGTGGCATCATCCAACAGCTACAATCCATACTTGATGGGGACAAACCCCTAAGAAAAATCTTCCCATAACCATCTCTTCTGACGGTCAAACAACCTATGAACGTCTCGCAACTGATCATCCGGAGCAAACTACTCAACACCCCAAGACACCCCAACCTCAGCAGCAACAAGACTCTGCCAAAACAGCAGATGCAAAACCTGCCAACACATTTCTACCATCACCACTATCAACACCCTCCACGGAAAAACATTCCAAATACAAGGCAACTACACCTGCAAATCCCAAAATGTAGTGTATTTCTTTCAGTGTACCAAATGCTGCCTTAGAAACTATGTTGGTAAAAATTAGCAACCATTACACCTATGTATGAACTCACACAGATATACAATTTTGAACAGAAAACCACTGACTCCACAGTGGGAAGTCATTTCTCCCAACAATATCACTCCATCTCTGACCGGTCAGTCCTAATCCTCAAAGGAAATCTGCACAACACCCTCAAGAGATGGACCGGGGAACAAAAATTCATAACTCTATCTGACACTAAAAATAATGGACTTAACATGGACCTAAATTTCTCCAGCCACTACAAAAATCTGTAATTTACATTCTGCATTTTAAACTTTCATTACTAAGTTTCTTCATATTTCATTTATATTGCTGTATACCTTACTGGTAGATTTGTCACTACCTCTGTCTCCCTCAGCCCCTGACATATGTAGATTCTATCTTGTTTCACTTGTTCCCAGTTCCTTTCTTATGCAATTTCATTTCCCCTAGCTGTTCCCTCTCGCTCCTTCCCATGTCCCTCTCCTTTACCATCCTTAACAGTTATGTCTTTTATAGCTATGATTTTAATGTCTGGCACGATTTACTCCCCCACCAGCCACCTTAGCTAACCCCACCTTTTCCTGCCTTCTCATATACCCAGTTCCTTCATATTCTATTTATTATTCCTAATTCTGTGTTTCCCCCTCTGCCACTTTTATACCCTGTCATATGCGTAGATCAGGGGTGGGGAACCTCAGGCCCGGGGGTCAAATGTGGCCCTCGGCAAGTTTTTATGTGGCCCCTTTCCAGTTCCTGGATCAAGTCTCACCCTCAAGCACTGAAACCTGAGCTCAGGAGAATGGAACAGAGAGGAGGGTGTGCACACATGGGCAGGGGACACTGACAGACCCATAGCGCAGATCCATGATCTGGACCCTCTTTTTCTTGAGTACACCCATTAAGCACCTCTGCCCCCAGCCTCTATGTGGCCCTTGGAGCTTGTATTAATTTTCAATGTGGTCCTCAGGACAGAAAAGGTTCCCCACCCCTGGTGTAGATTCTACATTCCCAGATCCTTTGTTGTGTGATTTCATTTCACCATAGTTGTTTACTTTTTATCCCACACCTATGTCTTCCGTCTTCTATGCACAGCCCTGTTTTTATAACTTCGTTTTTTTTATGTCTGTCACTCTTCTCCCTGTCAAATAACACTCCCCCACTAGTCACCTTCTCTTATCTAACCCTGCCCTTTTCTGCCTGTTTTATACACTGCCCTGTATTTTCTCAGTTTATATATTTTGACTGACTACACTACATGATGCCTAAGGAAGGACCCTGTGTGGTCCAAAAGCTTGTTTATTTCCACCAACAGCAGTTGGTCCAATAAAAGAGATCTTTTGAACCACTTTGCTTCCCTTTCTGTCACTTGGAACCAACATGGCAACCACACAATCTTTCCAGCTAATCCACATGAGTCAATCACTTAAGGGTGGAATCAAATGAAATGATAGTCAGCTGGAGCTGTGTTCAGTCGATACAGCCTCCAGTCGCATGTTTAGAGTGTCCAGCCTAATAAATGGGTAGCCCTCTGCCTGTATTTCAAGTGCTTGGGCCAGCTTCCACCAGTGGTGCTAGTCATCTCCCTCCATGTGGTCGCCTCTCAGCCAAGAGGAATGGTAGAGAAGAGATCTCCCTCTTCCCACAGTCTCCGTCGCTGCATCTTGGGTGAGAGCTTGCAGGGGAGGGAGACAGGGGAAGGCGATCTCTAGCTTGCCTCTCAGCTGAGGTGTGGCTGCAGAGGAGGGAGATTGCTATCGCTCCCACCTCTCTCTCAGCTGGGTGGGCACACTAGGTGGGATTCATGCTGGTGGATCTGGATGCTGGTGAGGCTGCAGGTGAACCTAATTGATGAGATGCAGACACGTGGGCACCCATTAGCCCTGATTGGCCAACATGGTGGGCCTGAGTGATGTGATGTGACCACAAGGAGGCCATGTGGCAGATGCCTAATAGACAAGCAAGCAAAAATGTGCAGGGTGAAGGCTAATATTTTGGCCTGTTGTCTTCTTTGATTCCACCCTAAGAATTGCTGATGGGAGTTGAGAAGGAGGAAGAGGTTGGCAAAATGTTGGGGCACCACTCTCTTAACCTATCATCTCCATTCTGCCTCTCCTGCCTCTCCTTTCCTCTACTTCATCCAACCTTCTGGCTCGTTCATACCACAGGTCTTGCCAAAATTGCTACCACTCTCCTCAGAGTCAAATCTAAGGACCCCTGCCCCTCGATCTCTCTACAGCCTTTGACTCAGTCAGCCATATAGTTCTTTTGGTTCTCTTCATTCCTCAGTTCCCAGGCCTCAGCTCTTAACTAGTTCTCTCTCTCTCTCTCTCTGTGGGGGCTATAGGGGGGTTTGGGGGGAAGAGGTAGGGTACACGGAGCGTGAGCGACCAGGAGGGGGCACACACACACACCTTATACGGGGACACAGCGAGGCACCGTGGGGAAAACACGCCCTCAGGGTGGAATAGGGCTAACAGGATGATTAGTCCCCAGCCTGACTCATCATAGGGCATCTGGGTATCGCATGCCTCAGTTGCTGCGGTAGCCACACACACACGGGGAAGCGGAAGGGGCAGGGGAAGGGAAAGGGAGAGGGGAGTGAGGTTGGTGAGGGACGGGAGTGTAGCAGCCCTAGGGGGAAAGGGAGGCTGGATAGGGCTCGCGTTCCAAGGAGGGACCCAGGCAATAGTGCTCCCCTGACCCCAAAAGGACTGCAACCTTACCTCCAAGCTCTCGTAACCGCACCACTCACCCACGCACTCCACACTCACTCCACTCAGCCACACTACTTTCCTCAGCACAGAAGCAAGTTCCAAACAGCAGGCACAACAAAGGGGGCCAGTCTCACGGGCACAAGGCTCGATCACCAGCAATGTGGCTAGCCCTGCATCGGGCTTTTAACCCCCTGCGCAGGGCGTTGCTGGAGCCGCGCTGAGCGGCGTAACGGCGGGGGCGGGGCTACTTCCGGTGGGGGCGGGGCTACTTCCGGCGGGGTGTTCTGTTTGGCCCCGCCCCCTGGGGCCTGGCCGAGGAGCGGCGGCGTTTCTCCCTGCTGCCTGACAGGCAAGAGCCTGTCAGGAGGCTCAGCTGAAGAGGCTACAGGTTGGTCCCTGTGGAAGTCTGTGGCGGGGTTGCCCGGAGGCGGGGCTAGCGGGGCGGGAGCCCCCGCCGGCGCTGCAGGTTGCTGCGGGGTGCCTGGGGGCGGGGCTTCGTGCCCCCGAGTCCTTACAGCACCCCCCCTCAAGGGCCGATGCAGGAGCGTGGGACGTGGTTTGAGGGGATAGCGCATATGAAAAAGGCGCACCAAGCGAGGAGCGTGGACATCTGCCGCCTTTTCCCAAGAGCGTTCTGCGGGGCCAAACCCCTTCCAGTCAAGGAGGTACCATAGCCGTCCATGGCGTTGTCGTGAGTCAAGGATCTGCCGGACTTCGTATTCTTGAGAAGTTGGCAGGGGTCCTACTCGTTTATTTTCAGGTTGTCGCGGGGTTTCGGCCGTTTTTAGTTGGGAGACATGAAAGGTGGGATGGATGTGGTACTGTGCCGGTAGCTTTACTCGATAGGCGACGTCGTTAATCTTTCGGCAGATGGGGAATGGGCCGATGTATCGATGGTCAAGCTTGGCCGATGGTCGTGCGGAAGGGTATTTGCGACGATCGACCCAGACCCAATCTCCAGGCGCATACTGGGGTGCCTCTTGCCGGTGCCGATCAGCGTATAATTTATATTGCTGTCGGGCGCGTTGAAGATTCGTGCGGGCGATGCTTTGCGCCTTGCGAATGCGGGCGACAAGAGCGCCTGCGGCTGGGACGGAGCACGTAGTTAGCTCGGGGAGACAGAGAGGCGGATGGTACCCATAGGTAATAAAAAAAGGGGAGTTACCTAAGGACGCGTTGAGGGTGTTATTGTAGGTAAATTCGGCCACGGGTAGTAGGTCGAACCAATCATCTTGGTGGTACCCGGTGTAGCAACGCAAGTACTGCTCGAGCGTCTGATTCACCCGCTCTACCTGTCCGTTGGTTTGGGGATGGTACCCGGAGGTTAGGCTACGTTTTATCTGAAGACTTTGTAATAGTTCTTTCCACAACCGTGACGTAAATTGGGATCCTCTGTCGGATACAATCTCCAAGGGTATTCCATGTAATTTGATAACATGGTGAAGAAGCAACTGGGCGGTGCCACTCGCTGTCGGCAATCCTGTGGCGGCTACAAAATGCCCCATCTTCGTGAAATGGTCCACGATTACTAAGATGGTCGTATACGTCGAGGAGGGGGGCAACTCCACGATAAAGTCGAGACCAATGCGTTGCCAGGGTCCTTGTGGTACGGGGGCCAACTGTAGTAGTCCCTGCGGTCGGTGTCGAGGAACCTTAGTTTGCGCACAAGTGGCGCATTGCTTCACGTACCGTGTGACGTCCTGACCTAGCGTCGGCCACCAAAAGTGCCTTTGAAGTAAGGCAAGGGTTCGTCGTACCCCAGGATGCCCGGCCAGGGGGGCATCGTGGTGTCCCCAGAGCAGGGACTTGCGGGCCTGTGGGGGAACCACAAGTCGCTGCCGATAGTAACGGAGCCCATCTCGCCCCTTTTGGGTCTTAGGGGCTAGGCCGGGCCCGAGGGGGTTGAGGTATCTTAGGAATTGGGAGGAGGTAAGAAGGTTCGCTGTCATCGTTCAGGCCTCCAAAATGGGCTCTCCCCTCTTGTCCGGGGGGTCCCCTTCCTCGGTGCACCAGGAGAGGGCATCAGCTAAGATGTTTTGGGTGCCGGGGCGATAGCGAATTTGGAAATGGAAGCGGGTAAAGAAAAGGGCCCAGCGCCCATGGCGTGCATTAGTAATGCGGGTAGTGTGCAGGTACGTGAGGTTCCGATGGTCCGTCACTACGGTGACGGGGTGCTTGGCTCCTTCGAGGTAATGCCTCCAGGATTCAAACGCTGCTTTGATTGCTAAGAGCTCGCGATCCAATACTGTGTAATTTTTCTCTGCGCTATTGAGCTGGCGAGAGTAGAAGGCACAGGGTAACAATCGTTCCCCCATAGGCTCTTGTTGCAACAGTGCTGCTCCTATGGCGATGCTAGAGGCGTCTGTCTCTACCGTAAAGGGTTGGTCGAACCGCGGATGTTGTAGGATGGGGGCCCGAGTGAAAGTGGCCTTTACGTCTTCGAATGCCTGTTGCTGCGCGGGGCCCCATTCATAGGTTACTCCTTTGCGTAGTAGTCCGGTCAAGGGGGCAGTCAACTTGGCATAATTGGCAATATACTGGCGGTAATAGTTCGCTGTCCCCAGAAACCGCTGCAAGGCCTTGATGGACCGGGGTGGGGCCCATTGTGCGATTGCGCTTACCTTCCGAGGGTCCATCTTAATCCCTTGCGGGGAGATAATGAACCCGAGGAACTCAATGGTAGTCACGTGAAAAGCGCATTTTTCCTGTTTACAGAACAGCCGGTTTTGTCGTAGTCGCTGCAACACCTCTTGAACCTGGGGGATGTGTTCCGCTACGGTGTGGGAGAAGATGAGGATGTCATCCAGATAGGCTACCACGCATGTGTCCAGCATGTCGCGAAGTACATCATTTATAAGATGCTGGAAGGTGGCCGGTGCATTCGCCAAGCCGAATGGCATCACGCGATACTCAAAGTGCCCATAGCGGGTTCGGAAGGCGGTCTTCCATTCGTCCCCGGAGCGGATGCGCAGAAGGTTGTATGCACCCCGGAGGTCGAGTTTAGTAAAGATCTTTGCGCCGTGGAGACGATCCAGAAGCTTGGGGATCAAGGGAAGGGGGTAGCGGTTTTTTATGGTCACTGCGTTAAGTCCACGGTAGTTGATGCAGGGGCGGAGCCCCCCATCTTTTTTGGGGACAAAGAATATTGGGGCTCCCGCCGGAGACGTGGAATGTTGGATAAAACCCCGCTGTAAATTGTCCTCTATGTATTCCTTCAAGGTTTCCAGTTCTGGGGCCGACAAGGCGTAAATCCGGCCATACGGGGGTTCGGCGCCTGGTATTAGCTCGATGGGGCAGTCGTAGGCCCGATGCGGCGGTAGATTATCGGCCTCTTGTTTGCTAAAGACATCGTAGAAGGTGGCATATGGCGCGGGAAGTTTCGCTTCCGCCCCTTCGACTCCTGTAGCCAACAATATTCGTGGGGGTGGGCGTTGATTGCAAGTGGTGGTGCAATACTTAGTCCCGAAGGTCAGGGTTCGCTGGACCCAATGGATGCCAGGGTTGTGCTTGTGGAGCCAGGGCATTCCCAACACCACCTCGAACATAGGGGATGCCACTAAGTCGAAACACATCCACTCGTGGTGCGCCCCAATGACAACCTGCAGAGGTGGCGTTTGCCACACGAGGGGCCCAGAACTAAGAGGCGATCCGTCAATGGTGTGCACCTGCTCTGCAGACTGTCGAGTGGCGCGGGGGAAGTTATAGCGATGGAAAAAAACCTGGTCCATGAAATTGCCGGATGCTCCCGAATCTATGAGTGCCCAGGCAACCACACTCCGGGAGGTGTCACCCCTCAGGGTGACAGGGATCTGTAGGTGTCCCCCTTCCCCTAGGTTCGTGCCCAGGACTCGGGGGCCTCTAGGTAGGGTCATCGGTCTTGTCCCCGGGGGCCCCCCTATAGCTCCCGGGGCCGGCCTTTTCCCGCGTCCTTTCGAGTAGGAGGCAGGGCTGGGCACTCCCGAGCAAAGTGTGAGGGCTCTCCACAGTAAAAACAGAGCCGGGATGCACGTCGATGCTCCCGTTCGGCAGCAGTTAACGGCCCCCGTGCAGCCCCGATTTGCATAGGTTCCCCCTCTGGTTCTTGGCTTGCCTCGCCCCTTGTAGGGGGGGGCGGAAGACGGGGCCCTAGGGTTCGAAAGGGTTCTTGGCGCCTCTCCTGCCGTCGTTCCCCCAAACGCTCATCTATCTGGACAGTGAGGGTGACTAAATCTCCCCAGGTCTCCGGTAGGGGAGTGATGGCGAGCTGGTCCTTCAACTCCTCGTTTAGCCCTCATCGATACATTACTCGGAGTACATGGTCAGGCCAGTTGAGGTCTACGGCAAGTTGTTGAAACTTCGTCACATACTCAAGCAAGGGCCCTTTTCCTTGCTTGAGTCCCATAATCGCCATTTCTGCATCCTTCACCCTATGGGGGTAATCGAAGAGGAAGGTAAACACTTGCACAAACCGATCATAGTCCTGCAACAGGGGGCTTTTGCTAGTAAGCAATGGTGTCGCCCATGCCAGGGCATGGCCTTCCAAGAGTCCAATAACAAAAGCAACCTTACGGCCGTCGGTATTATAAGTGTGGGGCTGCATATTGAAGGCCAACTCACATAAGGCTAAGAAGCCTCTAAATTGCCGCCGGTCCCCGGCATATTTGGCAATTTTGGGTCCCTTAGGCTCCCGGGGCAGGGGGAC
>QEPC01009507.1:600996-652205 GCA_003113815.1 Sphenodon punctatus | reverse complement strand
CGGGGTTGCCCGGAGGCGGGGCTAGCGGGGCGGGAGCTCCCGCCGGCGCTGCGGGTTGCCGTGGGGTGCCTGGGGGCGGGACTTCAGGCCCCCAAGTCCTTACACTCTCACTCTCTCTCTCTCTTGCTGGTACCTCCTCCACGCCCTCCTTCTCCTCAGAGTTCTGCAGGGCTCTGTTCTTGGCCTTCTTCTCAGCTTGCTTCATGCTCTGTTCCTGGGCAAACTCATAGGGTTTCATAGAGACTTTCAGTATCACCTGCATGCTGATGATACCCAGCTTTTTGCCTGCACCAGTGTTCCTCATCGCCTTCCAATCTTGCATCAGTAACTGTCTTCCTGACATTTTTGCTTGGATGGCTCACCATCATCCCAAGCGTAACTTGTTAAAGACTGAACTCATCATCTCCCCGAGACCATCTTCTCCCACTTTACTCCCGGTCTCAGTATTTAGGGTGTTCCCATCTAGGATGTAGCCTGGGATTCAACTTTTACTCATCCTTCTCCTTGAGGCAGGCAGGGACCTGTCTCTAACCACAGATCTTCAGCGCAAAGCATATCACTGGTCCTATCTAAATGTCAGGTTCTGGTGGAATCAGAACTTGAACTCAAGTCTCCAAGCAGGGCTGGTGGGTCCATTGGGCAGGAATGGGCAGACTCCCCAGATGATCACCATAATAAGAGCTGATGCATGTGCAGAAGACTGTTCTGTGCTTCTGGCTTCTGTACGTGTGTTATCTCACTGGGTACAGCCAGGTACATAAGATGTTGTCCCACTTTGGTAACATCATTCCGCTTTGGGAAATATTAACATGTGATGCAGTGAATTGTATGGCTGGTGGCTGCTAGATGTTCACCCTGTCCCATGATGGGGTGGGCTATGCATCCTCTGAAAAAGGCCAAGGATGCAGTGTGTAGTAACAATGCCCAAAATGTGATAACAAGCTGCTTCTTGTGTGGGCCAGTCCCTGTGCTGCCCTGCCCCATGGCAAGATCCAGCAGCACCACTGAGCGGTGGATGTGTTCACCATTCCCGTAAGGCCGCATCATGGCCAGGCGCAGGATAGGGTAGGGGTGGGGCAGAGCTGGGTGCCCACCTGTTTTCCCCATGGTGAGGCAGATCATGTGGCCTGCTCTCTTTGCCAGCCCAAAGTGTGGTGGCTGCAATTGCTCGCTGCAGGGTGAGGAGGGGATAGGGCCTGTCCTTGCTTGTGTGGCTGTGACTGTACCCACTATAGCAATGCAGCAGTGGCAAGGGAAAGCGTTCCTTGTTCTCTACTGTGCCTGTGTGTGTGGTGAGGTGACAGGCTGATCGCCCCCGGGCACAAGCACAGTATGTCACAGAGAAGGGGCTGAGGGACTCCCTGTAGTTCTCAATAGGGAGAGTCAGCCAATCAGTGTGGACCTAGTGTGCTGGTTCACACAGCACCTCAGGGCCATTTGCATCAATGAAGACCACAAACAGGGCAGAGAGGATTGAAAACCATGCCTCTCTCCTTCTCCAGCAGCGAGTGCAAAATGAGCATAGGAGTCATATGGCTGGAAGGAGCAAGGGTGAGTGCTTGGTCCCCTCCTCCATCTCTGTCCCCTTCCTCTGCACCCATGTCCATTTCTTTCTATTACCATTTTCTCTGTCCCCTCTCTCCTCCTGTTCCCCCTGCCTGCCCCCATTTGGCCCCCTCTACCTCCTCTCCGCTTCCATTTCTCTTCCCTCAGCCTCCCCCACCCCCCAGTTTGATCACCTTGTCCTGTTTGGCCCTTTCTCCCTTTCCATCCACCCTCTGTTGGAAAAGGGGTGCTTAAGGGGTGAGCCTAGGAAGAGAAGTGTCCAGATCATGAATCTGTCCCCTATCCTTAAGTGCATGCCCCATGTCTGCTCTTTTATCCCAAGGTCACTTTTTCAGTGCTTGGGAGTAGGAGCTGGATCCCGGGGTCAGATCCAGGAACTGGAAAGGGGTCAAATATAAACTAGCTGCAGGCTACATTTCTGCCTTGGGCCGGAGATTCCACATCCCTCATCTATGGACTATCCCTGTGCTGAGTGACAGAGCCTTGTGCTTAGTAGATCCTGGCATGTGAAACAGCCTTCTTGGGCCAGTCTTTCTCATGCAACTCTTTTGAGTGATGAATTTTGCATGAAACAAGTTCTGCAGCAGGGATTGCTAACCTTTTTTGACCAATAGACCCCTGCTAGCCCACAAAATTCCTCATGATCCAGCATGTACCCACAAGGGATGGGCACCACAATCCAGCATGTATTCATCGCAAGTTGGTTGCCAATGGATACGGTGGGAGGCTTTTGTCTCTGTCAGCACCAGGGCTGTCTCTGAGGGTAAGTGCCTTGATAATAATGAGCAAATGCTGATTGAGGGGAAACTGTGACCGGTATATGAGCATTATGGCTACTGTTCTTCTACCACCCATTTGCCATGGAGCAGGTGGAGGCCAAAACAGTTTTCCTGCAGTAGCAATTACTGTCTCAGACCACTTCTTGCAGACCCCAGTTTAGGGGAACCCTTGCTCTATAGGACAGAACTCTGTTTAGTGTCCCTGAAAACCTGTATTTTTCTGCATTTTTCTCCAAGATGCTTGTGCGACAATAGGATTCTCTCTCCCTCCCCCCCCCCCCCCCCCCGCCCCAATGTGGGGTTCTCTGGTTCAGTGCTGCTGCTACATGGCTACAGTACAAAAGGAGGCAGTCAAGATTTCTGGGTTTTGTTCCCAGCAGAGTCATTGGTGCTTTGGGCAAAGTTAGGTAAATCATGCTGGCCTTTTTGAACCTCCGTTATCCCTTCCTAAAGCACTTTGGGATCCTCAAGTTATAGATTGCTCTCCATGTGCAGAAAGTCTCATTAGCCACCACTTTCAACATCACTAGTGTCTGCACAATGCCCAGTGGTGACACCCCATGAATTTCAATTTCCCATTCCCACTGCTGAGCTCTGACTCTGATGAGCTCCAGTTGCGATTGCTTTGTCCTTGCTCAGAGCTCCTCAGGTGAAAACTAAAAGCGTGCCAGGTCTGCCTGAACCATGATTTGAGGTTGCCACTGGTTTCCAGGGAGGCTCTTTGCCCACTCAACTCAGCCACCAGGACTTAAGAGCATTCTTCCAGAGAGTCATGCTTTTCCACCCTCATGCTCTTGTTGATTAACCGCCAGGCCCTGTCTTCCCATTGCCTGTCCGGGTCTATGTAAACACTTGCAGAAAGCGGGAAGAGTCTCCACAAAACAAGTGAAGCCCAGTTTTCCATTGTCCCAGCTCTCCTGTGTTCCATTTCTCCTGCTTCTCATTTCTTCTGTGCTCCTGTTTCCTGGATCCTCCAGCTTCCAGACTCCCCCTATCTGTCCCTGGTTATACCCTCAGCCAGGCCAGGCTAGACTCTGACACTAATAACAGATTATTAGATATTTTTCTTATATCTGTATGGGAAATAATCGTTTATGAGAAATCTAATGGTCTGAATGGGACTGAGCTTGGACTGTTGGATATTTTCTTTTAGTTTACAGACACAGATAAAAATGTCTTCTGCTCTGTGTCTGTGACAGATCTTTTCAAAGACACAATCAATACAAATAGATGCAGAAAAATAGCTACTTAAAGCCGCCTTTCACCCAAAGTTTATAACGCCAACCCCAATTCCTATCCACAACTCTGCCTACCTACCCTCCTCCAGATTCTTCCTCTTTGACCTTGATAGCAGGGAAGTGCGATAAAAACCCCACAGGTCTCTGTGAGAATTTTAAACCAGGACGCTGATGGCAACTGTAGCATAACTTAACCCAACACTGACAGAGGGAAAATAGGTCAATTTCATGCCACCCCTAATATGTATTTATGAAAATTTGTAATAGCCCACTGACTAACTTTGGGGCTGAACTGGAGAAAAAGGATGCCCATGTGAGAGGCTCTGTGTATACACTGGGTCCCGCATGGCACAATGTAATCTCTACGGCAATGCACATGGTTTTCACGCACGTGCGGGGCATTGGATCGGCCCCACTGGCTCAAACGTTTTTAGTTTAAAGTCACTCAGAGGATCCCAGGTTGAAGCAGTGACAGTCCCTTTTCAGCATGCTAAAGATCATCTCTCTCAAACACATTCATGTTCCTCCTACCTTTTTTAGTTTTCATCTTGATTCCGGGCACACAACTCCCTCCTGTGTGGGTGTTAGCTTTTTTTGTTCTTTGAGAGCAGTACTTATCTCAAACTTGCTGAAGTGAGAAAAGGTGAAATTCTCCTCCCACCCACTATCCCCCTGCAATGAATAATAATTACAGCAGCCAAGACTGTTGATCTAGACAGGGAGTCACAGCTTTTCTCCAGCTGGCTTAATTAACTGCTAATGACCCCCTTTGTCTACTAAACCTGCTGGTACCTTATACTGCTGGGAAGGCATTACAAGATAACAAACCTGTTACTATACTGGGCAAAAGGGTACTGTTGGAGGGTATGCTGTGGCAGTGCTGCACAAGGTGGTGTCTTGCGAGCTATTTTAGGACTTTAAAATACACCTAATAGGTGAATTCCTTTCAAATATAATTTTGTGCTGCTCATCTTGATACATTTGTACAAATGTCCTTTTCTCCTCCACCTTGATTTTCCAGGCAGGACTTTCCACAATGGGTTCTTTACAGGAATAATGTATAATTACAATGATTCATCTAAGTGTAGTTCATTTTTAATTGAAGTGCTATCATCAACACTTTCATGTTTAAATTTGCTTTCTTCTGGGAGCTGTGGCTAATGATCAGTGGCAGATCCAGGGAAATTGGGGGCCTTTTGTGAAATGGGAGTGTTGGACCTCTCCTAACGGCATGTTTGATGGACACACTCTGTTTCACCCAGTAGAAAAGGAAAATGTTACTGTAATTCATTTTTGATGTTCAAGTAAACATAACGGTGGAGCATATTTTGTTTTCTTGCATTTATTTTGAAGATCTAAGAGAGTGCTGGTTAATTCCTTTGTTTGAAAAGAAATTCTTGCCTACTCCATTGCATAAAATTATGTTTTTGATGACTTCTTCAGAGCTACCCGTTCTGAAAAGTTTAGCTCTTTTCTTCATGTCTGTATTATGACTGAAGAAAGGTCATCTTTGATCTTGCACTTTTTAATTTCTTTGTCATTTTATTGTTTAATTTTTTAAAATTCATTTTGTTTTTATTGGTTTGATGGCAAATAGCTGGAATATATTAGATTGGATTGGAAGTAAACATAACATCTCCTTCAGGAGCTGGGGCTCCCTACACGGCAGTCTGCAGGCCCATATGCTACATATATATACTTTATTTGTGGGTCCTGTATGTTGTTGGGGACCCCCTACTGTGGCCAGGGGCTCCCTACATCTGAGGCTCAGTCTATGGGTCTCTTGCCAGTGCCTCTTACACTCATGTTGTCATGCCAGGCTTATGAGTGATCCCCATACATTGGGGTCCCTTCTGCCCCCCTGCTCCATAACACATGGGGTCTTGTGTGGTTGCACCATTTACACCTGTTTGGCCCTGGCCATGAAAATGAACCCCATAGCAGTACAGACACAGCATAATATAGATTGTATATGAACACGACATTGGAAATTTGAGCTAAGCAAAATGGACAAAGCAATGCAGAGATAAGGGCAAGTCTGGGTATTAAACTAGGAGTTACCACTCTGGAAAAGGATCTGGGGGTGGTTGTGGACAATAAAATGAAATTCACAGCACAGTGCGCAGCAGCAGTCAAAAAAGCAAACTGAATGTTAGGAATTATTCGGAAGGGGATAGAGAATAAAACTGAGGATGTCATAATGCCTCTATACAAATCAATGGTGCGACCGCACCTCGAATATTGTGTGCAGTTCTGGTCGTCCCATCTCAAAAAAGACATAGCTGAACTAAAAAAGGTACAGAGAAGGGCAACAAAAATGATCAAGGGCATGGAAGTGCTCCCGTATGAGGAGAGGCTTGGTAGGTTGGGGCTTTTCAGTTTGGAGAAGAGACGATTAAGAGGAGATATGATAGAGGGTATAAAATCATGAGTGATGTGGAACTAATAAACAAGGAGCAGTTATTTACCCTCTCAGCTAGTACTAGAACTAGGGGACACTCCATGAAATGCATGGGTGGCAAGTTTAAAACAAATAAAAGAAAATATTTTTTCACTCAGCGTATAATTGGGTTGTGGAATCTACTGGCAGAGGCTGTGGTAAGGGCCAGTACTATAGCTGAGTTTAAAAGAGGTTTGGACAAGTTTCTGGAAGACACATCCATTAGCAGCTATTAGCCAGACAGGATCAGGGAACATGATGGAGCTGGGGGGAAACAACAGGGAATGGATCCCCCATTGTGACTTGTTGGGTGCTTCTCCCAAGCCACGTTGATTGGCCACTATCAGAGACAGGATGCTGGGCTAGATGGACCATTGGTCTGACCCAGTATGGCACTTCTTATGTTCTTTGTCCTGAGCTCATACCACATACAGCCATTGAGGGCCTGATTCAGCTCTCAGTGGGTAAAAACAGATTTAACACTAACGCTGTTTTGACACCACTTTAACATTTCTTATGCATGTTTCAGGGCTGTACTGGTGCCCTGTGCAGTCCTTCAAGATGCATAAGAAATGTTAAAGTGGTGTTTTCAGACACGACAGTGGTACCGTTTAATTCACTTTTGCATGGGTTGAAACGGGTGACGCCGTCATGCCTAAATGTGCCCACCATTTCTTAGGCTGGACTGTTACCCGGTTGGTGGTGTGTGGCAGAGTGGTGCCACAATAAGGTTGTTATACCTTTAAGAGGACCACAAGATGGCACCTGCTCTAAGAGAACCACCTAAGATGGCCACCAATAGGGCGAGGAAGTTGGTGGGTGTGGCTTACAGTATATAACAGAGAAAGCCAGCAAGAAGAGGACAGTCTGTTCCTGACCACCAAAAAGGACATCTTCTGGGAGGCTGTTGAAGAGGATGCTGACTTGATGGGCACTGGAAAGAATGCCTGGTAAAAGGAGATCAAGTGTGCTAATGTTAGCTAGCTTGAGGCTGTGTGTGGCTAAGCTAATCTGGATGTTACTGAGTTACGTACTTGCTAGTGACTGACCAGAGGTCTGGTGGCCTATGGACTATATGTTGGGAAAAAACTGAGTTTGGGACTTTTAACCCTTGAGTGTCTGCCCTCCTGAGGCCTTGATTCTGCACACACTTTTCCACTAGTAAGTGGAACCTTGTGACATGATGGTGTTAGCACAGGCTATGAGTCGGATCTATCCCCAACTCACAGCCCAGGCTAAGCACCACCATTGACCAGGTAAGGACTGCCCGACCAGGGGTAAAGTGGGCTTTTGCATATGATGGCCGAATGCACTTGCCCCACCCAGTCTGGAGCGGCGGTGCTTCCGGGCAGACATGGTGGCTGTCACAGGCTGCCATGACTGTCCGTCAGGGGAGGGGGGCTGACTGCTCCATGTAGTGTGGGGGCGGAGATGTGCAGATGTCTGTACGTGTGTCTCCCTGCCCCTGGGCCGGGCACCATAACCTTTGTTTGACAGCCAGTCTGAGTCTTCATTGGACTGCACCTGAAGCATTCCATGGTTATGGGGGGACTGCCATGTCTAAAACCACCCAAAATGGTATTAAAGTGGACTTAGCGGTATGCCTGTTTTCTGAAGTTTTCCCGCTGTCCTCAAAGCAAACTGTCTTGGGCTGAAAGGGTCCTACCTTATCCCTATTAGACCTGCGTGCATTATCTTTGCTCCTGGCAAGCCAGAGAAGAGCTGCAGGGGGCAGGCAACAGTCTTCTAGGGGGTAGAAGACTGATAAATGAAAAGGTTTAACCTCACTCAGGTTTCTGACTAAGGAGCTAAACACTGTATTTCCCTTAGGGAATGTCCTCCACTTACTGATGATGAGCAGGCAGGATTGCCGCCACTTACAGTTTGACCCTGAGACTCCCATAGGTCAAAATGGGTGTCTCAGGGTCAACGTGCAAAGAGTGGCAGCAACCCTACAAGCAGGGTTATGATATTTGATTTCAGCTCAAATGAGAAGGAAATGTTAGGCTTCTGAAGAGGTGGCAACAGTCTTCTTGAGGACACACAATATATGCTGTTGAGAGATGAAGATGCTGCAGTCAGCAAAGGTTTTGGGTTTGTGTGACAATAACAACAACAGTATATCACAAAAGGCACTTGAACTTTAGCTTTCTACTTACAAAACACAGGGCTGCTTTCAGGGAGAGAGCTCTATGAGCGTCCTCGGAATATGGAACTTGTTCCCCTCCTTGTACTGAAGTAGGCTGTAGTAGGTGCCTTTCAGGGAAGCTGGAGGGTTTGTTCCTTGAAGGAATAAGCAGTGGAAAGGAGCTTTATTGCTCCTTCAACATCCTGATGGTCTGAATTAATTTGTTACTGGTTGATTGCTTAATGTTGTCAACTTTGTTTGTTTTCTCCATATAACTTCTTTACAAATACTGCTGGTTGGCCATTATTATGCTCGCCTAATTTCCAGTCCCTTAGAGCATTTGGGCTGGGTGTTTTTTTTCTTTCCTAATGGACCAAATAGATGAAACATGGTAGCACAATGGAAGGACCTTGGGATTTCCTTGCTGTCTTATATCTGCTCCATTTGCTTTCTGTAATGAAATATCAACCAGACACATTACACTGGAGAAATCCTGGATACCGATCCCGTGTCAAATTTAATTAACAAACTTAAAGTGGAAATCAAACACTCCAGCTTGCCAATCATATTCTGTGTCATGGTACTCCTCAGTGCGGCCCCAAGGCTGATGTCCTTTAGGATACGAATTATTGACAGCAGGAATTGTTGCCAATTGAGAGGTGTAAAAATCAAGCTAATTAAAAACAAGAAACAAGATAACATGCACTCCTCCCTCCAGCAACCTTAATTCAGCTTATTTTTAAGGAAGCCAGAAGAATAAATATAGAAGCATGGCAGGTATTTAATTTATTCTATCATACTTTGTATTTAATTTTATTCTACCATTTACAATAGCCTATAATTACTCTTTTAATAGTATAATGAGACACTATTTGTCTCCATATGCTGTATGCAGGACCATATGAGTATGCAAATCCAAGATCTGGTCTTTCTCACACAAACTCTAGTTTGTTGACAAAATATGCTGCCAGCCCATAACTCTTAATGACTCCAAGTTAAAGAACACGTAAGAACATTCTAATGTGGGTTGGGTCAGCGAAGATAACTTTTTTTTTTTATTAAATGAACTGTCTAGCAGTCCTATTTGGTGAGCATGGCAACCATGCTGCAGAGCACGGCCTTGTAGCTTGTATAATGGCTCCCACCTGAACATAGTGGGAGGGAAATGCTAATGCTTTAGCACATACTTTCCCCTTTTTCTCCTCCTCCCACTCATCTGTCCTTGCTCAACAGGTCACCTCTTTGCATCACACACACTGAGTTGATGAAACTCAGTTAGTTTGATTCTTAACAAAGTTTAGCTTCCTGCAAATATTCTCAAAAGATGAATATTCATCATTACTAAGAATTAAAACCTCAGTTTGATTCACTTTCAGTTCCACTCTGCTTTTGTCTTCAACAAGAAAACAGCAACTCAATGAAGCCAAGACTTTTCCCTTCCTCTCCAAGAGGAGTCAAATTCCCATGGACTCTTGAAGGGACCCCAGACCCGTTGTACTGCCTGTCTGAAATGAGAAGGGAAGAGTAAAATAAAGTTAAAGGAGTTAAAAACTGAATCAAGATAAGGGAGCAGGACAAAGGCTCTTTTCTAATGGGCACGAGTGTGTTCCCACCCACCTCCACCACGCATGGAGCATCAGGAATTGATACCCATTGCTCCATGTGTTGGTGATGGGTGGAACGTGGTAGCATGCATGCACCCCAACCCACCGCCTACGGCATTCCCACAGGCGCCCACTGATTCCCCCTGCATCCACTACAGCATTTGCACAGGAGCACCCCCGCCCCCCCCACATACGGGGGGAGGGGGAGGGGGGAGGAATCCATGTGAAAATGGCCAAAGGGGAAAAAAAGTTGATTCTAAAGATCTGACCAAGTCTCATTTGACAGTGTTCCTATCTCCCTGTCCCTGTGCTCTGCAGCTCAGATCACACCAACAGGCAGATTACAGGATGATGATCTTTACAGGCAAGGCATTGGGTGTCATTAGATGGACATGGGGGTGTTCAACCCCAGAGCATGTGTAGAGATGCACCCCAGAGTCTGCCTGCTTCTAGCCGCGCCTGGGTCTGTTTTAACCAGATCCAGCACTGATGTGACCCACAGTCCGCCAGTGCGGCGCTCTCTCTCCCACACCATACAGCTTCAGGTAGATCAGCCACCATTCTAGGCTGCCACCTGCAGCTTTATGGCATTGCCTGAGGCAACCCCCGTGCGAGGAGTGGAGCTGCAGCGGCCATCTGCCAAGCAGATGGTTTGCTGCTCCTCCTTCAGCTGGTGCCCCAGGTCTAGGAAGCCCACTCTGCTGGTGGTGCTCCAGGATGTCCCGGAGCACTGTTGGAGGTTCTGGAGTGGAGCAGGCGGTGCCTGTTCTGCTTCTACTCTGCCTGCGCATCTGGCAGGCTGCATTTAAAAAGACGGGTTGAGGCTGCAGCAGAGGCATAGGTATGATCTGTGTAAAAGCACCCATTGTGCCTGGTACATCAGACTGGAATCAACAGACCTAGCTTCTGTTCCTACTCTGATAATGACCTGCTGGATGTTCTTTGTCAAGTCATTTTCCCCTTATGCCTCAATTTCCTCATCCAATACTGATGGCTACCTTCCTTGTAAAGCACTTTTCACGTAATTCCCGAGAGGCTGCTGCTGCTTGTGGACTGCATGCAATGGTATGCAGTTAACTACATTCCCCCCACTCCCTGGGCTGTTCACGAGTTGAGAGCTTATTATACATGAGAGAATGCAAGCCCACCTAGAAAGGCTCTATTCACTGGTATTAGGAAGCTTCTGCACACAGCTTCCTGCCCTCCACATTTTGTGGAATGCAGCATTTGAGATTTGCAGATGAAAGGTCCTCTATAGGACTGGTCAAAACAGAAATATCATTGGTGGGAGAGAAGGAACTTGAAATTTAAAAAGATAAATTTCAAAATTTGGGGTCAAATTCCATTTTGGCAAAAAATTCTAAATTCTCGTCTAAACATTGACATTTTATACCAGAATGAATTTTTGATATTTAGTATTCTAAACTTCCTTCAAAAATTTGGAAAAATAAAAGGTAATGTCAATAACATTTTGTGAAAAATGTTGTGATATTCTAAACCAAAGTTCTGAAATTTTGTTTGGACAAAAAGCTTTGACCCAATAAGTCACAGGTGGTACTATTATCCTCTAACATGCTGACTTTATGCCAGAGCTGTTGAAATGTTTCCCTCCTGTGGGCCATTTTGAAAATGATTTCAAACTCTCTGGACAGGATAGGAGTCAGAGTAGAGGGTACTTAAATGGTGCACTCAGGATGGGGGGAGGAAAGAGAAGGTCTAGGTCATGGATCTAAGTAAAGAGTTGAAATGATTCATGGTAAATGCCATTTTTGTCAAACAGCCAATCTGCTGCCTCTCTCCTCAGTGAGGAAGCTCATCACGTTTTTGCAACATTGGTTTGTTCCCATTCCGGAATGCGCTTTGATAAGCCATTTTGGTACTCCCACTATGTGCCAGTAACAAGGATGGAAAAAGTGGGCAGGCACAGTACAGACTGACCAGGCAGCAGCAGGGCAGGGCGGACTCCTTCTCCTCATCCCCGTACCACTGAGTGAAGAGAACTTGGTGGTGAAAAAAGAATGAGGCTGGGAGCCAGGAAAGTATTGACGCCACTACACAAAAGTACCAAAAAGTCTCGGAAAATACCAAGTAGTCACCAAAAACAGTGAAAGATTGCAGAGGTGATTTTTAAAAATTACCACCTGCAATCCGCAAAGCAAAAGAATTGGAGAACGCATCCCAGTCTCAAAAATTCTACTGGACATTTGGCAGTGTTCCCAACTTGATGGAATTTCCCATCAAACTGGGAATGGCTGATTTTTTATTCTGTCTGCACTATCCATGTCATGGATCCATCTCCTACCTTAAGTGAATGCCCTTATCTCTGCTCCCTTCTCCTGAGCTCACTCATTCAGTGCTTGAAGGCAGAGGGACTGGATTCCTCCCCCATCCCCTACTAATTAGACAATGAGAACAAAGACGCTGCATAAAATAATACATTTGTTCAGAGGTTGCTACAGACAGGCAGCTAATCGGCTCTAAAGTCCAGATCAAAATGGCATGTTCAGCTCTGCTGATAGCCACAGCAGAAACTGACAAGAGTTCTAATTCCTCTTCTGCTGCTAACTGCAGTTTCGGTCCCTGTTTCCATGGAAGCAAATATTGTTTCAGCAAAAGCATTGTGCTAGTGGAACGTTCTTAAAGTCCGGTATTTTAAAGCACTCAACTTGCTCATTTCCATGGAAGGCGGAGTGTGAGTGCCAGTGCGAAGCAGCAGAGCTTCCTTAATCTTGTAAATTTCAATGGCAGGCTGAACTCTTGAGGGTAAGTATCATTATACAGAAAAAACCTGTGGTTTAGGATATGAAAAGTCTATAAAGACAAAGGACAACATTTCCCTTGTAATTTTTGCTATTTGAGTTCAGTGAAGGCAAACTTACCGTTTCATTTTACTAGAGGATATCTGCATAATAGCATCCTTTTTCATACTTCCAATGCTTTCATCAATCTAGGTTCTCTTATCCCATTTACACAGCTCAGAAAGTAATATTTATTATTTATTTATTTATTATTTAAATTTATATGCCGCCCCCTCCTGCTACAAGTATCTCGGGGTGGCTAGTAGCAACATTTTAAAACACATAACTAAAATACAATTAAAACAACCTAAAACCCCCAGATTAAAATAACCCATACCCAAACCCTCTCTAACCCAACGTCCACTCCCCGTCTCCCCCACCCCTACCCACTCCCTTCCCCGAAGGCCTGGACGAACAGCCAGGTCTTACAGGCCCGACAGAAGGCCAGCAGACTTGGGGCCAGTTGAGCTTCCTCTGGGGGGGAGTTCTACAGCTGCGGTATTGTATCACTCAATCTAAAGGAGGCATGAAGGGGGCCATTTGGTTTAAACAGACAGACGCGGATGCTGCCTGTCTTTGGAGCTGCTCTGGGGTGCACCCCCATACCATAGAGTTGTAGGTGATGGCCCAATGCTCTGGCACCTGCAACTCTATGGCCCTTTTTACACAAGATGGTCAACTCATGCCCATGCAGTGGATCTGAGTGGGCATGAGTAGTACCATCTCATGTAAATCCAGTGGCTGGTGAGTGGGGGTTACCTGTGTGCTCCTGCGAAACACGCATCCCCATATACAGAGCATATGGGGAAAACGGAGGTTGCTCTGTCCGCGGGGATGTGGTGTGTGTGTGTGTATGCCCATGTGCACCAGTATCGACTCACCGCCCATGCTGTAGCGTGCATACCCACCCCCCATGCAGCTGGGGCCCATTTAAAAAGGGCCAATGGTGGTGCTGTCAGAGGCAACGGCTGGCTGGGTGTGGAGCTGACTCATGAGTCCCCCACAGCAGATGGACAGCAGCTCCTGCTGCCCTGCTCTGTTTCCACATCTTGCGGGGTGCTTTTCAACAGACTGGCCAGCCTGGGGGTGAAATGGGCTGGCACAGGCAGAACCAGGGCTGCGGTCCATTGAAAAGCACCCATTGTGTCCAGAACTCCAGATTAAAAATGATTTGAATGGTAAGACAATGTTGGCAGTATAATACATATGAAATATTCAATATCATTCTCAAACCTTGTATATTAGAGCTGAAATGAGCAGTTAAATAGCTGCTTGCAAGACATTTCACCAGATTGGGAGCCAGGATTGATTTCTCAGCCATTTCCCAATATGGTCTCTTGATTCTCGCAATACCGTGCAATACCATTCTGATTTGGGAGAACCAATAGGTGCCTGAACGTGACTTGACGAGCTATCCTGTCCTGAGCGCTTCCTGGACTGACTCGCCTGTATGGCTGCTCCGCTCGTCTACTGCTCCTCCCAGCCGCTGCTCACCTCACCTGGGTTTTTCTGGCTCCCCTTTTTTGAGGGCTGGGGGGCAAATGAGGAGGCCTCTCCTGGTGCACCAAGCCATGGCTTCTGGCCGGAAAATCAATGGCACACGGACTACTACAGTTTCCATAGTGGGGGTGCGTGCGATCTGTATGCAAAACCCACGTGCATCCCCCGCAATGGGGGCTGTGATGCTCTGTGAGCCCATTGATTTTCCAGCTGGAAGTTGGGGCTTCACCCCCAACCCTGCTCAGAAAAGCAGAGTGGGAAGAAACTGGCTCAACTGAGCAGTGGCGGGGAGGAGCAGCCGGAAGGGTAAATTCTGTTATGTCAAATTTATATTTATTTTTTTTAAAAAGGAAAGAAATACATGATTTTTACACAAATCTCATTATGTTTATGTTTAGCTGTAAAATCACCCAGGGGTCAAGTGTGCCACCACAAGCTCCGAGAAGAGCAAGGCACTTTATCAGTGCTGTGTGTGCTTACAAATGCAGATGCACAGTGCGGTTTTATTTATTGTTTTATGTTATGTTGTTGTTGTATGGTAGTCTGTATTTTGACCTTATTATGGTATTTAAATTAATTGTAATTTTCAATGAATCTGCAAAGGCCTATGGCCAGCAATGCTAATCTCATGATTTTGGCAGCCAGACTCATTAATAAATTCTGCTTATTACTACCCTGTGTCTATCCTGAACATTAATTTATTAATGAATCTGACTGCCAAAATCATGAGATTAGCATGAGAACCATGAGACTGGTATTTTTATTATGTATTTATTATTATTATTATTATTATTATTTTTAAAACAAGTTTGAGGGATTTTATTTGTCAGCTCATGAGTACAAGAGCAGGGCAGCTTAATATAATAAATAAGACAACACCATACTCTCACGCAATACAAATAAATCATACACACAAACATCACAACCCCAACTCGCAGACCATCCTGAGTCTCCTGAGTCTCATCCTGCAGTCTTCTTCCTTTCCCCACATATTCTCCAACCCCTCCAAACCTTTCTCTCTCCCAGAGGGGTGCTGGTTGTCCGAAAATCTCTCTCCCCCTGCAGCCCCCACAATACAATTAAACCAACACCAAACCCTAACCTAAACTTAATAAACTCCCACTCTGTTACTTACAACTAAAACCTCATTCCTTCCACACCCTAACCCCTCAGCCCACTTTCAAACTCCCAGCCCCTCCACACACTTAACCCCCCACTCCCAGTCCTCCACCCCACATTCTCTCTGTGGCCTAGTTATTCTAATAACGTGGTATTAGAATGAATGTCCCATTGAAAGGAATGGCGGATTGCTCTCCCATTGAAGTCAATTGGAAAATATGAATATATCCATAAATTCTGAAATCCCTAATGATACCATGAATTTTGGATTAGTCTGTAATTACCATTTTTGGCCAATGACATTATGGATGAATCTGAATCTGTAACACTCATCCCTAGACGATGGAACTAGTGCAGGCCCAAGGGGAAGGACCCAACTCGGGGAAAAGAAGCTGGGGCTGGAAGGTCTGAGCACTGAGGGAAAGGTGTCTCCAGCACGGGACCTCTAGGGAGAAGGGGGCTTTGGGAGTGACCCAGGTGTTGTGTCAACTGGGTCAGGTCTGTGGTGGTGCTCGTGAGTGAAGCGAGGTTGGACTATGGAGTCCCAGTGCGTGGGGGATGGGGAATTAATTAATTTATTTATTTTAATTCATATGCCACCCTTCCCAGAGTCTCAGGGCAGCTTACAATAAATAAAAACATTTACAATAGACCCCCCCCCCCAAAAAAAACCCCCACACAATACCACCTCCCCACCCAACTCCCTCTCACAGCCCTACCCAAAAACCACATAACACCTCAATCCTATCCCTGTCTGCCAAATGCCTTTTCAAATAAAAAAAGTCTTACGCTGTCTCCAGGAGACGCTCGGGCCTGGGCTCAAGCCAACCTCTGGGGGGGGGGGGAGGCGTTCCAAAGCATTGGGGGCAGCAACTGAGAATGCCCCCCTGTGAGCCCTTCTCATATGAGCAAAACTAACAGATGGTTCCCACAGTGAAGCACTCTCCGACGATGGCGGACTGTTTTAGGGCTTTAAAAGTCAAAACCAGCACCTTGAATTGTGTCGCAAAGCTATAGGCAGCCAGTTCTGACTTCGTAGCATTGGTGCAATGTGCTCCCAGCGATTCGTCACCAAAAGGAGACACACTGCATCATTCTGCAGAACCTGCCACTTCCAAATAGTCATCAAGGGCAGCCAGACCCAAGTGAAATACCAAGAGAGAGGGTAAAGACCCTAAGAAGGTGATGCCCAGGGCAAAGGGACCCCGATAATGCCAACTTGGTGAGGGATCAAAGACACAGAGATAATGGAGTGTCAGAGGCTGAGGAGGAAGCAAAGAAATTACATTGGTGTCTGAGGACTTTGACTGCTCCTCTGGAAGGGGGACTGCTGACTCCCTGGGCATGGGGTCTGAGGACCACAGGCAGAGGCCCAGCCTTATCAGGATGGCAAGTTGCAGGAGGCAGTTCAAAGCAGATGCAGGCAATGATGATTACCATGAGGCCTCGCACAGAGGCTCATGGGAACTTCCCAGGGGAATGAACAATTTGCCAAGAACGTTGGCTGTTAGAGCAGAAAAGGTAGAGAAACCACCCTGCCTGGAACAATGGGCATTTTTACACACGCTTTAAAGTTCCAGATTTTTCAGTCTTCTGGGTTTACAAGTCCACAAGTAAGTTCCGGATGTATTTTTCACACACACACACACACACACACACTGCCCTGAGGCAGTTCCTGGGTTTGCACAAACACTGCCCTGAAGCAGCCTAAAGTAGCCGCAGCTGTAGACGTGACAGGCTACCATGGAAACCAAGTGACCACAGCTGCCTGGACCAAAGCAGTTTACCAGGAGAAAATTTTACACACAAAATTTCTGGGAGATGTTCTATGCAGAAACCAGATGTTTAAGGTCTCGGTGTGTGATTTAGACACAGAGAAAGTTGAGGATGTAACAGCAAACATGAAGGGGAAATGTGTGTGTGTGTGTGTGTAAAAACACTCAATGTGAAAATAGCTGAGAGTGGCCAGCAGGAGCTGAAGCAGGAAAATTGTGAGTGTGTGGTCCCTGCCTGAAAGTAATTGGGATTGGGCTGGGTCAGCTTGTCACAAAAATGTTGTAGACTTAATATAACTAGACTTTAGAAAGGATTTACCAGGTCCCCATGATGACCTCATAAGTAAGCTGGAGAAATGTGGTCTGGAAGGAACTGTCTTTAGAGGGGTTCATAACAGGCTGAAACACTGCACTTGAAGATTAATAATTGATGAATTGGCATCAAACTGGAAGGAGGTATAAAGTGATGCCTGTCTGGGTCCAGTACTCTTTAACAATTCTATTAACAATTTGGAAGAGGGAGTAAGAGATTAATCAAACTTGCAGATGACAGAAATCTGGAAAGGGTTGCAAACACTTTAAAAGACAGGATTAGAATACAAAATAATGAAGATAAATTAGAGATCTGGGTTGGAAGATAAAAAATTTGACAGAAATGCAAAGTAGCATTACATACAGGAATGAAGAAACAAATACACAAATATAAAATGTGGGACAATTGCTTAGACTATAGCAAAAGGATCTAAGAGTTATAGTGGATCACAACAAACATGATGTAAGTCAACAATGTTACAGTAGGTGAAAACAGACATACACCTTAACACCACTTTAACGTTTCTTATGCATGTTGCAGGGCTGCATAGGTCACCAATACAGCCCTACAACATGCATAAGAAATATTAAAGTGGAGTTAAAGCCGAGTTACGTGCATGTCTATTTTCACCCACTGTTACAAAAAGGTAAATGCCATTCTGGAGCTGTGTTAGCAGAAGTATTGTATCTAAGACATGGAAAGTAATACAGCCACTCTACTGGGCACTGGGGAAATCTCCCCTAGAGTACTCTTTAGTTTGGCCGCAGAACGTCAGGAAGGATTAAAACAAGAAAGTTCAGAGGAGAGCAGCAAATATGATAAAAGGGCTGGAATGAAAGTTATATGAGGAAAGGATGAAAGAATTGGGTATGTTTTGTCTAGAGAAAAGAAGACTAAGGGGAGACATGATAGCAGTTTTCAAATATCTCAAAGATTACTGCCAAAAGGTGGAGAATCATTGTTCTCCATTGCCACAGAAGATAGAAAAAAATGCTCTTAAATTGCAACAAGGTAGATTTCAGTTAAATACTGGGAATCCCCTTCACTGGGTATTTTCAAAAACTGGCTGTATGTATAAACATCTGTCAGTGATTCTACAGCTATAGAATATCCTGCGACAGAGCAGGGGTTTGGACTAGATAACCTAGTCGTTTCTATCTAGCCCTATAATTCTGGGACCCTAAGAATTCTTAAGCATTCTTCAACTGACGATTGTTTCAGCTTAGACAACGTTACTACTAAATATACTGCAAGACATTAATCAGTGGCCAAGATTAAACTTCTGTTAATTGGATGCGCTCAGCTCCCTTTTAAGTCTAGGTCTCTTCTTTGGTAGAGAGAAACATGTGAGGAATCATTGTGGCAGAATCGGAATACAGGCAGGAAACGGAGCACCAAACCTGACTGCTGTTCAACATGCCTGCTTAGTCAAATGGCAAATGTTATGAACCTTGGAATTCATTTAATAAATATATTAAAAACGTGCACAGCATCTGTGTGTGTCCTTGTTCCCTACCTAACTCCTGAGAGTCTGTAGATAAAATGAGATGGTTTATTTAATCAGGCTTCTCATCGTATAGGCATAGCCGAAAGCTATTCACTTCTGGCATTTCTGTGAAATTCTGTTATCTGTGCAAAGGAAAAGGGAGAGAAAAGTTTGAAATATTTATGCTCTTCTATTTAAATAGGTCACATACGTTAAAGTCAAATGATTCTTTGCCTCACACTGATGACTTTCTCAGTTAAACTGGAGAGTTTAGTTTTGTGGATGATATTTGATAACAGGTGCCTAATGGTTGAATTTTGTTTGCTCGATGCTAATAAAAAAAATCCTATAGGGTTTACTTATGGGAGAGAGGCAATCAAGATGTGGTTTTAGATACAACTGGCATTGGAATTCATGTTGCACACGACTCCTTTTAGAGACTGAAAACGGATTGATTATCGTTTGATTTTTTAAAAAAGTATTATCCACTGAGTTTATTTCCATGTAAAAACATTTTACTTCTGAGGATGACTTTCCTGCAGAGAGTTATTGTTTGCAGGAACTGATAGAGACCTGCATATGTTAACATTTTATGGGCTAATATTCTTTTATTTCAAGGCTATGTACTTTGATGGTTTCGTTATTTGCGTTTGTTCCAGCCTCCTTGGCTCTCTCCCCCCTCAATTTTTTTTTTTTTTTTACACTGTTCAAAAGCTCACACAGGATGAAAACAAATGTGCAGCTGGCATACCGGCTACACAGCCTGGGGAGGGGGGGGCAGGTTGGAGCACTGAATGGGTGTGTGCCCAACCAGGTTAGCCAGCGAGTGCTCCTCCCTCTCACCCCTCCCAGGGTGGGGGAAGAGAATAAATTTGTGGGCTGGTGGCCCTGCCCCTGGTGTGTCCTCACCGCACTTCCCCATGCCATGACGGGAAGTCATGGCAGCCAATCATGGGCAGCAATGAATGCTGGCCATCATGACCCCTGGTTTCCGGTGGGGGATGGTGGCAGAAACAGATGCATGGGCCTGATATGGCCCATGTTGGCCTGTCTGGGCGGCCTGGGCCTGGACTGTGGGTCCAGGATCTTCCGGACGACCACATCTGGGCTAGTCGCCTACCTGGGCCAGCCCAGGGCAGCAGTGGGCACACATCGGTGGCCTGGAAACTCATGTGATAGTGAGTTCCTGGCCCAGCCAGGTCATAGTGGGCCTGCATTGTCTGTTTTCACCCAGAATCTCCTTCTATTGGCTCCTAAAATCTATTCACTGGCCTCCGTCTCTTCCTATATAAAGTCCAAATTCTTTGTCTCCTCCTTTGAGTTCCAGCTTTGTCTAAATCTTTCCTTTTCCCATCACTCTTTGCTTTGTGTTCTTCCAGGTTGTTCTCTCTTTCTCTCCTCCTTGCACTCTTCCCCTCTTGCTTCTCTCCATTACTCTCCATGCCACATTGGTCTCCATGACCTCTTACTTCCTGTAAGCCAGATACAATGCTAGCTACTTACTTTCAGCATTAAACACCCACCCACACACACTTTGTGGTTACATCTGAATGTGCAAACACATATCTTGCTACTTGTTTGCTACAGGTTTTCCATACTTTGGGGAAACAGGTAGCAGGTCCTGGCATGTGGCTGCTCTTATTCCTAGAGATGTGCATGCCCTCTTTCTCAGTTTTTGGGAATCCAGGGACAATAGACACGTATGGGGCAGTTTGTAAGGACTAGTCTAGTCTGGACATCTTCATGATGTTTAGGGTGTATGTGTGGTGTGGTGGAGGGATGGATGGAAGAAAGAACAACAAACGGGCAATGGAAGGGAGTGAGGGGTGTGTGCGTTCACAGGGGAGGAATGGGGGGTGGGAGCTATGGTGTACTTTCACAGTTGGTTGCTTTTTTGAATGAAGCTTTGCCTGAACAGTCTCAGTCATTTTTATTCTGGGGCTGCCAGCTCTTTGCCAGCCTGGAGCCAGTTTCTCTCTCTCACAACCAGGAGTGTTGCGCTAACTGATACCACCCAGGGAACAGCTGGTGGGAGGAGAGTATTGGGTACCTGCAAACACGTACTGGCATAAACATCAACTGGCTACTCACCTAGGATGACGACATCTATTTCAACATGGAACGTTTAACAGGGTGCAGCTCCCTGGGGTAAATCCCTGCAGGATCAAACCCTGTAGTCGCTGTTTAGTTGGGAATTAGCTTGACGCTCATAGTCCACAGGGAATTCACTCAAGTCTGTTTACTTCTCACAGTCTTATGCATCACATATTACATAGTTCTCTGCCATACCTGGGCTGCTGGCTCATCCGTCTGCACCCTGCAGTCCCAGCAATGTCTCAGACCAGTTCCATTGCCTTATTAGAGCCCACCTCCATCGCCACCATTACTGGCCCATGCCCAGTCGCGGCCGGGTCCGACGGCTGCCCCATAGGGGCTCCAGAGCCCCTGGGGGGCACACAGCAAGAGCAGAGATGGGGGAAGTAGCCTGAACACCTGATCCTGTAGGTGAGGATACACCCCCGCAGGCGTGTCAGAGTGATACACCCCTGCAGGCACTGCAGAGCGGTGGCGAGGATACACCCCCACAGGCATCACAGAGTGACACACCCCCGCAGGTACCGCAAAGTGTTGCCGTGGTGAGGCCTTCCAGGGAGTTGCATCACCCCATGCACATACACACGCAAGGGGGCAGAGTCACCCAAATATAGGGAGACGCCAGGGAGCACAGCATTGCTGGTGATCAGCAATGCTGTGATACTGGTAGGGGTGGGACATTAGGGCAATTACGGCTACCGGTTTTACCGGTTACCGGATTTAAAAAGACCGGATTGCTGGATTTGTACCGGTTTACCGGTACCGGATTTGTTCCATTGATTTCAACGGGGAACTGTCCCCATTGAAATCAATGGGAAAAAACAAAAAAATCTCCCCCCTCCCACTCCCAGACTGTGCGGGTGGAAGGGGGAGCACCCCCCACCCACCCTGCCCAGCCTGGATTAATTTTTTTAACCCTAAGTCCCTACTAGTGCGGGCTCCGGGCCGCCACCAGCGACCTGGAGCCCGCCCCAGCATGTACTAGGGTGATCCCTGGGGTGGGGGGTGGTTTAACACCCCCCCACCCCAGGGATCACCCTCCCTCCCCACCCAGGGATCGCCTACCTTGTGCTCTGGGCGGCGGCGGCGGTCCGACTCTGGTGGCTTCAGTGCTGGCTGTGGCTGCCGGCTTCAGCGCTACTAGGCCTTCCGGGGAAACCCGGAAGTTCACCGGAAGGCCTAGTAACACTGAAGCCAGCAGCCACAGCCAGCGCTGAAGCCGCCGGAGTCAGACTGCCGCCCGGAGCACAAGGTAGGCAATTCCTGGGTGGGGAGGTAGGGTGATCCCTGGGGTGGGGGGGTGTTAAACCACCCCCACCCCAGGGATCACCCTAGTACAACCGTACCTACCTGCTCGTGCGGGCTCTGGGTCGCTGGTGGCGGCCCGGAGCCTGCACTAGCAGGGACTTCGGGGAAATTTTTTTTTTTTTAAAGCCAGGCTGGACAGGGTGGGTGGAGGGTGTCCCCCCTTCCACCCATGCAGCCTGGACTGGGGAGGGAAAGTGGGGGGGGTTGTGTTTTTTTTTTACATTGCGGCCATTCATTTGAATGGCCGCAATGTAAAAACTCCGGTACGGGGAATCCGGTAAACGGGCCGGATTACCGGGTTTAATCCGATACTGCTGGTACACCAAATACCAGCAGTATCGGATACTGGATGATCCAGAATTCCCACCCATAGATACTGGCCCCCTCGTGTGTGGATTAGCTGTAGGGTGAATCTAGAAGTCGGAAGCTGTGAGAGTGCATGGGTGAGTGGGAGAGCTGAGTGGAGAGCGAGTGTGTGTGCAAGTGGAGGTAGAGGTGGTGTGATTGTAAGGTGTGGCTCCACTATATCCTTCCCTTCTTGTGCGGGTCCCTCCTTCCCTGTGTAACGAGGTTGTGAGTACTATTGTTCCCTCCTGATTCGTTCCTGGTTGTACCCTGCTTCCCTCACTGCACCTTCCCCCTGTTCCCCAGAGCACTGTGTGGGTGAGTGGGGGTGTAGTAGGGGGTTACAGGTGTGGTGCATGGTGTGTGAGCAAGGAGGCACGCTCAGGGCCTTGCTGTTCCTGATACCCCTATGATGATCTGGCCTTCTTCCCTATGGGAGTAATGGGCCAAATAAGAACCTGAGGAGTTGTTTGTCCTCGCATTTAGAGCTAAGCCCCCTAGAGCGCAAGAAGTGTGTCTGGGTGCCTGTGGAGTGGGGTCTCGGGTCCATTTCCCTTCCTTTCCCTGTCTATCCCTAACAGCCTGCACTTTGCCTTGACATATACAGTTCCCTCTCAGAGCCTCTTGAGCCATGCCACCAATCTTTGACTTGTACTCCCCATCTCAGATTCCAAGCTCCAGTCAGGCTAGCTCTCAAATGCTGGGAAACAGTCTCCTGTTACTCCAGCCTTCCCCAGCAGGGCTTCTCCAGGACTTTGGAGAGCATCAGTTGTCCAAGGCTACTTCCAAGCCCCAAGTGTAGCCAGCGATAGGTTACAAATTACCAGTAGTAGATCTGCAACTTCATATTTGAGTTCCTTCAGAACTCTGGGGTGTATACCCTCTTGTCCCGGTGATTTGTAGAACCTCTTCCACAGTCATGTTGATCTGTGACAGCTCTTGTGATTCATCACCTACAAAGAACAGTGAAGACCGAAGCCAAGAATTCATTCAGCTTCTCTGCAATGGCCTTATTCTCCCTGAGCGCCCCCTTTACTCCCTGGTCATCTAATGGTCCAACTGACTCTCTAGCAGGCCTCTTGCTTCTGATGTACTTAAAAAAGTTTTTATTATTAGTTTTTGCCTCTTTAGTGAGTCTCTCTTCAAATTCTCTCTTGGTCTGTCTTATTAATATTTTTCATCTAATTTGCCAGTGCTTATGTTCATTCCCATTTTCCTCATTAGAACTAGCTTTCCACTTTTTAAAGGTTTTCTTTTTGGCTCTAATAACCTCCTTCACCTCACCATATAGCCATGGTGGCAGGCGTTTGGTCCCCTTGCTATTTTTTTAATCCTGTGGAATACATTTAATTTGAGTTTCCAAGATGGTGCTTTTAAATAGTCTCCATGCCTCTTGCAGACTTATAATCCGTGCCACTGCACCTCTTAGTTTCCTTCTAACTAGTTTCCTCACTTTGGTATAGTCTCCCCGTTTAAAGTTAAATGTTACTGTGGTAGTTTTATTTACCATTCTCCCTCCATTAACTATGTGAACTTTGATTATATTATTATCACTATTGCCATGTGGCTCCATCACCGTTACCCCTTGTATCAGGTCCTGCATGCCACTTAGGACTAGAACTAAAGTAGCTCTTCCTATTGTTGGGTCCAGGACCAGCTGCTCCAAGAAGTAGTCATTTATGGTATCTAGAAACTTTACTTCCATATCACGCCCAGAGGAGACATTCACCCAGTCAATATAAGGATAATTGAAATTGCCCATTATTATGCTTACTGACATTAGCAGCCTGTCTAATCTCCGCTAGGTGCTAGCATTTCATAGTCAATCTCACCATCCTGGTTGTGGAGATGGGGGGATGATATTATGAACCCACTGCTATACACTTCCCCATTACACATGAAATTTCTATCCACAGAGATTCCAGAGTAGAGTTCCCTTCCTGTACAATTTTAATCCTACTTGCCTCAAAACTGTCTTTAACATATTTATTTTATTTTTATTTTATAGTTGCATTTGTATGTCACTCCTTCCTGCTACAAGTAGGGATGGGCGAACAGATTGCGGTTCGGCCGTTCGGTTTGGATTTGTTTGGTTTGTTCGTTCGGTTTGTTCGTTCGGTTCATTTTCGTTTGGTTCATTCGTTTGGTTCGTTCGCCGAGTTCGGGTTCGGCTGCTCAGTTCGGTCATCCGAACAGGCTGTTCGGTTGGGCTGTTCGGCTGTTCGGTTCGGCCGTTCGGGAAGTGTTGTTATGGTTTTGTTTTTTTTTTAATATGTTTTTTTTGTTTTTTATTGGGTTTTATATGGTTTTCTTTTGTTCTTTATTTGGTTTTTTGGTTTTTATATGGGGTTTTCTTATTTTTTTAAATCTAATATTATATATATCTGTCTACACTAAATCTAACTGCTATTAACTAATCTAAATGCTATGAACTAAATGGATTGTAAGTACACAGACCTATATGGATATATATACATCCAATATATATGGGATGGGGGGGAATCTTAAATAGAAGAGGAGTCTGTAGTGAAATACATACATTACATACTCAATGAGTCTGTACAGTGCATAACACAAGGTTTCAGTTTATGGTTTAAGTTTCATTTCATTACAAAAGTGAAATGAAACTTAAAGCAATCTAAAAATCCTACTCAACACCTGCTGTTCAGGAACAGTGACTAGCTCAGAAGGTGTTGGGAAGGGGGGAGGCAGATAATTAGTTTCGTTTCTTACAAGCCTCTCCACCCCTGGTGCCTGGAAGTCTGTTCCTCAGTGACTGACATCTCCCTGTAATGTTTGACCTTCCAGTGAACCTTTTTTTGCCACCTGAACTCATCCGAACGCGATCCGAACTGACCGAACTGTTCGGCCATTTTGCCGTTCGGTGTTCGGTTTGTTCAGTATGTTTGGGTTCGGGTTCGGGTTAGAGTTTGGTCATCCGAACAGTTTGAGTTCGGGCCGAACTCCGAACTGCCGAACCGCGTTCGCCCATCCCTAGCTACAAGCATCTTGAGGTGGCTAACAACATTTAATTTCTTTACATTTATTGGCTGCCCCCTCATGCCTACAGCATCTCTTTTAAAACCTATAACAACATTCATCAAAATCAGCATTTCCCCGGATTACCCTCCCCCCCCAAACAATAAAACTCAACCCACCCATCCCATCTCCCTCGGCAAAAGCCCGGTGGAACAACCAGGTCTTACACTTTTTACGGAAAAAGGGGAGGTCAGCGGTCAGGCAGCTCTCCAATGGGAGAGAGTTCCACAGCCGAGGTGCAGCCACCGAGAATGCCCTCCTCATGGTTAACACCCGGGAATCCTGGGGGACCTCAAGAAGGGCGCCCCCGGCCACCCCACCACCAGCTCCATCTACTCTGTCATTTTAATATATTTTGTACCCTGGTATTTCAGTGTCCCATGGGTTATCCTCATTCCACCAGGTCTCTGAGAAGTACAGTCTAATTCTACCATCTTACTTTTTAGACTTCTAGCATTTGCATATAGACACTGAAATGTAGTCTTTTCATTCTTTTTATTTTTATTCTCAGTGTGCTCATTATAAGTAACTTTTTTTGTTATTTTGGAATCATTTATGCTTGTCTGCACTGATTTCCACCTGTGCTCCCTCAGCTTCTTCCTATCCTCTATATTAGGATACTCCAATTTCCCTGAATTAACAGCATCTTTTGGAGATGCCTCAGTTTGAACCACATGCTCCTCCGTGCCCATCGGCTTTCCTCTGGTCTGGATTCTAGTTTAAAAGATGCTCTAATTCCTGTTTAATTTTTAGTGCCAGCAGCCAAGTTCCATTCTGGTTAAGGCAAAGCTCCTTCAGTTAAGGCAAAGTTCCCCCTTCCCCAAAGGTTTCCTCAGTTCCTAAAAAATCTAAACCCCTCCTCTCTGCACCATTGTCTCATCCACACATCGAAACTCTGGCACTCAGCCTGCCTCTGGGGTTCTGTGTGTGGAACCAAAGACATTTCTGAAAATGCTACCCTGAAGGTTCTGGACTTCAGTCTCCTACCTAGACGCCTAAATTTAGCCTCCGGAACCTCCCTATGTCATTGGTACCCACATGTGCAATGACAGCCAGCTCCTCCCCAGCCATCTCTCAAATTCTGTCTAGGTGATGTGTGAGGTCAGCAACCTTCACACCAGGTAGGCAATTTACCATGTGATCTTCACGGTCACCAGCCACCCAGCTATCTACATTTCTTATAATCAAATCACCAACTACTACTGGTATCCTATTCCCACCCCCCTGGAGACATATCCTCAGTGTGAGAGAATAGCACAACATCTGGAAGGCAGGTCCCAGCTACGGGATCACTTCTCGCCATTCCAGTCTGATGCTCTCCTGGCTCCTCCAAGGCAGCACAGAGGCTGCCAGAGTGGAGGTGGGGCTGTTGTACTATGTCCCTGAAAGACTCCTCTATATATACCTCTCTGTGTCTGTCTCAGCTCTTCCAGCTCTGCCACTCTAGCCTCTCCACTCTCGCACACATTCTCTGAGAGCTAGGAACTCTCTGAACTGGGTGCACACGTGTGACCTATCCCCCAAGATACACTCTCTTTGTAAAGTGTGTGTGTGTGGGGGGGACTTAAACCTAGTTTTGTACCTAGTTAAGACAGGAAAGAGTTAATCTTCAACTCTGGGGCCTTTTGGGTTAGAGATTTAGTAAACACGGATTTAGTTGTTTGGGTTAGAGATTTAGGTAAAGAATTAAATCAACTGGGAACTTTTAGGTTTACAAAAAAGACTAAATTCCTGTTAATTAAATTCCTAACTTAAAAGAAATTTAGCCAACAGGGATTTAGTCTTTTTGGGGTTAGGGATTCAGGTCATGAATCCAGCTGGGGTCACACCTTCATGGCACCTTGAACTTAAAGGATATCTGCTATACTTTGCATGTGTTTGTTGCCATCTTGGGTCACAGGTTTATATTTAAGTCTCAAATCAAATCAAATTTATTCCAAGGCACTAGCTTCCGCCATGGCCCAACAAACAATACAAACTACCCCAAATTCAAATTGGGCACATGGGGAACTAAACAGCTCCAGACATTCGTATTGAGGACAACATACACAAGTACGAAATTTACAGGGCATATCCAGCAGTCAATAGGTTAAATACTTACAAACAATTGATCATATTTAAAAATATCTATTTATTTCCCATGGAGTTACTTTATTCAGGTATGTTCCTTGATCTCATCCAGCTTAAACCAGCAATTTGGTTAAATTCTTTTTATGCCGAAGCACCTGCATGCAAAAGCCGGTCACTTGTTTCGCGAGATCTGAATCTTCCCTACTAAGTAATTTCACCAATACATTACTACAACACCCCTCAGGACAGTGGGAAATTATGTTATTTAAGTATCTCCCTCTCCAACTTTTGTATGCCTGACATTAAAAAAAACCATGGGCAAGTGATTCAATTTCACAGGCCTTGCAAGTTTGACATAAGCGGACACTAAAGGGGATTCCTCTGAATTTACCTTTGAGTATTGCTGATGGAAACATATTCAATTGGAAGAGAGTTAGCGCATGTCTCGGCTGCCAATCAGGCCAATTTACGAGGTTGTTAGAAGCTTTGTTCGAAAGCTTAATGCTAGAAAAAATAGGTATTACATTCTGAGCATGAACTAAGGCCAATTCAGATTGTATCTCCTGATCCCTTACTCGCTTTTTTATCAAATTCCATGCCACTTTAAACTGATATAGGTGTAAATATTCTTTGGAGAAACCCAACTTGTGGAGTAGATCTTCGGTTACCTGACCCCACATATCAAATGGTTCGGTTTTCCAGATTTCCCTAACTAGGGAAGTACTACCAGGTAGAGCCAGTGGCAGCTTCAACCAGTAAGACAAAATGGCTATTACTACCTAGGACTTCAGGGACTGTGAGAAAGTTTCGGCCCACAATAGAACTCAGGGGGTACATCTTGGGACTCCTAAAATAGAGCGAAGGAATTTATTCTGTACTTTATCTAACAATTCCAGATATTTATACCCCCATATAGGGACTGCATACAAAATTTTAGGAACAATTTTTGCCCTAAATAATCTTAGGGTTGGATCAACTAGTTTACCACCCTTCGAGTAATAATAACTTAAGATAGCCTGAGCCTCACGGGAGGCATTTTGGATTAGTGCCTGATAATGAGCCTTCCAACTCAAGAGGCAGCTATGATCACTCCCAGATATTTAAAAGTAAAGACCTGCTCTATCTCATGGTTATTCATTAACCACTTGTGTTTTCCTCCTTTAGCCCCTGCCACCAGTATTTTAGTCTTAGAGAAGTTTATCAGTAGGCCCTCACGGGCACAATATGAGGCAAAAACCCCCATGGCCCTTCTTAGACCTATCTGTGTGATGGATATCAGGACTGTGTCGTCCGCGTATAGGAGTATTGGAAGCTGCCTCCATCCAAGTCTCAAAATGGGGTCACGGATGCAAAACATGGGGAACAACTGAGCTGGATGTTTGTCTTCATGAAGAGTGATTAGTCATAATTTTGGAATCGTTAAATATGGTTCCCCTCATCAAATTTATATACCTAGGCTTGTATTTTCAATGGTCCTGAAAGGAATAAAACTTCAGTCTGTTAGGAACCTGGCTCCCTGAAGTTCCTCTGAACATCCCAGTCATTGGGTACTTTTAGACATACGTTAAAGTTCCGGATGTTTCAATCTTCTAGGTTTACAAGTCCACAAGTAAGTTCCGGATTCATTTTTCACACAGACACTGCCCTGAGGCAGTTCCTGGATGCATTCTTCAAACAAACACTGCCCTAAGGCAGCCTAAAGTAGCTGCATCTGTAAACATGACAGGCTGCCATGGAAACCAAGTGACCACAGCTGCCTGGAGCAAAGCCATTTATTTTTACACATGAATGTTCTGGGAGAAGTTTCATGCAGACGTTCAAAGATCTGGATGTTTAAGATCTGGATGAGTGATTTAGACACACAGAAAGTTCTGGAAGTTACAGCAAACATCCAGGAGAAATGTGTGTCTAAAAACACTAACTAAAGCATTGTACACTACTGAGAGCAAGCTGCTACAAGTAGGAATAGTCTGCCATTTGTACAATGCAGAGAACCTAGACGTAAGGATAAGAATATGCATTGTCACCGTTTTCATTCACCTTCTGTCTGAAAAGTTTCATTATATTCTCAATTACAGAAAGTGCAGAGGGTGTACATTGATCATCCTGACTGGTAACAGAGGATGGATGTAATGTAAAATAATTTTGGACAGAGGGTTTGATAAGGCTTTGATTAAGGGGGTTAGAAGAGAGGCTCTCGGAAAACTGATTTATCAAGCTGTAAATATGAGGCTGTGGATATAATCCTTTTGTTAACACCTTCCCTTGTTCCAGAGATGATATGGTAATTATATACAAGCACTAGCACATTGCATTTTGAAGACAAATTAGAGCTATTTGAGCAATTGCCTTTGCTTGATGCAAAAAATATAAACGTCTTTGGGCTATTCTTTGTAACTGTAGACTTTTTTTAAATTTCATTGTTCACCTGGAAAGTTTCCAGTGTGGCAGTTGTGGTAATAAGCATGAAAGAAATAAAAAGTAGTTACTTTGCTTCATCATTTTCTTGGGGAAAGACTCCTATTAGGGCCAGGATTACATTGGAAAATGAGTCATATGTGTATGTACTATTTGTTAAAATGACTTTGGTACAGTATAACAAGGAAAGCTTTCCTTTCAGTGAAAGTGCACATCATTGAGCTGGAATGCAGTCAGGAAAGGAACTGGAATTTCAACGCCATTCATCAGTCTATTACAGCTTTAAGATTCCTGACTACAGAACAGATAGAGACCAAGAAAAGGAGCGGGACAAAAAAACCTAATTTGATTGAAGAGAAGCTCTTTGGAGTTTTGTCTGATTCAGGGTATGTATATGTCATTTCTATTGACTTCAGAGGGGCTGTATGCCTCTATCACTGGAAAAATTCAGCCCAGGTGGACTTAATGAGAAATTTGATTTTCGTTCAAGATGACTCTGAAGAGAAGTGCGAAGAGAAGCTCTTCGGGAAAGACAACCATGGCTCCACAGAATAATCCCATTTTTACCCCCCAAAACCATTCAAGTCTATCAGTTGTCACTTAACACATATTATGGGTTTCTATGTCCCAGGGAAGTGGTTACCCCAAACCTTTCCATATGACCTCATTTTGAGATTTAAATATAACCCTGTGACTCCAGACAGCAACGCAGGCTCAGAAAATGAATCCAATATCAGCTGGGATTGTGACCCCCATCTGCAGATGATGTGACTGTAATTGGGGTCATGACCCACAGTTTGGGGGCTTTTGTTCCAAGGGTATGTTAGGACTACCTTTTCAAATAAGCCTGGAGGCTTCTTTGAGGAGGTACTAATAACTCTATATTCTTTTTCCTTTACCAAACTGCAATTTACTCCTATCCTTTTACTGATTTTATACACCCCTCAAAATTTATAAAGCAGTAGCAATATCTAGGGTATACAGCTAGGACTGACTTAATAATGCAGCAGGTCTTAAAATGGAAATATTCACAGATACAGAATCAATGAATTTTACCCTATACTTCAAAGTCCTACTTTAGTGCTTGTGGTCAAAGAATAAACCTACATTGTTATCTAGGAACTAAATTCCGCTTACTATTACTGCACTATAACAAAGAAGAATTTTTTCTCTACCTCTCTACTAAAGTCAGTTAAATCACACATTGATTAAATTTTCAAGATTAACTGTGAGATTTTAACTACTGCTTGGCAGGGAAAATGTTCGAAAGGACCAAAGGCTAAGTTTACAGTATACATTCTTACTGAGTGACACATTTCTTTTTTGTACAGTTACTACTCAGTTCCAGTTCATTTACATGTTAATTCTGGAAAGGACTCATAATGACAGTTCCTGGATCCTGCTACAAAGATAGTGGAAATTCAGAATGCTCAGCACCAGTTGAGGCAGTTGGTACCTTGCAAAATGAGGTCCTTAATGCCCGTGATGACTGGGGGTGGAATTTCATGCTTCACAAGGATCTTAATTTCTTCTGCTTATTGACAGGGCAATTGACTCCGCCTGGAGTCCCTAAACCCCATTGCCCCCTCTGTGTGAATGCTGCCCCTTCCTGCTGGGGCTGCCCAGGTGCCCTCACCCACCCTGTGCGGGTGCTCCTGTGCCCTCTTGTTGTGCCTCTCATGCCTGGCCGTGGATGCCCCAGCACCCCCCTGCTCTGCCTCTCTGTGCTTGGGGGATCGCTTTCCCCCGGCTCCCATAAAGATATGTTATGCGATGTTCTGTCCTGCCTTGCCTCTGTTGCTGCTGTGGTGTCTGGTTGCCCCTTCTCCTTTGGCGTGTATGAGAGTGTCTTTGCCCCAGAGAATGTAAACTCTAAGTGAACAAGATAAATGAAGAGAGGAAAGAAGTATTACCCCATGAAGAATTAAGGTGCATGGAAATTAAGGGTGTCTTTAGACAACGCTGTTTAGTGTTCTAACGATGAGCATCTTTAGACATAACAAAGATCAGGTGTCAAAACCCCTAAGCACATGTCTGGCCATTGTGTGTAAGCACCATAACGTTCCCAACACCAATTTGGCCACCCGTTGAACATGTGATGTGAACACCATTGCATCACGTGGACAATTTGCGTGTTTCGGCTGAACACGTGGACAACGTTGTGTTTAATGATATTGCATAGCATGTTAGCAGGTACAACATGGGGAACGAGGTGGCAGTACTTGTGTGCTGAGATTGGGTGGCGAGCAAAACACCGATTTGCCCCAAGATGGGCTGTGTGTCTAAGCAGCAACACATGGTGAACACAGGACCAAGCCAGTGTTCATATCAAGGTCAGAACACACATTTCATCAGACACATGATGACATTAGGTCTAAAAACACTCACAGTGTCCTACCATTACAGTGTTTAGACATACCATCAACACAGTGTTCACCGCAAACACTGGAAGTGAACAACTGCCAGGTCTTGACAGTTTAATCAGTGTTTGGGGTGAACACTGTGTTGACAGTATGTCTAAACACTGTAACAGTGGACACTGTGTTACAGAACACTGAACAGCATTATGTCTAAAGGCACCCACTGTAATCTGTCAAGGTCACACCAGGTTTGTGTGGTATAGTTGGGAATTAGTCCCATACATTGGGTGCCTTTAGATGGACAGCAGCTCTGCTGTTGTCTACACCAGCCTGCTTCACTCCTGGGCTGACCAGTCTATCTAAAGGTGGGGGTCACCAGACATCCCCGTTGGTGGTGCTCTAGAACATCCCAGAGTGTCATGGTGGAGTGGGCCGGCCAAACATGGGGCACTGGCCTGGAGCAGATCATCTGTCTGTCTGCTCAGTGTACCCATGATGCAGCTCCATGCCCAGTTGGCCATTGTCCCAGGCAACACTATAGAGTTGTGGGTGCCAGTCTTGAGCATCGGGTGATCATCCGCAACTCTATGGGGCAGGGGTTATGTGTGGATGTACTGTGGACTGGGGAAACCACTAAGTCCACCTAAAGGAGACCCAGGTGGGGCTGCAAGTGGGCAGATGAAGGGGTGCACCCCCAGAGCAGCTCTGGGGGAAGGTAGCCTCTACGTCTGTCTGTTTACACCCATTGAGTTCCTGTTAGTGCCTTAGACTTCTAATGAATATTTATTTATTTATATTTGAACGTATATCTCGCCCTTCCCTGAAGGCTCGGGGGATGCAGTAGTCTGGATATAAAGCTGGTTTTGCAAATGCATCATAAATACATTTCTATAAAGGTCTTTTAAAACTTGTAGTGGTCTTAAATATCTGGCAGAAATGCCACAGGAATTAAATTATTTCACTATTTTATCTTCCAGTTTCACTCTTGTACGTCGTCATCATCATACTTCTATGTAGGCTGAAAAGCATGGGCTTTTCCTGGCTGTGTGCAGGGTTTCAAATGTGCCAATCATTATATTGCTGCAAAGAGTTCTTGAAGCTCAAGAAGCCGTGAAGTGGCTCAGGTCAGACCTGCGATGAAGCGTTTTCTCCTTGTCACACATTAAAGCTCGTTTGCCTGGCCATGTGCAAGGCTCTTAATCACCTTTTATGTCTGGGACTGAACAAAGTGTGTGTGTGTGTGTGTGTGTGTGTGTGTGTGTGTGTGTGTGTGTGTGGTGTGTGTGTGTAAGTAAAAGGTTATGAATGCCCTGTCTGGTCTGGTTTTGTGGGATTGATTTCGGCGGTTATGTCCACCAATGTGGTGGAGCTGCTGTGAGGGCCACAGGTTACAAACTTGATCCTTGCCCATCCTGTCTGGCAAAAGCCAGCCGGTAGACCCTGGGCCATTGCTGGCAGGGGTTGTCAGTGCCTCCTTTGGGTAGGGTAGGGTCGCGGGGTTTTAGAAGGAGGCGGTGGTGCGACCCTTGCTCAAGAAACCATCTCTTGAAATCGACGCCCTTGTCAGTTATCAGCCAGTCTCTAATTTTCCATTTTTAGGGAAGGTTATTGAGTGGGCAGTGGCCCAACAGTTCCAGGGGCATCTGGACCACATCAGTTTCCTTGTTCTCTCGCAGTCTGGCTTTTCTCTGGGGTATGGCACTGAGACTGAGCTTGTCGCCTTGGTTGATGATCTGTGCTGAGAGTAGGGCTGTAGCAGAATGTCGCAGCATTTCTGCAATTAGTGGTACGGCATGGCAGAGGCTTTAATTCCGCTAGTTTCATTCAGCTACTTCCACAGTTCCGCTAATTTCATTCCGCTACTTCCACAGGCTTCGCAAAATAGTGGAAACATGACATTTTTGCTACTTCCACCATTCCGCCAGCGCCACAAAATAGCAGAACAGCTGTTTTCTGACAGTGTCAGCAATTTTTCAGCAATACTGCAATTTGCAGAATGCCGGCGGAATTAGTGGAATGTCCGCAGAAAAGTCGCGGTGTGGCGTGGGCAATTCCAAAATGGTGGAATGGAATCGTGGCGCAGTAACAGCTGCTGCCGCATCAGCCCTAGCTGAGAGTTGGATCGGGGTCGATCCACTCTTCTGATTTTGTTAGATCTTTCAGCAGCATTTGACACAGTTGACTCTGAGATGTTGGTGACGCACTTGTGGGACCGTGCCGGGGTGGGCGGAACTGTTCTTGAATGGTTATGCTCGTTCCTGGCAGCGCGATCTCAGTGTGTGGTACTGGGGGATTTTACATCTTCCACCCCCCACTTTGGTAGTCAGAAGGCCAGAAGTAGGGTATTGGAATAATAGAAATTTAGGGGTGGAAGAAACACCGTGTCATCTAGTCCAGCCTTGCCTGCAGCAGCAGCAGTAGCAGCTGTGAGATAAGCTAGGCCAGTGGATCCCAAACCTTTTCTTTGTGTGACCCCCATTTGAGACTTTAAAACAATCATGGGACTCCAGAAAGCAGGTATCAGGAGATCATAATTTTATCTACAGGTGACCTAACCCTCCTTGAGGTATGACCCATAGGTCCTTTTTATACGGAGGCCCCCCTCCCCAACCATGTGGGTGGTGGCTGGGTGGGTGTCTGTTGGAATGCCACAGCGTGTGTGTGTGCACTCCTGTGCTCCACCCACTTATGGAGCAACGGGTGCCAATGGCGAATATTCCGTGCATGGAGATGGGTGTGTGTCCGTGGGAATGCACACCCACGCACCACCCACCCACAGTACCACCCCTCCATGCACAGTAGCTTGTTTGAAAAGGGCCATAGTCTGGGAAATTCTGGTCTGGGTAGTAAAGCATTGGGATAATGCTATGGTGATGAACAGAATATAAAAGTCTAGCGAGACTGGACTGTAGGCCCATTGGAATATGAGCAAATGCATCCTACCATCTTCAACTGACCAGCCTGGTCCAGCTATTTGTAATTCTTTCATTGTTCTCCCCTTGTTTCTGAAGGTAAACCTTAGACATAGGCAACCTGATCGGACTTTTTCCCTTTAAAAGTAACATCTACCAGTGGCTCTGGTTCATGCCTTCTCATTGAGTGTTTTCAAGTGAGCAAGCTGATTTGGGGGCCAGGGGAGGGAGGTGCCCATCACTGCCATGTGGCTCTGCCATGGAGAACCCACACAGGTGTGGGGTTACCATACCTCCCCTTTAAAAAAGGAATGCATATGAGAAATACATATTGCAGGGTTGCACTGGAACCAATGCAGCCCTGCACCATGTATTTTTCATAAGTCTCCTCTTTTAAAGGGGAGGTATGGTAACCCTACACTGGTGGAGTGCATGGGGAGCGATTCAAATGGGCGACTCCCAGTGTGGCTACTGTGACCACAGGAGTGGCCACCATACATTTATCTGGCCTTGCACAGAGCACTCCAGATTTTCTGGCATGGCTCCACATGTGGCCATGAGCGCGTGCTCTGTGGCTCACAGCAGCATGCGTTCCACCGCTCGACCAATAGATGGTCAGATTTGTGGCTTGTGAGTGGCCATGCGGGATAGCATCTTGTCAGAAAACACCCATTGTCGTGAACTACCTGGCTCTTGATGTAACTTCAGTTTCCTTGTACAAGTTTCTGGTTCCTGATTTTGGCTTTGGTTCTCAGGCCTCTGACCTCCTGGCTTCAACCTGACCCTGAAACCAGCTCACTTTTGTAACTTGACTGTATTTCAGACTTCAGACCCAGCATGACACAAACCACTACATCAGGGGTGGGGAACATTTTCCCACTTGGGGGGGTCACTTTGAAAATCAGAACAAGCTCCAAGGGTCACATAGAAGTTGGAAGCGGGGGTGCTTAAGGGGTCCATTCAAGAAAAAGAGGGCCCAGATCATGGATTTGTGTCATAGATCTGTCCCCTACCCTTGTGTGCATGCCCTCATCTCTGCTCCTTTACTAGAGCTTGGTTTTTCAGTGGTTGGAGATAGGAGTTGGATCCAAGGGCCAGATCCAGGCACTGGAAAGGGGCCACATGAAAACTTGCCATGGGCTGCATATGGTCCCCAGGCCTGAGGTTCCCCACCCCTGCATTACAGCATTCCCCTTAGAGATATGCACAGAGGTATACAGTGGGCTTTTCAGATGCAGACAGTGATTAATGGGAGTTTTTCCAGTAACTGAAATGGGAGAAAGACCAACACCAAAATCTTAAAAAAACCCTCAAACGCTTACCTGTAGTTGGCGAAGCAACTTTTTCTGAGATCTTCTCATTGGGAAGAAAAATAAAGATGAATAGCTTCTGACATCCAGATTCTCCCACCTTTGAAACACCCAAGATCTAGGGTATTTTCAGACGTTACAAGATCACAGTGAACCACGGTCAATACCCACATAGGGCCAAAGCATCCTGAACGTCTGTTTGGCGGCCGCCAGATGTTCACCACGGTAGATTCCCACATAGGGTCAATTTCAACCACGCTTCCAGGGCTCCCTGCTGGACAATCGCCGCAAGCGTGGTCAAAGAGATTCACAACAGGAACCAACAAAAAGTAACACCTGGCCAGCAACCCTGGCAGGATTCCGGGCCGTGGTCAAATCAGGCGGGCGGCAGGGGAGCGTGGGGGGGACGGGGCAGTGCAGCCTCACATTTCACCGCGTGGCCCCTCCCCCTCCCCGATTCCCCGGGGAGGGGAATCATTTGGTGATTCCGGGACGGGGCGAATGCCACCCCATCTTGTCTGAAATCACCCATAATTCTCCAGTGTCTTACACAAGTTTTATGCCAATGCAACTCTGCCAAAATCAGACAGCTCCCTACCATTTTCTGTATTATCTAGCCTCTTCTGCCTATAAGAGTAATTCATTTAAAAGTTGATTTCTTGATTGCTATCATTTAATTTTTTGCATGTCAAGTTTTCTTTGATGATGCACCAAAATTCAAAGTGCAATCCTCAATCTCCATGGGAAACAGCTAAGCTGACTTCAGTGGAGGAGTCAGGATCGCACTGCTCGGTTTGCACATTTCATACTCAATGTACATCTGTGTCATGAGACTACTTTGTTAGGAAATGAATACTCTACTATCCTGCAGGACACCATTTTATGGTAAAAGGTACTTGTATTCCTTTGCTACTTAAGAACTTCAGCCAAATTGTCTAGTGAAGAGAATTGCCTCCTTATTTTAGAACCAATTAAATGCAATAGAAAGGCTCTTCATGTTTTTAATTACCACCCATTTCCCATACTTTAAAAATGCAGTGTTCTCTGACACCTAGATTTTAGTGAAATAATTAAAATGTGAAACTACACTTTCATTATATAATTAAATATATTTCCGTTTAACAATAAAGTTAAAGTTTTCTTAGTTCATCCTCCGTGCTTTCCTGATCTCCCCCCTCTCATAGTTTGGAGATTTAAAGTTTTTTTATATAGGGTTATACCAAAGGTGGGGAACTCGACGGTCTCCCTTTTGATGCCTTGGTTGAGCTCTGGCATGACGTTTTGACTCAAGCTATCGACATGGTGGCAGCCAGGCGTCTGCTTCCTCCATGGCGACAGCACAGGTCTCCCTGGTATACGGAGGACCTGAGGCTACTAAAGCGAGAGGGTAGGAGGTTAGAGTGCAGGTGGTGCTTGACTCGTGTGAAAGTCGACCGACTGTGGCATAGCCCCCCTCCCCTTTTTTTAAAAGGACTATGCGTGGCTGTGGAAGCAGCAAAGAAAAATTTCTTCATGGCCACTATAGAGTCTGAAAACTGCCATCCATCAGAGCATTTCAGGGTAGTGAATAGCTTATTACATCTTAGCTGTTTCCACTTGGAGGTAGAGTCGTTGGCTGCCTGCTGTGATGAGTTTGCCACCTACTTTGCAGGCAAAGTCGCTCATATTTGGCTCAACTTGGGTGCTGCTAGTTTGAGTACAGAGTCAGAGTTTGGGGTTGAGGAGCTTTCCCCGGAAGGCCTAGAGCGTCTCTGACGCCGGCAGCCACACCCGGAGCTCTGCAAGGTAAGCAAGCACTGAACTTTAGTAGGGGTGATCCCTGGGGGGTTGGGGGGTGTTAAACACCCCCCCCAGGGATCGGGTCATACTTACCGGCGGCTGCGGGGACGCCACGGCCGCTGGTGCTGGGGGGTGGGCTCGCCTCTGAGTCTTTTTTTAAACAAAAATCCAGGCTGGGCAGGGTGGGTGGGGGGTGTCCCCCCTTCCACCCGCGCAGCCTGGACGCGGGGAGGGTTTGTTTTTTTTAACTTTTTTGGTGGGGCTTTAAGTTTTTACATTGCAGCCATTTTTAAATGGCTGCAATGTAAAAAAATCCGGTACCCAGAATCCAGTACCCAGACCGGATTTACCGGGTCGAATCCGATAATGCCGGTACGCCCGGTACCGGCATTATCGGATTCCGGATTTACTGGTTTTCCCACCCCTAGTGGTTGAGGTGATGTTGGGGTTCAAGATATTTTAATGTGTTTTATTGTATTTTAATGTTGTATGCCACCCTGAGTCTATGGAGAAGGGTGGGGTAAAAATGTAAATGAATAAATAAGCTTCACGCCCGAGGGTCAAATGTGGCTCATGGCTAGTTTTTTATTTGGTCTTTTTTCCAGTTCTTTAATCGGGCCTCTGGATCCAGGTCCTATCCCCAAGCACTTACATTGAGCTCAGCGAAAGGAAACACAGGTGAGGACATGAAAACAAGGATAGAAGAAAAATCCATGATCTGGCCCCTCATCTTCTTGAGTGCACCCCTCCCCACAACCTCTGTGTGGCCCTCAGAGCTTGTACTCATTTTTAAAGTAGCCCCTGGGAAGCAAAAGCTCCCCTACCTGTGGGTTACACTGTAACTTTACATCTTACCATGAACAGGGGGTCACAGTATTGCATGTTAGTGCCATTAGTGGGGGATACAGAATGGACCCAGAAGCAGACCAGAGAATGCTTTGGGACTGTCCAAATTTCCCCATCTTTCTCTGGGTATGATGCAACTCACTTTGCCCTTTCTGGGGGAACATCTCATTGCTGTCACTCTAGGTGAAATTTACCATCCATTAAAGCGAGATGGTAGCTATAATAGGGACAGGTGGTACAGCTGTACCGGGGCCCATGAGCCAGTGGGTCCCCACACTTCCTGATGTAGCTGTGTTCTGCCACTGAGAGTGGGAAAAGGGCAAGAGCCCCATTCCATCTTTTTTACCAAGATCCATTCGAACCTAGCTGTGCCTCTGCAATAAAGTCAATGGATGTTGAGTCATTGACTTCAATGGATGGAGGATTCTACCCTCACTGTGTGCTGGGGCTCTTCCCGCTCTTCAGATATCTGTAATGTATTTGTACCTTGGAGTGGGCATCCCAAAGTTTACATCATATGAATGATTTGTAATCTTAACCCATTACCTTTGCTAGGATCAAGTTCTCCCCACTGTGTTTGTTTTAGGAATGGACGAGGGAGGATAGTACTAATTCTTGATTCTCAATCTTAGCAGCATTGGGAAAAATGCTCCAGTAGATTGCCTCCAGTAGATTGCCTCTTTTTTTCCTATTCTGTGGAATCAAGATAAAGAATGATTTCTTACTCAGTTATGTTGAGAATAAACTTTAGACGTGTCCTTAGTGATGCCGGTTTGCGTCAGATGAAACTTACAATTTATCTACCTCTCTCTGAACAGAGGATGGTTTTAAAAGATAATTCTAACTGATAGCATTGAGGATATTATCTTGAGATTCCGGCAGAATATTATTTAAGTGACATATAGTTTGTTTAGCTGTACGGGAAGAAAAACTTGGTTTAAAAAGTTGAGTAACATTAGGAAAATGTGTTTGATGGTGGCAACTCATGGATTTGATGAAAATTTACCTTTGAGAAAGCAAAAGTGATGACATCGCTAGAATAGGGGGCAGGTGGTGCCGCTGAACTCTTCCTGAAACAGCTAAGTCGCCTGCCATTAGGTGGAGGGAATGCATGTCATCTTCTGCACCAAGGCCCATTCCAACCTAGGTACACCCATCTGCAAAAACTATAAACAGGGACCCAAGTTGATTGCGTTGCTGCAATTTGCAGTGATTTTCGCAAAATCAGCCAATCCTCGCAAAATCAGCCAATCCTCGCAGTGCCATGCTGAAATTGCAGTGACACTGAAGTGGGGGATGTCTGCAGGATCTTTAAATCCTGACTCAGGCATAAACTTGTCGCCTGACCCCAAATTAAAACTGCTGCTGCAGCTGCCGTCTGTCCGGGAGGTGTGACCATGACCCGAGGGTAAATAGGCCCCTGGGAGATGAATTGTGGGTGGGTGGAGTCTGAAGGCCCTATGTTTGGGTGAGGGAGGTCTGGGGTTTTAATATGAGGTGGGAATTCTGGGGTGCTGAAATTCCAGTGGATCTGAGTTGTGTTTGCTTAGCAAAGTTGTGATTCTATGTCAAACCTGTTGCAAATTTGCCTTTGTCTTTCTGTTTGCCTTTGATTGATTTATTGATTGCACTGCTCAGTGGACACCCCCTCTTGCCTTCAGCAAATTTGCTTCCCAGCATGCATAGTTATGCAAATTGAGTTAATTATGCATATATTAATGCTCGCAGTGAATTTGCAGAATTTGGCTTCACTGGTTGCAGAATTTAAGATTTTTTGGTGCAGTGAACTCAGGTCCCTGGTATAAGCAAGCTTCCAGACTCAGAAACCTGTTCCCCTCTGGGTTGCTTCTACTCTTGTGAGGTGGAATTTTCAAAAGCACCTATAGTAAATCTGACCTGGGGGTGAGGGGACAGTTATGGTTATTTTGTGAGGTTATCTTTTGCATTTTGTGTGTGTGTATGTGAGCTGCCCTGAACCTTCATGGATAGAGCAGGATAAAAATCTGGATAAATAAATCTAAAAGATAATTCAGCTCTGTAATGAGATGTGAGATAAATAATGTTCTGTCCTAAGACTTATTAATAAGTACAGCACATATAGTACCTGGAATAGACCATTTGAGTAGCATCACTAAAGTCATCACAGACTTTGGTTAAGAACAGACGTGACCGTCCCATGGTGGCAACTTGGCCTGGTTTGGGTCAGGAAGCCTCTGTAGGCATGGTCTGGACTGAGTCAGGTTTCAAAACAAACATTCACAAGCCTGAGGCAAGAGGGTGTTTTGCCTCCACCATGATGGGCAGCCATGGCAGACCCAATCTGGGCCAGCGGGAACAAGCATGTGGAAACTTTCTGGCCTGCTTTGCCCTGACTGGGTTGGCGCTAGTCCAGGCTGTGACTTTGGCCATTTGCTGAGGTGAGTTCCCGGGCATCACCAACATGCCCAGGGTCTGGCGGCATGATAAGAAACGTGACAGTGGCCCACGGGCCAGAATGAGTTACTGTCATGTTTATTTTCCACCTATGTTTCCCACTCCTTTGCAGGAATTGTATTTTCAACCTTATCTCTAGGGGTGGGGGTTCTTTCCCCTTCAGTTACTTGGATGCTCTGCCTTAGTGGTTCCTTGTTTTGCATCTTTTCCAGTGCTTGAATTACAAGGGGAGAGAGGGTTTGGAGCAGGGCTTCCTTATGTTTGCTTTATTAAAGGTGTTGAGAGTTCTGTAATTTGGTCTCCCTAAATCTATTTAGGGCTCCCTCCTCCAAGCTTCTTTCCCTCAGGTCTTTTTCTGGCTTGTTGACTGTCTCTGCACAGCTTTGGACAAAATGGACTTATGAGATTTGAATAAGGAAATGGAGCATTTGCTTCTGGGATGCATGAGCTGCTCTTATTTATCCTAATAGGATGATTACTGATGCGTAAATTCATTGGGTTGAAGAGACACCAATGTGGACATTTCCCAACTATTTCAAACTGCCCCTTCATCTAAAATCCACCTTCCCGACCCCACCCAAACTTACTCCCACTTGACCGGTGGAGGAGAGATGCAATATTTTTATCTAATTATGTTTGTCATGAGGTGGTGAGGTGTCTGTAAGTACACAGCAAAAAAGACCCAAAATTAGATCCAAATCGAGCCAAAACAACAGCAACAAGATCTATTGTAATGAACTTCTACAAAGTAAACAAAACCTATACGTGAAAGTCCTTGGATCAATATAAAAATGCAAATGATATCAGATGTAACAGTCCCTTGGATTTTTAATTGATAGTTTTTCAACACAGCCAATGCATTTCAACACAAATTGTCATCTTTAGAGATTTTTAAAAAAAACAAATGAGTTTATTGAGAAACCTAGTTGATAATGTGTTTGAAAATATTCAATTCCCACTTACATATTAATCTCCAATTGTATTTATAAGTAGATAATTCCAATCTCTAAAATATACATACAATATTGTATTACAAAATACAACAACATAGTTGAATATGTTATTGACTAGTGATTAACACAATTCAGAAAGCTTTTCTCTGTATTTAGGATCCCATTGGATTTTTAAGGGGTTCTTTTGACTTTATGAATTCTTTGAAACATATTTTGTAATACAATATTATATGTATATTTTAGGGATACCAGGAGAGTAGAGATTTGAATCATCTTACTTATAAATACAATTGGAGATTATTATGTAAGTGGGGATTGAATATTTTCAAATAACACATTATCAACCAGGTTTCTGAACATATGTTGTTGGTTTTTTAAAATTCCCCTTTGTTTGTAGTAGTGATAAGCCAAGGTTTGTGGATATTGATAAAATCAGCCCTGAAGAAGCCAACGTGTGTTTAAATGCATTGGCTGTGTTCAAAAACGTTCAACAATTAAAAATCCAAGAGACTGTTCCATCTGATATAATTGGCATTTGTATATTGAGCCAAGGACTTTCACATATATGTTTTGCTTACTTTGTAAAAGTTCATTGCAATAGATCTTGTTAATGTTGTGTTGAGGTCTCTCGGTAAGGACATTTAGTCTGATATATAGATCCAATGAAAGATGGTGTGATTTAAGACCTATGCTGGGTTGGGGGGTAGGGTTGTACAAGTGATGGAGGATCATGGAAATTTCTACATCTGAAACGAATACCCTCCAAAATGGGAATACCATTTCAAATATGCACTACCCGATTTGCCATTGGTGGGTTGAGTAACAAGCACTGCTCGATTAGTATTTGGTGAGTATCCATTTGGGGTTTGAAATATGGAAAGAGGTTTGTGTATGTGACAGAGAATTTTATATATTTTATAATAAGTCAGCTGCTAGAAATGGGCTTGGGATGGAAGAAGGCAGCATAGAACATAGAAGACTCGGCAGAGCTGTCATAAAGGAGAAACACTGAGCCACACTAGAGGAACCCTGTTGAGGCACTCGCTGTACAGTCTTTATATGACCAATATGCAATGCTCATCCTCATGACCAAAGTAGATAGGAGAAGCCACTGGTAACTCTGCTGGTAGAGCTTTGGAAGCCCATTTGCACACATCCACATGGTTAGTCTCTAGTTAAAAATGGGTAGGCCGGGAAGGCAAGTACTCATTTCCCAGAGCATCCTATTTTCCATCTAGGAGATAAGAATTTGTGGAAATGATGATAGAATTGTAGGACTGGAAGGGACCTCAAGGTTCATCTAGTTCCAGTCTTTGCTCTAGGGACTTGCTGTTTTTAATTAAACTCTCCCTACATAATTTGAGCATTGACCTTTTGTTTATGGCATACTTTTTCTCAGTCCTCCATCTCTGAATGTTGTGTGTAGGATCACCCACCACAGCAGTAAAATGATTAGACTAACCTATGGGAAAAAAATATAAAACTACCTACACTCGTGGGTGCGTTTATAGTTTGCAAATGATTACAATTCAAGGCGAAACAGCACCACTAAATAATCTGGGGAGAGAGCATTGTTTCCTAGATTGGTTTCCCTGGATTTTGGTTGTGTTTATTTGTGGTTTTATTTTTAAAAAAAGCATATTATTCTCCAAGGAATACAAACCAATCAAAGTACATACTGCATTTATTACCCTTCGATTCCAAACTCCTTTATGAAGAAAGTTTCCTTTGGGATCTGCACTGCAGACTCCATTATAATGAAAACTTAAATAAAGAGCACAAAAGCATGCTTTGGCCAGCTTCGGCTTTCTCTGATTTCAAATTCCCCTGTCTTTTGCTTTTTGCTTATCACAGAAATGTAATCAGCATTATTCCAAAGCACAGTGGCTTAGCATCGCCTTTGTTATTGTTGCTGTATTTTATAGATGTCCCTTGGAGTGTTCATTTAGTGCTGGATAGACAGTTCTAGATGAGATCTCTTCTGAAATATAAGATAGCTCTGTCTGCACTTTCTGCTGGGATAATTGCAATATATATTTGTGTATACCCATCAGTTATAACTATTCATTCTAATGGGCTGAAGAGGAGGAAATCTCTCAAACTTTACTTGTTTACAACTTCCACCTGAATTCTCCAATATGGCATGCTTTGAACATCCAATAAATATCACATTGAAGTTTTGTGCCAAAGGAATAGGGGAACATCTGTTTGTGGATATTGTATCTGTTTTCCAAATATTTACATTTAGCCCATGACTGAACCGGCTATGTTAATTCAGTGAGCACAGAAAATGAACAAGAAGAATTTCTCTACAAATAATTAGAATATTAAAATGAAGGAAGGAGTGATCAACAGAAGGGCAGAGCATCCATTTACGAGATAAGAATCTGGGGAATTGATAGAATTGTAGGACTGGAAGAGACCTCGAGGTTCATCTAGTTCAACTCCTTGCTCCAAGGCAGGATCGCTTCTTCCTACAGCATCTGAGATGGATGCTTTTCCAACTGGGGTTTGAAAATATCCAAGGAGGGAGATTCCACAACCTCTCTGAGAAACGTATTCCATTGCCCAACAGTTTTTACAGTTAGGTAGATTTTCCTAATCTTCAACTGACATTTGGATTGCTACCTTTCTCTATTGTTTTAGAGCTGCTGTGCAGGAAGGGGCGGTATAGAAATCTAATAAATGAATGAAATGAATGAATGTTTTATCTTCTGTGACAGTGGAGAACAAATGTTTTGTGTGTGTGTGTGTGTGTGTGTGTGTGTGTGTGTGTGTGTGTGTGTGTGTGTGTGTGTGTGTGTGTGTGTGTNNNTGTGTGTGTGTGTGTGTGTGTGTGTGTGTGTGTGTGTGTGTGTGTGTGTGTGTGTGTGTGTGTGTGTGTGTGTGTGTGTGTGTGTGTGTGTCATCCTTTTAGATATTTGAAAACTGCTATCATGTCCCCCCTTAGATGTCTTTTCTCTAAGCTAAGTCTGCCCACTTCTTTCAGCCTTTTCTTATATGGCTTGTCTTCCAGCTCCATCATCATTGGGTAATTTCAGACCTGATAGGCCTTTCGGTCCGCCACCCTGGACCGGGATTCGTCTCTGATCCCAGTCCATGATCAGACCGGCTGTCCTTTAGACGTGCCAGCCTGATTGCAGAGGGGAATCGGGGAGGGGGTGGGGCTGTGCAGCATGACGTGTGGCCACTCAGCCCTGCCCGCCCCCCCCGCGCTCCACAGGCCACCCTCGGGGAGATGGGCAGGTGCAGCGGTCAATCAGACCAGTGTGGACCACGGTCAGGAACGGGGCAAGGTAACAGACATTACTTTTGCCCCATTCCTGATCGTGGTTCAGCTAACCACGATTCTGGAGGTGAGGCTGGCCTCACCTCCAGAATTGTGGTTAACTTTGAACCCCACCAGGAATTCACCGTGGTGAACATCTGGTGGGGCTCTAACAGATGTTCATGCAATCACAGCCACCACCCTGAATCCACTGTGATTCAGGGTGGTTGACTGTGATCCCCATACATCTGAAATTACCCTTAGTTGCTCTCCTTTTAAATCTTATCCAATGGCCTACATTTTTCTTCAAATATGGTGCCATCAGTATGCCATGGGAGCTCTTTCTTAGGGATGGGCGAACAGAACCGAGTTCAGAAATTCAGTTCGGAAGTTTGGTTCGATCGACCAAACTATTTGAGTTCGGTCCGACCTCCAAACTTCCGAATAGAGTTCGGAAATTCAAACCCCATTGAACTAAATGGAAAATTATCTTATAGGGATGGGCAAACAGAACCGAGTGCGGAAATTTGGTTCGGTTCGGTTCGAAAATCGAGTTCGGTTCGGTCGACCGAACTGATCGAGTTTGGCCCGAACTCCAAACTTCCGAACTGCATTCGCCCATCCCTAGTCTTTCTAGTGCTAAGTAAAGTGGCACCGTCACTTCCCATGTCTTAGAAACAAACGATGAACTGGTGAATGCAGTCAAAACAGAATTTGTCTTTTTTTGCAACAGTGTCACATTGTTGACTCACATTCAGCTTATGACTCACCATTACTCCTAGATCCTTCTTTGCAGTGCTACTGCCTAGTCAGTTATCCCTCATTTTATATGGTTTTTTTCATTCCTATTTGTAGTACTTTCCACTTGTCTTTGTTAAATCTCATTTTGTTTCTTCCCACCCAGCTCTCTACTTTGTCTAGACCATTTTTCAATCTAATCCCATATTTGCAGCCCTTCCCAGCTTTGTGTCATCTGCAAATTTGATGAGTATACTGTTCACTCCCACCTCTCAATAATAAATGAAAATGATGACAAAGTGTACCTAGGGCAGAATCTTTTGTGATGGACTCCTGTGGGACATTCATTAATACCTCGTCCCAATTTAATATGGCTCCATTAATGATTATTCTTTGTATTTGGATTTTTAACCAATTGTGAAACCACCAAATGGTAATTCCACCCAGCTTTACATTTCTGCAACTTTCTTATGAGAATGTCATGTGGGACCTTACTGAAGTTGAGATATATAAATGTCTACTGCATTCCTCTTGTCAACTAAGCTAATTACACTTTGTTGCTGCAGCAGGAGAAAAGCGTGAGGCAGTCGGGCCGGTGGATAAGAAAGCCGAGCCCAGCGCAGGTCGCCCCTGGCAACAGGGGTGAGTAGTCAACCATGAGGTGGGCTGAAGGGCCCTCCCCAGCAGGGGGAGGGCCTTCTCCACCCACTGGGAGGCTCCCCCCTCATTTGGAGGCGGGAGCCAGAGCAGCAAGCTGCAACAGAGCTTGTTCAAGTGGCTACTGTATTTGCTGTGCCCACAGGGCACAAGAGAATGGAGGAGCCTCCCCCGCTGTCCCAAGGGCATGTGAGTCTTCCGGGGGGGGGGGGCAAGTAGCAGGCATGGTCCTGTGTGGGCCCCCTCCCAGTGCAGGCTAGAGTTGAGCTGAGTCCCTGGCCAGGCCCCAGTGCCACATCCCTCCCTTCACCTATCTCTGACCCCTTGGGGCTTGCTTGGGAGGGCATGGGGAGAACAAAGGCTAGGGTGGCCAGGAAAAACAGGCTGCGGCCTTCTGTGCAGCCGGTGCCAGAGTCCGCCCCCTCTAAAGGGGTCGAAGAGCTTGGCCCCAGTACTGGGCAGGGGCGTCCCTCAGGGGGCCCACAGGCAGTGGTACTGCCATCCATGCAGGCCTTCTTGGGAACTTGCGAGGCCCTCATGCAACAATTGGTTGTGGCCTGGGGGGGGCAGGTAGCCACCCAGACCTGTGTTGGTGGTGCTGGGGGCAGCCCCCCTTGAGGGGCCAGTGGTCGGGGTTCTGGGGGGAGCGGGCCCTATGTGGGTGCTGCCCGCAGAGCATGGTGCCACGGGCCTATCGACTTGGGCCCCTGGCCCCCCACTGTGCATTTAGGTGCGATGATCGCCAACAGGAGAGTTTGATCTGGATCATCGGTCACAGCCTAGTACGTTGAGTCGGGAAGACAGCTGGCCTGTCTGCCCGAGTGGAGATCTTCTGGATGGGGAGGAGTGGGATGTGCTGGTTTCAGTTGCTCCCCACCCTCAGGGCAGCAACACCAGGATGGCCACCAGTTATCATGCTAATCCACCTGGGGGAGAATGACCTACCAAGGATGAAAGAGGTCAGGCTCATAGTTCACATCACCTGACGCATAAGCAGGGCATGGCAAGTGCCGGGGTAGCCTCCCTGGGAAGGGTGTCTCAGAAGGAGGGCAGGGACAGGCACAGCCCCCAATCTTTCAGCATCACATCCTTACTCCAGTCCAGAACGGACAGTGTCCCCTTCAGCATGGTCTCCGGCGAGAGAGCAAAAGGGAGACATTGGGTGTCCAAAAGGGGGGCTGGCACTGGAGGGCACATCCAGGCCAAGCCCTGTCAGCTATACGTTAACCTCTTGTTTGGGTTAGGGTACTGGACCCCAAATTGTGAGGAAATTTAGCCCCCCTTTTAGCCTAATTCTGATTTGAAATCAAGAGTGTGACTGTTTAAACCCAGCAATTGAGTGCTTGTCTGTTTCTGGATGTGTTGACAAAGGAGCAATTGAATATCGTTCAAGGAGTTCTGTAAACAAGCTAAAGTAGTGCAGTGAAACAAACATCTATCAAGGTGGTGTTAGAGTTTATGCTAAGGGATAGAAGACACAGAGCAATCGGTTAGCTGGGTTTGGGGAAAAAAAATTATTTGGTTGTCTGAAAGAAGGATTAAGTCTCCTAGATTGGAGCCTCCAATGTCTGTCATGGCATTAGAGCATAGTGGGCTCCTTGTGCCTGGGTCTAGGTGCATAAGGGAGACTGTATGATCACTTTAATCCTGCAGTAAAGATATGCTGTTTTATAATGAGCATCTGTTAGATTTCGTTCATGTACCAAAGTACATTATAATTACTAACCTTTTGTCTGGCAAAACACCCACTCCCAATAAAACTCACTTGGCTGCATGACAACCACAGAATGTGGCTGTACTGTCAGAAGAGCTGACCAAAGATGGTTCCAAATCTTTTCTTAGTCCCCACCTTTTGCCAACTACTGTGTTGGGTAGGCAGAGCCAATTAATTTCCTTCTCATCCTCCTTCCCCACCTATCTATGTGGGCAGGTCAGTAACAACCTTGCAGAGACTACTTTTCTCCCAGTGCTGTAACATACAATGCAAGCAGCCTGCCCACAGCCGTAAGGGGACACACCCTGCCTTCTCACCCTGTTTCGTGGGCATCTTGGGTTAGTAACAATGCTACTTTGTAGTTTGGTCAAATTTTGCCCTCTATTTCACCTGTGCTAACTGTTTTGAAGATGAAAAGCCTGGCACAAGTGTCCTTGTTACTATAATGAGCGTGCACTCTACCCCAGAAGCACCACACTTCACGACGTGTGTTTTTGATCTTATTTTTAGTGACAACTGGATTTTGTTAAATCTGCACAAAGAGAAATCATGCCCCTGTGGCCAACACAATACGATATTTGTTTAACACACAGCAGCCTGCCAAGTGATGTAAAATAAGCATACTGTTTTTAACATTAAAAGCCAGGAGAAAGTTTTGTATAGTTTTAATCTCAAATGATCAAATCCTTTCCAGCCTACCAAAGTTCATTACAAAATAGGAAATTGGTTTCAGCAAAATTTAAGTGCCTGTAGACTCATGGCAGCCTAACCATTCAACAGGCTGAGAAAGATAAGAGCAGAAATTGCATGTAAAAGAATAAAAAAACTCTCCACAATATGGCATCCTGGCATTGTGTCAGAGCGAGTTCTTCTAAAACTTTATTCTGCCAAATCACATAGCTATGAAAATAGCTACACACAATTAAGAAGTTCATTGACATTTATAGGGAAAATTAGATGATTCAAATGGATTTGGCAACATTTCAATGAGGTACTCTTATGACAGCTGAGAAATTTTTATTTAAAACATCCCAATGTCCTTTTCTTTTTCTTCAGTATTATTTAACTGATTTTCTTTAATATACTGATTCAGAGACAGACCAAAAAAAGGTCATAAATTCTCTTTCCACTAAAAATAATGAAAACAGTCACCGTTTTAGCAGAAAGGCTAATTGTTTAACAAGCAGAAATCTAAGTGATGATTGGATCAATATATTCCAAATCCTAGAGAAAGCATATTCAAAAACATGATCCTGAGGAGAAAAAGTAAGCTGATCACACACAGGCCCAATAAAAATACACACAGAGAAATATATAGTGCAGTAGAGAGAAAGAAAAGCATTTGTGACTGGATTCCTGAGCATTTAAGAAATACTGGGAGGGACTAGGGTCATTTTTAGATGTGCGCGGCGGTGCCCACGCTTGTTTTCCAAAAGACCCGGCAGTCCGATTTACATGTGACACCGCTGCCGAATATGCGCATGCAAGGGCAATGCGCATCCATTTCCAGCCGTGAACTGACCGGGTCGGCGATCGAGGCCGATCATACGTGGCCGGAAATGGATGCGCATCGCCCGTGCATGCGCGTATTCAGCAGCGGCGTCGTGTAAATCGGACTGCCAGGTCTTTTGGAAAACAAGTGCGGGTGCGCCGCGCATGTCTAAAAATGGCCTAGGTTTCCTTCCTCTCCCAATAGGCTGTCTGGCTGAGACTTGTTGTAAGCAAGGGCACCAGCTAACAATAAAAATGTTTTTATATATTGCTCTGCAGCCTCTGGGGGTTTAGTAACATGGAGGTTTACATTGTCTCTTACTGGAATATTTTAAGACTGTAGATTTCAACCCTGCATGCTTTGCAGCATATTGCAGAGTATAAAAGATAAAACACTTTGGCTGTGATCCTCAATATCCTTATGCTAGTGGAGCCTACTGGCACAGTATATTTAAGCTTAATACTATTTTATTACGATCTCTCGCTCTCGCTCACTCTCTCTCAGGCCTTGCATCTCTTCTTAGTATGTCTTAACTCACAGCTAATTAGGGGCGGGACCCCGGGCCCATTACCGGCTACCGGATTTACCGGTTACCGGTTTCACAAAAACCGGATTCCCGGATTAAATCCGGTATACCGGTGCCGGATTTATTGCATTGGTTTCAATGGGGCGCTGTGTCCCCATTGAAACCAATGCAATAAATTAAAATAAATTCCCTCCCCCTCCC
>QEPC01009507.1:560241-572977 GCA_003113815.1 Sphenodon punctatus | reverse complement strand
GCCGCGGCTGTGGAACTCCCTTCCGGAGGAAGCTCGCCTGACCCCAAGCCTTTTGACATTTCGGCGGAACTGTAAGACCTGACTGTTTGCCCAGGCCTTTGGGAGGGAGGGTGGGGTGTGTGTGATTTTAATCCCCCGCCCATTTATCTATTTATTTATTCTTTTCTAGCCCTGTTTTATTGATGTATTTTATATTTATATTTTAAGTGAATTTTAATTGTTTTTATTGTTGTTGTTAGCCGCCCCGAGCTGCATTGCAGGAGGGGGTGGGATATAAATCTGTAAAATAAAAAATAAAATAAAAATAAATATAAAGGGAAGGTTAGAGACAGGCCGATAGTTGGTTGGGAAGCCAGTGTCCAAGGATGGCTTCTTAAGCAGGGACCGGACAACCACCATTTTAAAAACATCCGACACCCTATCCTTCTGAAGGGAGGCATTGTTACAACCCCAGCCAGCAACAGCCCCAATGTCTCCCGGTTGGCTTTCACAACTGGTTGCCCTCACTGCCCCAAGCACCTTCCCCACATCAGTGGGTGACACCAATTGAAACCGATCCAAATAAACAAGACAAGACTGAGCTTCCACAACCCAAAACTTTGATTCTGCAGATAAAGTGGTAGCACCCAAGTCATGGGGATTATGAGGGATTTTATCTGCAAAGTAGTTAATAAAAATGTCACACGTCAGCGGGCATTAGATGACTCAATTGCCAGGCAGAGGCAGACCGGATTAAACAGGGCCCCCTCACCACCTGAAACAGATATGCTATGATAGTTGAAAAGAAAGCTTTCTTTGCCACCACCACAGCACAGCATAGTCATTTAAAAACTATGCTGCAATTGGTCAGCTTCAGCATGAGTCGGGCGCCACCTGCCCTCTAACCACCTACCCTCGTGCTTCAGCCACCTCAGCTCCTCTGTAAACCAGGGAGACCTGTACTGCTGCAGTGGTGGGAGCAGACGGCTGGGGCCCAAATATCCTGAGATGGGGGGAGAAGCAGGACCCAAGGACAGACGCCAAGTGTCTCTGCCAACAATCCTGATGGTCTGTCCTCCACCCCTGCCGTACCACCCCATTTCCAACCCCCTTCAAACAGGGTCCCTGCTCCAACATCTGATTCTCAATCCCTGCCTCACTAAAGGGCCCACGAGAACTCAGGGAGGTAGGTGGCTGGAGAGGGTCTCGAGCCCAGCATCCCCTGAGGCAGAATGACATAGACAGCAAACCATACTAAACCCAGTCCATACCCCTGACTGCTTATTAGGGATGTGCGAACGCTGTTTGGAGTTCGGATTGAACTCAGTCTGTTTGGACGTCTGAACTGAACATCCGCACCGAACTCGAAAACGGCCAAACAGTTCGGTCATGTTCAGGTGAGTTTGGATGAGTTCGGGGGTGGGAAAAAAGTGACTTTGGGTGGGAAAAACGTGACTGGAAGGGGGAGACAGCTGAGGAGCAGACTTCCTGGCACCAGGGGGTGGAGTCCAAGGGTTGTTTCAGGGCCAAATGATACAGATACCAAAAAAATCTTCAAATTCGGTATCGGTATCAATAGTGCTATTTTCGAATGTTCGGCCAAGTTCAGCCAAACCGAACAACCAAACCCGAACTCAGGTTTCGAACCGAACGACCGAGCGTCTGAACATCTGAACCGCATTCTGTTTGCACATCCCTACTGCTTATACCTACATGCTCCTCTCATAAGGGGGTCATGGCACAATCCTCCCCCCCCATCCCTGCCCTTATCCCACTCTCACAGGGGAGTAGTGGCACATGCACGACACAAACCCCTTCTCACAGTGGGAATGTGTTACATTCCCCTCCTCTCATGGCAGGGCCAAGGCACCCCCATCCATACTCCAAATCCCTTCTGATTGCATCCCCTTAAAGAGGGGGGAATGGCACAATCCCCCTCCTCTCACTAGGGGACAGTGGTCCTGCCCTGCCCATACCCCCTCTCACAGGGGGGTAATGGCACCCAAGCCCACTCCCAACCCTCCACATTTACACCCTTTCCTCTTCCGCAAGATGCACACCCCTTCCCAACCAGCCATTCTCTCCATTCACCCCAACAACCCTAAAAACTATTAAAAGTGACTGAAAATAAACAACCCCTCTGCCCCCTGCACCAGCTTGGACAGGCCCACGAAAAGCCTGCAAATGACCAACATCTTTAGCGGCGGCCTTTGGAAGCCGGCAGTTGCTGATAGGACAGGGAGCTTCTCTTTATGGGAGCTAGGGAGGATGGGCACCCCAGATGCAGCAGGTGGTCCAATCACAAAGGTCCAGTCCTAGCAAGCCCCCACAGCAGCTTCCTCCTATTTGGGGTCGGGAAGGAATTTTCCCTTTGGACAGATTGGCAGTTGACTCTGAGGGTTTTTCGCCTTCCACTGTAGCATGGGTGTGGCTCGCCTGTTTGGGACATCTGAATTCTCCTTTTTCTAAAATTATTTCCTTAGGCCTCAGTGCACTCTGGTTGATCCCAGTCTACTTTCAGCTATTGGTCGGATTTCTCTGTGCGCATGGTTGGGGTGACGCAGTTCCTGCAGTGGTTCAGGAGGCTGGACTAGATTACCCTTGAGGTACCTTCCAGCCTTGTGACTATGACATTGGCCACTTTTAGACAAGCGACGCTCCACTTCACGTCGGCGACGCGCATATTTTGAAATCTCCGCCTGGTCTAATTAGACGAGACGGAAGTGGCTTAATATGTGCATATTATGGCGGAGGCGCATTTTTTAAGTGCACGAATTAAATACCTCATAATGGAGGTATTTAATTCGCGCACTTAAAAAATGCGCCTCCGCCGTAATATGCGTATATTAAGCCACTTCCGTCTCGTCTAATTAGACCAGGTGGAGGTTTCAAAATATGTGCGCTGCGGACGCGAAACGGAGCGCCGCTCGTCTAAAAGAGCCCTATGACTCCTGCAGGACAGGAGGTGCTATCAGCTGTTTGGCAGCTAGGGTGAGTGTGCTCCCTCAAATCAGCTGTTTGGCCATTGGGGTGAGCGTGCTCCTCCACCTCCATCAGCTGTTCTGTGACACTTCCTCTCGGGGGGCCTGATCGTGTTGTGCAGCAGGAATCCAGGAGTCCTGCCCCATGTGGACAGCTCTCCGGTTGACCCATGGCATGGAGGAACTTCTGACGGCAGCCTCCCCATCTGAATTCTCCATGGAGGGGCTGCTTGTTTGGACTGCCCTCCCTGCTGGTCCAAAGTGTGATGGCTGCAGTGGCCTCCTTCAGGGCGGGCAGTGGATCCAGCTGGTCCTGTCACATATGGACTTGCCCTAATTGTGGGATCCAGAACCAAATGGGATCTAATTGCTCTGCAAGACAAAAAGCTGCTACTTGAACAGAAGCAATGGATATATTGCTGTCTGCTTCCTCAGAGAGCTATGGCTCCAGACTTTCAGTATGTCCCCAGTTGGGCTAACTGCCAACAGATGGAAGTGGACATGGTGCTCTCTTAAAATGTGTCAAAGCTGCCAGCTTTTCCTGTGCGGTACTCACTTCAAAGAAATGTATACCTGCTGCAAGTACAGTATCCCCAGTCCTGTGCCCTCACTAGAGAATGTGCCAACTGAGGATTGTGAACTAACAGGCAAAGTAAGATTATAAAAGATAAGTAAATTGTAATAGGGCAGGTAAGCAGACACTTGATCACAAATGTGTTAGTTTGGTCTTCATGCCTCCCAGGACATTTCACCAACTATGTTTATGTTTATTTGTTTGTTTGTTTATCATCTGCCTTCTTCTACACTGTATTCTTGGATGACCGTATTCTTTGTTCACCTTAATTATTTCACAGAATGACAATGCATGCATTTTTAGCTTATATTCCATATGCATTATAAAATGTGTGCTGCTCCTTCTTTTAGCCTTGTGACACTGTCACAAGCTAAAACGTCTCTGCAAATGGTCCCTTGAGTTTATTTTCTAATGAGGGAGCTTTGCCCCCTGTGCTTTCTTGTCCCTGTTTATCTTAATTCTGGCAGCTTTTCCATTCAAGCGTAACTTACAAGCACGCATCACATCCTGACTCAAATACTATATTCACCCCTTTCTCTACCGTGGGCCTATCTCTGATTCTCAAGTAATACAATTAGCAAAGGTGTTGTGCTTCCTCATTCCTTGTTTTTTCTATTAGTATTAGTATTATTATTAGTATTTTTACTATTTTATTATTCCTGATTGTTAGTTCTCTTGAGCAACCCCACCCCCAGTACGTACATGTTTAGAATGAGAAAGAATCAGGTTAGTATCTATCTACAACAAACTGCTAGTCATTTAATGCAGTGTAATTTTAATTGTTTTGTATAAATTTATTTGTTGATACAGCAGCCTTTGATACAATTGATCATGGGGAGTGGGGGGTGTTGACGTGACTGGTGCGTGGGACTGCTTTCAAGTGGTTCCATTCCTTCCTGTTGAGAAATCCCAGCAGGAGGTCATGGGAGAGTGCTCGTCATCCCCTCAGGACCTCCCCTGTGGTGTCCCATAGGGTTCCATCTTGTCTCCCCTCTTCAATGTGTATCTAAGGCCACTGGATGAGATCATTTGGAGGTTTGGAGTGAGGTGCTATCAGTAACTGATGACACCCAGGTCTACTTCTCTCTTTCATCTGACCCAGTTTCTGCAGTCGTGGTGCTTGCTCAGTGCCTGGCTGCTGTTGGGGACTGGATGAGGGTGAGTTGATTGGAACTGAATCTAGATAAGACTGATGTGATGGTAATTGGCTGACTGAGTGGCTGGGAGGGGATTGAAGGGGGTCCCCCCCCCCCCCGTTTACTCAGGCTTGTAGTCTTGGAGTGCTTCTGGACCCCTTGCTGCTCCTGGAATACCGGGTTGTAGTGTTGGCCAGGAGTGCTTTTCACGACCTCTATCTGGTGAGGAGGCTGTGTCCCTTTCTTTCTGATTTTGCTTTGGCCACCATCACCCATGTTTTCATCACCTCGAGGCTAGATAACTGCAATGTACTCTACATGGGGGCTGCCCTTGGTGACTGTTTGGAAGCTGCAGCTGGGGCAGAATACGGTGGCCCAGCTCCTTTCAGGGATGGGTCACCATGAACACAGCACAATTATGCTTTACAGTCTGCACTGGCTTCCTATAGCTTTCCAGGCACTATTCAAGGTGCTAGTTCTGACCTTTAAAGCCCTAAATGGCCTGGGCCCCACATATTAGAGACCGCCTTTCCTTCCATGTTCCATTGAGACCCCTGCGGTCAGACAGGAGCGCTCTCTTGCGGGTACCACCTGTCAATCTTGTTCATATAACAAGGGCCCACAGAGAGGCATTCTCAGTTGCTGCCCCTACGTTATGGAATTCCCTTCCCCCAGAGGTCTGTCAGAGCACGAGCCTGAGCATTTTCTGGAAGCTGTGAAAAACCTTTCTTTTTGGCAAAGCATTTGGCATTAGGGGTTGAGGTGAGAGGGCTTAGGGGTGAGGGAGAGGCTTTTTTTAAAAATGAAGTTTTTAAATGGTGTTTGAGTATAAATGGTGGTTTGATTTTGAGTATAAATTGGTTTGAGTATAAATGGAGTATAAATGGTGGTTTGAATTTGAGTGTAAATTGGTTTGAGTATAAATGGTGGTTTGAGTTTAAATGGTGGTGAATGGTGTATAAATGTTGTTCACAACTGATAATTACCTTGATCTCTCTAAGACACACCCTAGATGCTGTAATAGAATGGCAGAGTTTGCCTGCGGATCCACTTCATTAGCAAGTTCTGGAGCCCTGCAATTGGGCTACTGGACTGAATGTGGCTCATTCAATTTTTCCTTGACTATAAGAGAATAAAAGGTCTTTGGAAGAAGGAACTAGTGCAGTGTTTCCCAAACTTTTGATACCTGGGGCAAGCTTTTTTTCTGGATTAAAATTGGCAGCATACTTCACTCTTACACCTGAAAAGGTGTGTGTGTTTGCAATGTGTAGGATTATATGCTAAAATTGTATTTGTTTGTTTGTTTATTTCCTTGTTCTGGCCATCTGCCATGACAAGTATTAAAACATAATACAAATACTTTCACATCCGGTCAACAAGAACCAAAATCATTAACATATCAGTCACAATTTTTCTTGCCAACCCTTATATTCCACCAATCATTAAAATTATAAAAATACATAATAATACACCAATACAAAAACAATATCAAAATCCATAATCAATAAATATTACAACCATATATCTAACACTTGAGACTTAAGACTTAAGGGTCTTGGAGGAAGCGGACATAATTCTTCCTCAAAGAGGCTGCACAATGGGCAAACCAGGCAACAGCCTCTGTAATTTCTGCTACTTTATCAGCCAAACAGAAACTTATCATCCTCTCCGAGGACAGATCTCTTGATGGTTTGATCTTATACCATAAATCCCTTCTTAGAGTTTATACAGAGGACAGAACAATAAATAGTGTACCAAATCTTCGATCATGTTACCTCTACACAGGCATAGCCTCTGAGCATACGGTTAACCACATATCTCCCGGTAACTACTGCTCAAATAAAGGAATGAAAGCGGAGAGCTGTAAAAGCTCGCCTCAACCCCGGATTGTTTAAGGTCGACAAATAACCACTACCATTTAAAGGTGGGAGAAACAAATGATAGAAAGGAGAGGCACTCACAGTATCCACTTCAGATCTTAAAATCTGTAAGTCTATATCTCTCACTCTCTCCTTTATCATTTTTTTCCCCATGTTCAGCGGGAACTGGGTTAAAAAAGTGAGTAAAAAACCTAACATTCTTAGATAAAGGTTTACACATCTTATCCAGGGATATCTGCCTGACGACCTTTCGATCTCAAAACAACTCCTCATAAAGGTGTAATTATTACTTGAAGCCAATTTTAGAGCGAAAATAAGAATAAATTTGATAACAAATGCATCAAAGGACATAGACCCAGTTTCTAATTTGACCAAGGCTGAGGCTGATCCAGGAAGAACACCTAAAATCATCCTCAAAAATTTGTTCTGTATTGATTCTAGGAGAGGGACTGCCAATGGGGAACATCCCCATAATTGGATACCATAACAGACCCTCATTAATACCTTCTTCTCGAACACCTTAAAAGCAGGGGCAATCAGCTGCCCCCCCACCATAAAAAAACTTGATAAGTACAGCTACACTTGATTTAGCCTCCTGCTTAATAGATTGAATATGGGGACGCCATGAGTTGTTAGATGAAAAAACTATCCTGAGATACTGGAAGGTTTGCACTTGATCCACTTTATTTTCTCCTATATACCAGGATCTTGATTTAAACCTCTTTGAAAACACCATAACTTTGGTTTTCTTGTAATTTATCCTCAGCCCTTGTGCCTGACATTTGCCCCCAAAGTCCGTCAACAATCTTATCAATCCTAATCTGGCTGTGGAAGTAACCAGTCCATCCTGTCTTCCTCCCCCCAGATCCATTATCCCCTGTCCAGAAACATTGGGGGCAGTGGCTAACCCTTCCAAATCTAGGGAAATAAACTGTTTAGATGTTACCACATCTGATGATGGCACGTCCATACTGAAAGACCTGGAAACCAGGAAGTCATCAATACTCCTTCGTCTCTCAGGGGATGAGAACCCACCACAGTGGATCCACTTTACATGAATACCCCTCCTGGACATCGACTAGGAAGCAATAACAGACTTCAGTACCAAAGTCACCCCTTATTAGTGGGCACTTACGACACACACCGTTCTTCAGGCCCAGCGCCCAACCGGCGCCTAAGGCTGCACGCACAAGGGCACTCCCTTGTGTGCGCAGACCTTAGGCGCACTGCCCATGGCGCACACCCGCAGCGCAGGCATGCTCCGGTCCGCTGGATATAGGGCTCCCTGCAATCAGTGGCACCTGGTCAATATCAGCCCGGGACTCGGCTCCTGCCCATGTACCACCCAGCTGCTGCAAGACAGCACACCGCCTCTGTTGATACCAAACCCCTCCCCCTCCAAATGACTCCAGTAGATAGAGGGTGGTGGTGGAAGGGTCACACTTCACTGGATCACTGACAAGCCGTCTGTCTCAAACTCCTCTCCGCAGCGCAGGCGTGCTGCGGCCCGCTGGATATAGGGCTCCCTGCAATCAGCCTGGGGCTCGGAACTTGGCTCCTGCCCACGTACCACCCAGCTGCTGCAAGACAGCGCACCGCCTCTGTTGACACCAAATCCCGACCCCTCCAAACAACTCCAGTAGATAGAGGAGTGTGTGTGTGTGGAAGGAGGAAGGGTCACACTTCACCGGGTCACCGACAAGCCGTCTGTCTCAAACTTACATTATTTTCTTATATTCTATAGGTGTATATGTAGATTATATCAAATATGTTATGGAATGTTTAAAATTAAAAAAGGAGGACAGTATAACTTTTCGACGACTTTCATGGCACATTAGATCTAATTCACAAGAAGTGACTTGAACTGCCCCAAGCACACCCACCATGTCAGTGGATGTCCCTGACTGAAAGTGATCCCACAAAATCGGAAAAGCCAGGGTTTCTACAACCTTTACATCCTCCACGTATTAAGTGCGGCATCAAGGTCTTGGTGAATAGCAATTTTCTCCGCAAAATAATCAAAAAAATGGTAACAGCGGGCAAATGATGACTCAACCCCAGGGTTGAGGGAGACCGGACTGACCAGCCCCTGCACAACCCGGAACAGCTCCACCAGATGGGATTTTGTGGACACCGAGGGCAGCAAACAATTCCCTCTTTGCTGTCCTCATAGCCACAGCATAGGCTTGTAAATGAGCTCTATGTCGCAATTTGTTGGCTTCAGCACAAGAACGATGCCACCATCGCTCCAACCGTTGCCTCTCCTTCTTCAGCATCCGCAGCTCCTCAGAAAACCAAGGAGATCTGCAGAGCCTCCACATGGGCAATGGATGCCTGGGAGCTGTTTGATCAATGGCCTCCGTCAGCAAGATGTTCCATAGCTTGACGAGGTCATTGATGAAACAATCGTCGAGGTCAGAGGGTAATTCCCTCAGAGCACCTAGAAACCGCACTGGATCCAACAGCTTCTGGGGGCGGACCATCCTAATAGGTTCCACACCCTTCCGGGGGCGGACATGTGCTAGAAGGGAGGTCTGCAGGAGGTAATGATCTGTCCATGACAAAGGCACAGCTGAAAATTGGATACCAAATACTGGTGACTATGGCCCTTTTTAGTCTGATGTCCCCCCTTGCCCACGTGTGCGACTGTGTGGGCGCGGGGCACCTGTGACACCACCGCAGCCGGTGGGTGGGGGTGCATGCATGCTCCCACACTCCACCCACCTCCACTGATTTCCCCCATGCACAGCGGCATTGAAGACAATGGAGGTGCCTGCGTGGAGGTGGGTGTGCATCCGTGTGATGGGATGCCCATGTTGCGTCCCCCCCATTCCGCCGCCATGCACCTGTGCTCATTTGAAAAGGGCCTGTGTCTGGAAATTTGGCCCTTAAGTGACAAGGCCAAACTGAATGTTTGTAGCAGAGGGTTAAATAGTGCTACTCCTGACTCTCAGAATCGAGAAGGTAGGCATATCATCAGCTGAAATACTTATCTCTTCTCAGAAGTTAAATAGTTATTTTGTCCAACAGTCAGTCTGCTCAAAGGTTCTAAGCTATTTTCCTTTTGGAGTAACAAATGTGATATGCAATCATTGCTTGCTGTCCAAAAATCTGAGAGAGACTGGCAGCCTGTCTTCAACATAAGAATTGCAAATCGATTTACAAAGAATCTGGGAAAATGAATTCAAAGAGCTGAAAGTCACATTGCTCCTGAAGGTGCAAGAGAGAATATACATAACAAAGAATGTATTGATTGTAAATAAGCCACTTGCTGAGCATTTCTGCAAATTAAATGTTTCAAAACTGCTCAGTGAAAGAGCATAGTTTTTCAATAGAAGGTCAAGATCTTCAGCTTGTCAGATGTTTCCAAGCACATGAGCTGTTGTTTTAAAGAAACTGATATTAAAGGTCTTTAACATAAGTCTATTGAGTTATTTAGACAGGAGACAATCCAACAACCTATGTATGCCGACCCCCACGCACGGCACACGGGCAGAACGCACATGCTCACGTGTGCATGTGTGCCCTGTGCATAGCACAGCCCCTGGCAGCTGTGCTGCATGTGCGGCATGCATGCACATCTAAGTGTGCACGTTCTGGCCAGAGCACAGCGCCAGTGAATGGTGTATGTGGCCCGTTGGATTGCTCCCATAGTGTGTGTTGCAGCAGTCCCTCTTTCCATGAATTTACCCTTTCATGTGTCATTCATGATTTATTTTTGGCATTAAGTTCTAACATGCAGGTCATCATTTCTGGTCAATCTTTAGAGTTCCTCAATTTTTTTAGGATATTCCAGCTCTGAATTTAGTTTTATTTGTACAAACCAAAATCTGTTTTCCCTACTGAGCAAGTTTTACATGAAACATTAACCAGTGTAATTGTTTTATATAATTGTCTTGATTTTTTGGGACTTGCTTATTTTTCTAAGCCAGATCCTCAGCTGCTATAAGTCACTGTAGCTGCACTGAATTAAAATGAGCTACATCACCTTACCATGGATGAGGTCTGTATCATGGGGTTGGGGTCCACTACCCCGTGTTTCTGGGTTGGGTGACTCAATTTCCCTCACTTGCAGCCCACCTGAACCAGTTCTCTCTCTTGCTGGTTCAGTCCTGCAAAGGGGACAATCCTTTTATCACCCAAGTCCCAGAGACTTCCTGTTCATAGACTCTTTCTCTCTCTGGGTTCACACGTGCTTGAGGGCACGAGATCCTCAGATTGTGTTTCCCAATATGCAGACAACAGAAAGCACTTCTTAGTAAACAAGAAAGTTATAAACAAGATAGTTTGAGCACAGAGTGGCTAATAAACAAAAGTAAATAATGCATTCCTAGTCTGTACTGAGTGAGTCCCTAGTTAGGTCTTACCCTACAGAAAGTTCCTTCTCAGCCAGATGTATCAGGCTGGGCCCTTTGTCCTTGAGCTGGTTAGAAAGCAAAGTCTCTCCTTTCAGCACATTACTGCAGTAGGCTTACTGACTTGCTCTGCGAGTCAGAAGTTGAGTGAGATCCCAACAGTAACTGAGTTCCAGGGAGAAAGATTTCCCCCTCAGTATCCTTTTAGCTTTTTGTTCTACTTTTCCTGCCTGGAGAGCTATGTGCTTCTAGTCACGTCCACAAGAAAAGCTTCATCTGCATCTCAGTGTCTTCTGTGTGGCTCTTGCAAAGGTGTTAGGCTCTTTGAATCTCTCTCCATTGCATGAAGTGAGTTTCCAGTTCTCAGCTTTTACATTACATGATTGCATGAAGTGAGTTTCCAGTTCTCAGCTTTTACATTCCACACGTTTAACCTTTAGTTTTACATATTTGTTAGACCTGTAGTACCGTATCTCCCTGTGACAATCTGCCTTTGGAACATACAGTTCTTTAGTACAATAGATGATTTTAGACTAAAACAGGACAAGTATTTTCCTCTTGCTCCTCCCCTCTCCCTTGTTTAATTTTGGCAAAGAAATACAGCTAGCATGCATGACATGACATGACAGACTTTTGGCTACCATAGGCTATGGTATCTCTACTGCATCTGCATTTTATTCTCTTAGCTACTGATATTATGGCACTAATCCTCAAAGGACTTACTGAAGTATAGCCCCATTAAGGTTAATGAGAGTGATTTGAGAATTGTGGCCTTAATGGTAGGAAGAATGAAAGTATTGGTGTCTGAATAATTTGTTCTGAAAGCAGAGATCTAACTATGATGGAATGGATCCTGGTGCAGGTGATAGAATGCCACCCCTCTTCCCCTGAGTGTTCAGGCAGTGGGAGTGGGATGCATCCACTCAGACGGGGTGGAGGAGGTCTGTGGGTGCCGAATGGCAGAGCTGTGGAGCACCCACTCAGGTCGAGCGCATGGGGAGGGATTCTACCAGGTGACTCCTGGTGTGGTTACTGCAGCAGCCACCTTGCACTCCCCCTGCAACAGACCATGGGGGGAAGGCAAATTGTGCCAGACTGTCCTTTGAAATTGACATGAGGCCAGTTCCTGTGACTTGCAAAGGCCATATCCCCCACACACAACAGTGCTTGTCTGCTGGCATGGCTCTCCATCCTGGTTCATGGGGGCGGTGATGCAGAGGGTGGCTGTCACGGAGAAACATAGGGTCACACATGTGTAACACAGGCCCACATGTAGACTACAGGTCTGATAAATATGTAATGCAAAACGTTCCACATGTATGCAATGTTGCAATACATGTAGACTACAAGTCTGACAAATATGTAATACAGAAGGTTCCACATGTCTGTAATGTGACAATGGAGAACTGTAAAACCCAAATCAAAGATGTAACATGTGACCAACCTACAGGAAATGCAAAGAGATACCAAAAATGTGTCTTTGGGGAACACTTGCAAGACGGAACTCTGTGGAGATGTAAATGGGCCTTTATGTTTGCCTGGGTTGCATACGTGACATTGCAGGTCTCCCCAAAGGTGGGAACAGAGACAAAGAGGGAGAGAGACTATATAGTGAGTCACCTGGAGAGTTCTCTCCTTGAGCCATCTCAGCAGAACATCTGCATACGAAAAGCCTGACAGCAGCAGGCTGGAGAAACCATGAGCAGAGAGGCATGATTTTACTCTTTGCCAACCAAGAAGCCAGTGCCCAGTCATTCTACCTTTATGACTGAGGAACCAGAAGTTTATGGACCTTTATAGGGTAAGATGCTAATTTAGGAACTCAACCAGT
>QEPC01009507.1:534736-551989 GCA_003113815.1 Sphenodon punctatus | reverse complement strand
ACAAGGTTTCAGTTTATGGTTTAAGTTTCATTTCATTACAAAACTGAAATGAAACTTAAAGCAATCTAAAAATCCTACTCAACGCCTGCTGTTCAGGAACAGTGACTAGCTCAGAAGGTGTTGGGAAGGGGGGAGGCAGATAATCAGTTTTGTTTCTTGCAAGCCTCTCCACCCTTGGTGCCTGGAAGTCTGACCTTCCAGTGAACCTTTTTTTGCCACCCGAACGCGATCCGAACTGACCGAACTGTTCGGCCATTTCGCCGTTCAGTGTTCGGTTTGTTCGGTATGTTCATGTTCATGTTCGTGTTCGAGTTCGGTCATCTGAACAGGCCGAGTTCAGACCGAACTCCGAACTGCCGAACCGCGTTCGCCCATCCCTAATAGAATTAAAATGCAATTATAAATAACTAGAATGAATGTCACATAAAGTACTAGGAAGCCAAACAGAATGGAAACATTTACATTAGCATAGCTGGGGAGCTGAGCAAGGGACCGGCAGTGCCGGCACTAGCCACCACTTCCTTTGCTCACTGTGATATTTCCCTCTCCCCATGATGACTTCAATTGCCACCGCTGCCCCTCCCCCCCGATGGGCCACCACCAGCCTGGCTCCCGCTCCCTGAATGGCTCCCTGTCAGGGTGGTGGTGGTGGTGGGGGCTCCCAGTCATGCCCATCTCTTCACCCACCAACCCACCCCCTCTCACCAGGGGACATAACCAACCCCTGATTGCATTCCCATTCCACCCCAAACAACCCCCCTCTTACAGAGGGATAACCACTCAGAGAGGGCACCCTGCTGCTCTCACCAGCTAGGGAGCACCTCTCCACTCCCCATCCTCTGCTCTTTGCAGAGGGGAAAATCCTCTCTTCCCAACTCCATCCCTCCATCACAAGGCAAAAATCCCAAGCAAATAAAACCCACCCCCAAACAATAAAACCAACACAGAAGACCACCAGAGCCCACCACACAAATCCAAATTCAAAAGCCTGTCTTTGCAGAAAACAACTTGTTTTGCCTTTCTCTCCCACAGTATCCATCTTTCTCAACCCCTCCCCCCAGTTCTACAATGATTATATTCCCTGTGTGAGTGGGCTGATGGAAGGAAAGACAAAATGAATTCTTTTCTGCTTAGTTGCAGGTTTTGCTCCTGCAGCGAGATGATTTCACACCAAAAAGGCCAACTCTTAGTCAGATAAGACTTCAGGAGAGTCTCTGGATTAGATGCATGCCAAACCCTGATGCTGAGCTTGCAACCTATCCTTAGAGGTGCACTCTCTGCTAAGAAAATGTGCAGAAGTATGTTCAATGTGGTTTTTAAAAATATATTCATTGTATATTCTATAGTACTGTGTGAAGTAGCCAAGACGACAGCCTAAAAGTTCACCAGCTGCCACTGCTAGCTCCTCAATTTTATTCATTGTTATATTTCTTTAAGAGGAGAGACAAATGCTTCAAGCCAGACTGGGATGGGTAGTTTTATAGAAGTCCAGGGGTATAGAAATTAATTATTGTGGTCCTTCTAAAAATGTTGGGTTAAGAGAACAACCTTAAGTCTACTTAGTCAGAAAACTGTCATAAGAACATAAGTGCCATACTGCTGGGTTAGACCAATGGTCCATCGAGCCCAGCATCCTGTCTCTGACAGTGGCCAATCTCGGCTGCTTGCGTGAAGTACCCAATAAGTCATAATGGGGCAATTCATTCCCTGTTGTTCATGCCCATCTCCTGACATTATTATTATTATTATTATTATTTTATTGATTCGGCACCAACTTTCATCATGGCCAGACACAATAACAAATCAACATAAAACCATATAAACAAAACATCCCATAACGATACATTAACTGAATATCGTAGTCCGAACTCTTAAAATAAGGGAAATTTCTCATTCATTTCTACCAATCCCTCTTCACAAATATAACTCATTACATTAATAAAAATGTGTTGATTACTGGCTTCCGCCAAGACTATGTAACAACCACAGGTATAAACAAGCAAATGGAACAAATACAGGACAATATGACCATCAAATAAATTAAAAATAGGGATCAACCCTACAGGGAAATTAATTATAAACCAATTTATCCTGCAACAGATGCACACGCTCCCTCATAATGAGTAAACAGAAAGTCGCAACTTCCTTTATCACCTCCTCATCACTGACTGAAAGTAAATAAGAGACTCTACATTCAATTGGGATGTGTTCTTTCCCCATCAGAATTTGGGGCAGCCATGCAGACCTAATATTCCTGTACAGCGGGTAGCACAGCAAAACATGCTTCAAATCCTCCAATGCACCCGTCCCACACGGGCAGGTTAATAAACTATAGGGTTTACACGCGTATCTACCCTCCACTATGGCTGAGGGGAAAAGTTGGAAACGAAAAAGTGTATAGGGTCTATGTAGGACTGGATCTAACACATAATCTAAATACCCTTCAAATTTGTGGAGGAGCTTGAAAGAACTAAGCATAGGCGCAACTTTCCAACAGAGAATTTGCGCAATATCCTCCTGTCTGGCTATGTCCTGCCCTCTCTGCCTAAGGATATGTTTCTGGTGAGCTATAGACTTCCCCATAAAACATGAAAATGAAAGGCCCAACCTTTTCAAAGAAGTATCAATCCCTCTTATCCAGGGATAAGAGCCCCTGCCCGTGAATTCTAATTCCTCCTTAAGGCACAAAGCTGTCAAGGAGGGACTGGTCTGGTTAAACAATTTTAACCAGTATCTAAGATCACGCTCTCTACTCAGCAGCTCAATAGGAGCCACACCCAATTCTGCCCTGACTACGGCAGCAGGGACCCCCTGAGCTACCCAAAGTAGGTTCCTAAGAAATTTGTTCTGAGGTATCTCCAGTACATGTGAGGATAGCATAATTTCGACTCCAAATGTCAATAGAAAATGAACCTTAGCTTTATATATGCCCAGCACAGTAGAGGTCTTAATGCCTGATGACTTAGCAGCCAGCCTCAAAATTCTCCTGGCCACAGCAGTGGCCTTTAGGGCTATCAGTCTTCTGTGCTTGTCCCACAGTCCATTATCAGATAATGTCATCCCCAGGTACACATAAGACCTCACCTGTGCCAGCGTAGTTCCCTTCATTTACCAGAGGTGTTTTGATGTCCTTCTATTTCCCACCACCATAATTTGGGATTTCTTAGAATTTACCACTAGGTCATTCTCCAGGCAGTATTCTGCCAGTATATTTAACTGTTGATGAAAACCATTCTCTGTTTGCGCCATTAAAACGATGTTGTCCGCATACATTAGAAGATTTATAGGTCTCTCCGTAATTTTGGGAAGGTGACAAATTAACTGCGGGAATTTCTGTACCAGATCGCTCAGGAAAAGGTTGAATAAAATTGGGGCTAACACGCAGCCTTGCATATACAAATCGGCTGGGAAAGTCCGCCTTCACAGGTCAGTCTTATCCTTGCCATATTATCCAAATGGATATGGACAAGTAAAGCCAAAAGGTGATCATCAATGCCCAGCTGGTGCAGCTTATACCATAGTTTAGGCCTTGAGATTGAATCAAAGGCTCGTCTAAAATCAATAAAAGCAACAACAAAAAATCTCCCTGCCTTAATGGTGACCTATTTAGCGATTATATGGTTGATTACAAACAAATTGTCCATAATGGACATATTTTTCCAAAACCCTGCCTGTTCAGGGGGGATCAGCTCATTCCCATAAGCCCATGTTTCTAAATGCTTCAATAGTAATTTGGAATGCAGCTTCCCCACAACTGGGAGGAGGCTAATCGGTCAGTAACAACTTGGATCTCTAGGGTCACCTTTTTTAAAAATAGGAACTATAATGCTGGAGTCCTAGGCCTTTGGTACCCTTAGTGACCTGTTTACAAAAGTGAAATATTGTGCCAGCATAGGAGCCCACCAAGTGGGGCAGGCACATAACGCCTCTGCCACAACGAAGTAACCATCGGGGGCCTTATTGGGTTTAAGCGTCATAATTGCCTTACTGACCTCGACCTCGGTAAAACTATAGTCGGGCTCCTGAGTACCGACACCACCAAGGGTATTAATTATACTAAAAGGGTCAAACTCATCCACGTCCTTAGCAGCATTAAAGACTGAATCAAAAAAGGATATCCATACTGATTCCTCCACTAATATAGAGGGCTGTGCAGATACTGGAAGCATCATCTTGTTTGCCAGGGCCCAAAATTCATCAGAGTTTTCCTTCAAAGCGACCATTTTCAACCTGGCCCAAAAAGAGTTAAAGTAACTCAACTTTTTGGCAGCAACAGTCTTGCTGTCAGAAAATTCTGCCTAACCAAATTCTGCCTAACCCAAGCATCTATGGGTTCTTTAACCCATAGATGCTTAGCACATGCAAAGAAGTGCTTTGCCTCTCGACACTCTTTATCAAACCATCCTCTATCTAGGGGCTTTGCCCAGGCTGCAGGGCGCGAAAGAACAGAGAACCCTAAGGATGAGATTATTTCCCCAAAGCAACCCTCCAACTTATCACTATCCCCAGGGTCACCTACTAATATAAAGTGATGAAGTGCCCTCAATTCCAGACTCCAAAGGAAATCAACAACCTGGGAATACACAGATGAAGTCCAATGAAAACGGATTCTACACTCTTCTAGGCACAGGTTATCGACATTGGGCGCTAGCAGCCTCTTTTCCCTCCATCCTCCCAAAGTCACTGATAGAGCCAAGTGATCACTTTCAGCCCGGGAGATCAGCATAAAATTCTCAAAAAATTCCCAATGTTCAGCACGTGTAGCAATGTAATCAATCAAACTTCTACCATTTCCATTGACAAAGGAAAATTCTCCCTCTAGGTCCCTAGGTCCTGTTCCATTCAAGATCACCAACATGTTTGATTGCAGAAACCTGTCCATAAGAAAACCAGGCTCATTCCACATCTCATCCTTGGACTTCCTAACTGGAATCCAACCAAAAACAGCTGAAGCAGCTTCCAGTTCAACACTGTCTTTAGGGGAACCCATCCTGGCATTCCAATCACCAGCTATGACCAGCAAGACCCTAGGGAATTGCCTGTCCAGATGCTCAAGAGTATCTTCCACCTTCTGCCAAATCTTCTTGTCATAAAAGGTTGAGACAAGCGGAGGTATATACACATTGATAAATAACAGAAGAGGGTCGCCAAATGGTTTCCACAAACCAATCTGGAAATTCTGCTCCCCTCCCTCAAGCATCTCAAATGATCCCGCCAAGTTACTGGCTACCAATATAGCTAGTCCACCTGAAAATCTACCTTTGGTTTTACATTTGGTCCCAGACAGAAGAAAAACAACAAATCCTGGAACTGAAAAAGGAACCCCCTCTTGGAGCCATGTTTCCTGCAACATAATGAAATTGAAATTTCTCAGGAAAGAGGTAAAATCATGGTCCAAAAAAAGGGACCTACACCCCTATATATTCCAGGATAATAGCCTATATTTCTTCCTATCTATAAACCCAGGTTGACCGACTGCGTCGACACTAACGCCTTTAGCAGCCTCTGCCATGCAGACTTCTTGCAAATGTTAATTTAAATAAGGAGGCACAGGAATTGGAGGTAGCCTTGATGAATTCATAGAGCATTCTGCGGGGATTGGATAGATAGCCTTTCCACCCGCAGAAGCCCCCTGTCAATTCCCGTGTTCATACGATTGACCAGGGGCAGACTCAATAGTCTGGATTCGTACAAAAAAATCCAGCATTGTTGTCTGGAGCTGCAAATGCTTCTGACTTGTGCCTCCTGGCAGTTGCTGGCTCCCTTCCAGGTTGCCCTGTAGAAGTATCAAAGAGCCATTTAATACTTGGCATGGCCCTTTTTGAATATGGAGAGCACTAGGCTCAGGACTACTAGCTATCTTACTACTATCCTGGGCAGTCATCTGTTCCCCCATCAAGGAGGAATTCCCATCATCCCCATGTTGTTCTGAGGGGAGCATGGCCATTGACTCCTCCAGATCAGGGCATGCTGAGAGGGGGATCTCAGAGAGACAAAATTAACAGCACTACCTACTCCCTGTATGCCCAGCGAATCAGACCCTAATGCTACTAGGTCAATATGCTCTAACCGACCAAGTGTAACTACAGCTGAAGACCTTTGAGTCTGATCTTCCTTTATACAACCCTGAACACAGCTGTTAATATGGCCTAATCTAAGAAGAAAAGTATCCTGGTCTGATACAGATAATTGCCTAAACATATCCCACATTATCAGGGACTCTCCCAGCGCTTACAGCCTCCAGTTAAAAAGGCACCGACCCTCTGAGCAAATTTATCAGGAGTAACTGCAGGGCCAGAGGGATGTGGAAGCAGCACTGTCTTCTGGCTCATGGACATAGAAGCCACGGTACCAAAGCCTTCTGAACATAGAGACTGCTTGGTCAATGATGGCCCAGAAGGGGAAGGGACATTGACCTGTAACTGAGTTTCCATAGGTTGGGGTTGGGAGCAAAGGGGAAGATCCAGTCCCAATAGAGCATCAATACCATCCCCAATCACATGTCCGCTTATCTCCCCATCTGGGTTCCCCTACTTATAGTGCTTAGTAGAACTTAACAGGGCTGGGCCCAAAGGGGCCCTATTGGGGGACGAAAGAAAGGTCCCCGCCCTGGGGCAGAATCGATCCATTCTTGGCCCTCCCCAGCATGGTCCCAGACTCTATCGATAGAGAGATCCCTCTGCAACAGGTATTTCCTTGCCCTAAATAAGTCAAGAACCCATGAATGGGAGATAAAACTTACCCGTAATCTATACAAATAAGCATGCTTAGGCAGCCATGCAATATTAACAATAGAGTCGGTGGGGACTACTTTCTTAATCAGAAAAGACAAATGTTGTACCATTTGGCTCACATCTTCCCATACATGTGTAACACCATTACAATCATGGCCTATATAACAATAAACCTCCCTGGCCTTAACTATAGTTCGTTTATGAGCATTCAAATAAGAACAATTGAAGAAAGTTCTCCTTGATGCCCCCACCAACTTTGGGGGCAGAGACATACCAACAGGCGATCTTTCATCTCTATGATCAGCCAGGGAGGCCAGCCTAGAAGCTAGATCACTTAACTGTCGTTTAACAGTGCCTAGGGACAGGTCCAAGACCTTAATCCCTGCAAATAAGGCCTCCACAGTTTTGGCAATCATGCCTGTTTGGTAAAGTAAGTAATTCTTCATAGAATTATCCTGTCGATCCTGCTCAGGGCTACCTAACTTGGAGGGGGGAGTAAACATTTTGCAAAGGGAGCGATCAGAACTTCACCTCCTGACCATCAGCCACATCAGATAAACAAGAAAAGTGATTCTGTGAAGTAAAAGGTCCCCCATCCAAACAGGAACGAGAGTTTCGAGTGATCTTGGCTGGGAGATCCATATCGATGGAGCAAGGGGAAAAGTCCCGAGCACACTTCTCCATAACGACCACAAATCAAACTCCGCAGCACAGCAGTTCCCTGGCCACCTGGCCGGCGCCTAAGGCCGTGTGCACAAGGGTGCACCCTTGCGCGCACAGCCCTTAGGCACGCACGCCGAGGGCTCCCACCGCAGGTATTCTCGCTGGGAGAAGAGTCAGGATCCTTCCAACCCTGCCCACTATCCACAGCCCAATCACAGTCCAAGATACCAACAGGTCACAGCTGGGGAGGGGGGGGATATTCCCTCTGCAGTTCCACCAGGCGCTGGAGACACGTCGTCGTTCACTAGTTCACCAGCGGGGCAACAATCCTGCTGCACGACCCAGCCCGCAACACAGTACTCCCCACAGGGACTGCGCTCAATACAGCATGTTCACCTCCTGATAGTAAGATGTTGCTTTCCTCAAACCTACTTGGTTAGTAGCTGTTAATGGACCAACCCTTCAAGCTATTAAGTATCAGTTGTGATTGCAGCCCCCAACTGTAAATGGTGTGACCACACTTGAGGTCGAGACCCACACAGTTTGGAAACTTCTGTCTTAGTGAGCCAATCGTGCCCTTGTCCTGAATGTTTTGGATAGCAGATGAATGTCTTTCAGCAGAGGATTGAACCACTTTTTTGGGGAATAAAATAAAAAAATTGGAATCGAATCCAGGAATGTTGTCTCCTAAAACTGCCTTTTTTACCTTCTAAAACACGTGACCAAACTTTCATACTTGTTAATTAGCTTTATTGTTATGTAACGTTACTTCTAAAGCTATGCACTTGAGGTGATGAATGGACAATTAAAATGCAACTATAAATAACTAGAAGCTCCTAAATTATACAAAATGAATTTCACATAAAGTACTAGGAAGCCAAACAGAATGGGAACATTTACATTAGCATAGCTAATAACTAACAGTAATGGAATGATTTGTCAAACTTGGCAATGAAATTAGATTATTTTTTTTTAAAAAAGCATACAGCACTCAGGGTTAGATGTTGACTTCAAGCCATGCCCTTGTTAAGAGGGTGATGAGGAGGATAAAGTACCAGCATGAGCTCCTAGAGACATTTGGGCCTCAGTCCTGCCATGAGGAGTGAACAGGCTGGTGCAAAGAAAGCATGACAACTCTTCTATCCTTGGAAACGACACAATATGTTGCCCACCACTGTGTTGTAGTGTGCTATCCTGTGCAGGAGGGGAGGGTTGGGTGGGGACATGTCCCAGACAGAAAGCAAGATCAGAATTAGGCCCATAATGTCAACTTTATCACCGATTTATTGGATGTGAGGGAAGAAAAGTTTTAGGCTAAATTCTTGTCTGATCACTATGGCCACAATCCTGAAACTACTTATGCCAGAGTAAAAGAGCTATTCCAGATTAATGATTTCAGGTTGGTGGGTTAAAACTGAGGTTAGAAACTAGACTTGTTCTTCCAATTACATCAGTGTAAACAAAGTGAGTACAGTTGCATTGATGCAGAACATGACTGAGACTGTGGGTAATTTCAGTTGTTACAATACCACAGTCAACCACAATGAACCCCCTGTGGTGGCCACGGTAGCGTAACGTCTGATATTACCCAAAGAGATTCCCACCAGATGTTCACCCCTGTGAACTACTGGCAGGATTCTCTTTGACCATGCTTTTAGACCTTCGGCCGCTCGGAGGTCCGAAAGCATGGTGGGATTGTGCCCCAAGCGTGGTCACGGTGGCCACAATCTGGAATTGGTGGAAAGTAACATCTGTTATCTTCTGACGGCCAGATCGTGGCCCAGACCACGTTGCAGGATCGGGCGCAGTGGCTGGATTGGCTGCTGCGCCCACCCGTCTCCCGGAGGGCGGGCAGCTGGGGGTGGGGTGGGGTGGGCTGTGTGACCGCACGTCATGCCACGCAGCCTCTCCCCCTCCTCAATCCCCGGTAGGAATCAGGCCGGCATGCCTGAAGGACGGCCGGACTGATTCCTCACCGAGATCTGAAACGGATCCTGGTGCGGGGTGATTTCACGTCTGAAATCACCCTCTGTTCTCGTAATCATCTCTCCAGATTAACTCGGAATGAATCCCAGGATTTTATCCCAGGATTTGGTTGACGATCTCCGTCTGGCGTTGGACCAGGGTCGTCAGACCTTACTGGTCCTGCTAGACCTTTCGGCTGCGTTCAACACAGTCGATCATGAGGTGTTGGTGACTCGCCTGCGGGACCGTGCTGGAATTGGCGGAACGGTCTTGGACTGGTTTCGTTCATTCCTGGCCGGGAGAACTCACTGGGTGGTCTTGGGGGAGTGTACGTCTTCCCCCCGGGACCTCACGTGTGGAGTCCCGCAGGGTGCCATTCTGTCCCCCCTCTTGTTTAACATCTATATGCAGCCGTTAGGGGAGATCGTGAGGGGGTTTCAGGGCATGCAGTGTCATCAGTATGCTGATGACACTCAGCTCTACCTCTCCTTTTCCACCGACCCAGGCCATGCAGTCTCCTTATTTTCCCAGTGCCTGTCAGCTGTGGGGGCTTGGATGAGGTTGAGCCATCTGCAACTGAATCCTGACAAGACGGAGGTGATGTTGGTGGGCGAGGGCTTGGGGAGCCTGGGGGTGGTTGAATCTCCTCTTGTTGGGGGGGTTCGCCCCCCCATGGTGTCTCAAGTGCGGAGTCTGGGTGTGCTCCTTGATTCGCGGCTCAGCTTGGAATCTCAGGTTGTGGCCGTGGCGGGGAGTGCGTTTCGGCAGTTACATCTTGTCCGGCGGCTTCGGCCGTATCTCTCAGACTCCGACCTCGCCACTGTCATCCATGCCTTCATCACCTCGAGGCTGGATTACTGCAACGCGCTCTATGTGGGGCTGCCCGAGAAGCTGGTCCGGAGGTTGCAGCTGGTGCAGAATGCCGCGGCCCGTCTCCTGACGGGGGCGGGTCGCAGGGAGCACATGACACCAGTGCTCCGGGCTCTGCACTGGCTGCCTATAAAGCACCGGGCCAGGTTCAAGGTGCTGGTTTTAACCTTTAAAGCCCTTCACGGCCTAGGCCCTGCCTATCTGCGGGATCGCCTCACTCCCCATGTACCCGTGCGACCCTTGAGATCGTCCGTGGGAGCCTTTTTGGAGGTTCTCCGGGTGAGGCGGGTGGCCACCGATGTTAGATCTTTTTTGGTGGTCGCCGCTGTGCTGTGGAATTCGCTCCCAGAGGAGGCTCGGCTGGCTCCCACTCTCCTGCTGTTTCGGTGTATATTTAAGACCTGGCTGTTCCGTCAGGCTTTTGGCGGGGGGTAGGGGTGGGGTGGGGTTGGGGATGGGGATGGGGGCTTTCCCCATGTAGTGTATTTTAAATTGTTTTAAAATTTTATTATTGTTTTAAATGAAATGTTGTACGCCGCTCCTGTGGGCAGGGGGGGCGGGATATAAATTTTAAAATAAATAAATAAATAAATAAATAATCATGATCATTAAAACCTTGTTAAAGAGAGGATTTGTACCACTCACCATAAATGTGGTTCAGGTGTACTAATTTAATTATTCCAGAATAACTAACACTAAAGAAGTTCCTAAAAACACACAATGAATTTTGCTTTACCCATAAGTTTGAACATCCCTTTCAGTGAAGAAATGGGAAGGCTAATTTATCCTACTTTAACCAAACAGCTAAATTTCACTTATTAGTATGTGGGTTTTTTCTTTTTAAATTTTCCTACATTTAAATTTTCAGTGGCTGTTGGTGAACTTTGCAGTTGGTGGGGTGAGTGGCACGGCCACTGTAGGTTGACAGCACCACTTCCACTCACACGCATCCCCCCACCACATATACCTTTCTGGTCTCTTCCACAGAGCCTTTATTACAGTGATCCTAAGCCAGGCACAAACCTCTGGTCCTAGTGTCTCTCCACAGCCTCTCTTCTCCACAGAACTGCCCTTAAGCTCTGTTTCCACAGTCTCTCCAGGCAGAGTCCTTCTTGGTTCCTACCTGCCTTGTATTCAGCCATACTTTGGGCTGCAGCAGCAGTTTCCCTTCATTTCCTGCTTTGTTCAGGTTTTCTCCCTGAGCTCCCAGCTCAGTCTTCTGAGTGCTGGACTGCTCCTGCCATGTCCAACTCAGCTGGCCCTACTCAGGCTCCCTCTCAGCTCTGAGAGATACCTTTTTAAAGGGCTAGGGGCATGGCAGGCACTGTGCCCTGCTACAGAGAGAAATCTGAGGAAAGATGAAAAAAAATCAACTTGCTTGTATACAAAAGGCCCTGTGAAACCTTGACAAGATGTTCCTAAATTCTTTGGCATCTTCATTTAAATTTGTTACTACAGAGACACCTGGATACATTCTGTATACTCCTAAACATCCGTGGTCATATACAGTTTTCTTTTTCTCTGCATCTGGTGGTTATTTATTATTATTTATTAGCAAGCATTTATATAGCGCCAACAATGTACCTGGCGCTTTACGAAGTAATGGAATAGACATGGTTCCTGCCCTCAGGTTTACAATCTGAGGGGGAGGGGAGGGATGAAGGAAAAGGAACAGAGGGAGAGACAAGGAGTGTAACATTCATGAAGATGCGAGGTCCCACGTGCACACGCTTGGCTTGGTGGTGTTCAGTCTTGGCTTGGTGGTGTTCAGTCTTGATCATTTCACAGCAATTAAAATATTTTCTATATTAGAATGGTTCTATTTATTATCCAGTGGTGTTCTGACTAGTATTTCTGTCTATTCTGCTTTTGAAATATACTTTACTAGTGTTTTATGATTGATTCTCCCCCATCCACCTTTCTCTGGATTGATGTCCATACTCTCACTTGCCTTACAAATGACTATTTTATTGCTTCACAGCCATGAACAGTAATATGGTCTGACCTGACATAATATGACATCATGTTAAAAACCTGAACAATAACATATTGTCTGATGCTATTTCTCTTCTCTGGTGAATCTACAAGATATGAGTATAAAACAACAAAATGATACTGGGCAACTCATTGCCAGCCTGGGACAAGCAAAAGTTCCAGTCTGGACTATTGCAGTTTAATTATTTGCTGCCTACCAGACAAAGTGCTGGTTTACACTTAAAGACCTAGGGAAAGTGAATGACCTGAATTCTCAACCTGATGATGAAAATGAAAATCATCCTTCCTCATCTATTTTTCCCCATTGACTTTATTCATCTACTTGTGTTCCATAATACAATAGGGAAGTATGGGAAAAACTAGGATTTGCTAACATGTACAAAGCAACAGATTAATTTTTGTTTCGTTAGATTTAAGTTTTTTACCTCAGATTTAATTAATTATTAGTAGGGGTAGGAGTGTATGTGTGTGTGTGGGGTGTGTGGATGTGAGGAATGGGGAGGTGGTATTGGGTGGGGTTTGTGGAACGGTTGAGGGTTTGGGGGCAGGGATAGGGATTTGGTAGGAGGTTGTTGGGGGGTTGGTGTGGGTAGGGTTTCTTTGGTAAACTGTGGGTGATTTCAGACATGACAAATCCAAGATTCACCACACCTGAACCACACTCAAACGTGGCCCGCATTTGACTGTGGTGAACGACTGTTTGCTTACCCGCTAGATGTTCACCACAGTCAAACATGGGCCGCATTTGCATTCAACACACTTCTGGACCTGAGGACGCGAGTGGGTCCAGAAGTGTTGTGAATGGCCACCACGGCAGGGGTGACTGAATTGTAACGTCTGTTCACTTACCCCTGCCGGTGGTGGAATCCATCCCCCCGACCACGGTGGCAGTGCGGCTGAATTGGCCACTCTCGCTGCCCGTCCAGCGGGGGGAGGGCCAGTGCAGAATGCAGGGGGCGGGACCGTGTGGCAACACGCTGCACCACGCGGCCCCACCACCTCCGCGATCCGCGGTTCCACAACAGACGTTACGGCGTGCCCCATCCACCACAGGCCATGGTTCGCTGGTCCCCGCAGCCCGGGGAGAAGGGGTGCACGTCTATTGGTGCACCCCTTCACCCCAGGCCATGGTCCAAACCACCCCACGGCCTGTGGTGAATGGGGCCCGCCGTAACATCTGAAATCACCCCGTATTTTAATAGTTTGTTTTTTAAAATTTTTTTAAACTGCCCTGAGTCTTTGGGGGTGGGGTGGGCAGGGTAAAAATGTTAATAAATAAATAGTACTGTGAGAAATTTCTAAAAAAAAGCTTGCCTTAAAGAAACGTGGATTTTCCAAAAATGAAATTCTCTGTGGGAAAGACATGGATTTTGCTTACATTTCTGTCAGAGAAACTTTTGACTTGGATACCTTATACACAGTAGGTCAGGTGTCCACTAGCATCTCTTGGGAACTCACCAGCAACTATGCATTACAGGAAATACGTTCTCAGGAAGAAAGCCCATACAAGAGAATGCGGTTGGACCTGCATCTCCCATGATGCACCAGTAGCCTGACAATTCATCTGACATGAAAATACTATGGGCCTTTTTGGACGAATGCCCCCCCTTGCATGTGTGTGTGTGTGTGGGGGGGGCATTTGTGCAATTGCCACAGCAGGTGTGGGGGGATGGAACACCGCAGCCAGTGGGAGGGGATGCATGAGGCTCCTTCCACCTCCACCCATCACCCACGCACAGAGCAATGGGCGCCAATGGTGGATGCTCCATGTGTGGAGATGTGGGGAGGGGGGTGTCTGTAGAAACGCACCCCCATGCATCCCCATCCACCCATGCACAGTGGCCTGTACGAAAAAGGGCCATAGATTTTGGCCTTCTTGATGTAAACGTTTTTCAGGGTTTTATTTATTTATTTATTTATTTATTTATTTTTATCAATTTATACCCCACCCTTCCTGTAAAAACAGCTCGGGGTGGCTAACAATTTTAAAAGAATAAAAAATACAATAATATAAATATAAAACAATCATAATAATATAAACAATTTAAAACAGGGTTAGGATAACTGAAAAAAATAAAATAAAATAAATAAGGGTAGTGTAGAGCTAAAAACCCCTAACCCCCCCCATCCCCTCCTCCCCAAAGGCCTGGGCAAACAGCCAGATTTTACAAGCCCATTGGAATGTTAAAAGGCTAGGGGCCAGGTGAGCTTCCTCCAGGAGGGAGTTCCAAAGACACGGCCCAGTCACTGAGAATTCCCTCTCCATTGTGGCCCCCCGCTTAACATGGGGGACCTCCAAGAAGGCACCCCTGGCAGACCAAAGGAGCCACTCTGGGGCATGGAGGGTGAGGAGGTCCCTGAGGTACAAGGGGCCCAGACCATGAAGGGCCTTATAGATCATTACCAATACCCTGAACCTGCCTTGGCACGCTATTGGCAACCAGTGCAGAGTCTGGAGCACAGGTGTTATGTGCTCCCGATGGCCCATCTCCAAAAGGAGCCGGGCCGCCGCATTCTGCACTAGCAGCAGCCTCCGAGATATGAGGGGCCCAGTCCATACAGGGCTTTGTAAATCAGTACTAACACCTTGAATCTGGCTCGGTACGCTATAGGCAGCCAGTGCAGAGCTCGGAGCACCGGTGTTATGTGCTCACGCCGCCCCGTCCCTGTCAGGAGACGGGCCGCCACATTCTTCACTAGCTGCAGCCTCCGAACCAGAAACAAAGGCAGCCCCACGTAGAGCGCATTGCAGTAGTCCAGCCTTGAGGTGACCAAGGCATAGATCGGGGAGGCCAGGTCCAGCCTGGAGATGTACGGACGCAGCCTCCGCACCAGATAAAACTGGAAGAAGGCCGCCTTCGCCACCACCTCCACCTGCCGATCCAGGCAGAGATCTGAGTCCAATATCACCCACAGACTCCGAACCTGCTGAGCTATAGGAGGGAAAATCCCCCCCAATCAGTGGGGCCGACACCTCCCTCGCTCCCCCCACCACCATCACCTCGGTCTTACCGGGGTTGAGCTTCAGTCTGCTCTGCCACATCCACTCCGCCACAGCCTCCAGACACTGGGATCGCTGCATTTTTTAATGTCCTCATTTTGACTTTTCATCTTGAGACAGGGATAAAAAAAAAGCCAAAGCATTAACCCCTCCTGCAAGATAGAAATCTTATTTTTCAAGCAGCTCTATTTATTGATGCAAGGAGATGTTTAGAAACCACTTCAGACACAGAACAACCAATGCAGTTCCACATACCATAGGGCTGGAAAAACTCAACGTCTGTCACATTTACTATTTCCTACATTTATAATGAGGAATTATCTCAAATTTCATGGAAATGTAAATTCAGAGTAGATTTCCCCAAATCAGGAAAGTGTGTTCTTATAAAATAAAATATTGAAGAATGCATAGGTAATACTGGTTATCCTAACTGACATTCTGCTAGTCAATCAGTCTTTGACTAATGAAACTGATCGGAAATAGATGAAAAGGCCCAAGATGGTGATTTAACAAAAAGTCAAAAAACAATTTACAATATACATAATGTAGATTCCAACATGTGACCCAATTTATTTCCTAGAGCAAAAGAACATCTATTGTCCATCAAGACATTCAGCTTTCTTCAGAAACCTTAGCATCTTCTGTTACAAGAGTTATTGTTTCTCTGAATCCTGTTTGAAAGTGAGATAAGATGTGACTTTCAGCCAGGACTACAGTCAAGATTTTATTACTTTTCACCCTTTTCTTTCAGGGTATAAACTAGTCAGGTTACTTCCCACATGGAACAAATGTGGAAGAATTGTCATGGAGTTAGTTTTCTCCTTGGTCTGTTCCAGGGGCAGCACAGTTGCATGTTGTAACTGGAAATCTAACCTATATTGCACATCTTACTCGAATGGATGATGGCTGTAGTTTTAGACTCCAGAACAGGTTGGTTTGCTCAGAAAGCCTGTATTATTTTCTAGTAAATAGTTTAGCTTTCTAATTATAATGCTAATGGTATAATCTTAAACTACTATAGATACTCTGCTTTGAATATTCTTTAACTGAACTACACAGAATGCCAACCAATTTATCCAATTCGTAAAACATGCTCTGAATGTATATAAAATTCCTCCTTCATGCAATGTCTATCAACAAATCATAAGAAAGAGTTATTTCTTACTATACGCCATATGCTAATATTGAATATATCATCCTTATTCAGCATCAGAAATATGTCCAGCCACTTGAGATAAACACTATATTTAGCCTGCTAGCCCTAATCCTCTAGGCCAGCTTCCTCATTTTTGGTGGGAATATTCTGTACTCTTTCTTTGTATCTTGTCTGTCTTAGCATCACTCATTCACAGCAGCTCTGGTAAGTGCAAGAAGACCGGAATTGCCAAACTTGTTAACACAAAATGCAGACAAGAAATTTCAGAAGGGACAATGTTTTCTTTTATAAAGATGACTTGAGATGTTTAATTCAAATACTTCAGGGCTCTTCATATTTTCAATCAGATGGTTTGACACTTTCAATATACTAAAAAGTATATGATTGCTTGAATAACGTATATCATCTAGACCATTCACTTGGGCAGTTTACTGCCTTTATGCTTGGTTTCCAGGAGTTTCATATGATTCAGCAGCTGCTGAACCTGAATGATGCATAACTATAAAACTTACCTAGTTTTATTTTATAAAATAGGCAGTAGGGGAAGAGCGCGAGGGGATGGAGTTTCAGATACTGACACCGGCTGATGTGGCCAATGTCCTGGGGTCTGAGGGCCACATTTTGCGAACTCGATCCGTGCCCGTCCTGGTTAGTAAAAGCTTCCAAGGAGACATTGGGGACGGTGCTGGCGAGGGTAGTGAATGCATCCTTGCAGCAGGGGAGGTTGTCGCCCTGCCTCAAGGAGGCTGTGGTGCGCTCCCTGCTGAAAAAACCATCTTTGGACATGGATGCGCTCGCCAGTTACCGACCTGTCTCTAACCTTCCCTTTTTAGGGAAGGTTATTGAGCGGGCGGTGGCACTCCAGCTCC
>QEPC01009507.1:504748-532248 GCA_003113815.1 Sphenodon punctatus | reverse complement strand
AAGGTCAGCTGAGAGCGCTCTTTGCTGGGTCCATCACTGCATTGGGGCCCATACAACACAGGTACGCAGGTATCTTCTCCACAGCTCCGGAACTCCCTTCCCTTAGAGGTTCGGCAAAGCCCTATTCTGAGCATCTTCTGGGGACTGTATAAGACTTATTAGCAAGACATTCAACAGGCAAGATTTGGATATGGGGGTTTTAGTGGGTATTTCATATGTGGGTTTATGGGTTTTATTTTTTGTATTTTATGTTTTTTATGATGATGTTAGCTGCCTTGAGCCCTTGGGAAAGGATAAGATACAAATCTAACCAAATAAATAAGCTAAATGTCTCACTGAAAACAAGAAACCATTTATGTCCGTCTTTACCAATGAAACTAATGCCACTCTGCCTATCGCCTTGTAGTGCAGCATTGCTGAGCCTGTCACTTGTTTACTGGAGCTTGGATCTCCATCTCTGCTGTTCTGCTTCTTGTCAATAAAAGAACACTTCAGCATAAACATTCCTAACAAAGGCATAAGCACAATGGAAGAAGATTACTGAACTCTGTTTCCGTCTGTCCTCTTCAGTCACAATAAATTGGAACAAGGTTATACAATGGCTTTTGTGTTAGATCAACCGTTCAGATTCTTTCCGCTCACACGCCAACCTTTGTGATCCCAAAACAACCATTCAAAGCCTTGTTGATGAGATTTAATTAAATGTTACCAAATGTAATGAAGGCTCTATTTTCCACAATATACCTAATTGTCTGCAAGGTTAGATAAGACGGCAGTGATGTTTAAGTGAAAGCTTAAATGTTCTCACACGCCCATGCATACAGTAACAAATGTTTGCAGTCCGATTTCCTCAGCCATAAAGGATGTGGAGCTGTTATAGTACCTGATGGATATCCATCCTTCTTCCCAGGAGTCCCATATAATGGTAGAAGCAAAATGTTACCAGTGCAGTTCTGACTGCACTGAGAAAAATGAGAATGATGCTGCTGAATTCAGGGCATTCAGAATTCCATCCTATATTTATTTATTTATTTATTTATTTATATCCCGTCCCTCCTGAAACAGCTCGGGGTGGCTAACAAATTCAAAAAATAAAAATACAAATATAAAATATTTTAAAATACTCATAAAATTACAACAATAAAACATGACTAGGGAACATAAAAATAATTAATATAATAAATAAGAGTGGAGGGGATAACAACCCCCCCAATGCCCCCTCCCCCTTTCCCAAAGGCCTGGGTGAACAGCCAGGTTTTGCAAATTTGTTAGAATGTTAAAAGGCTTGGGGCCAGGCGAGCTTCCTCCAGAAGGGAATTCCAATGGCATGGCCTGGCCACTGAGAATGCCCTCTCCATTGTGGCCCCCCGCTTAACACGGTGGACCTCCAAGAAGGCACCCCTGGCAGACCGAAGGAGCCGCTCTGGAGCGCAGAGGGTGAGGTGGTCCCTGAGGTATAAGGGGCCCAGACCGTGAAGGGCCCTATAGCTCAATAACAGTACCTTGAACCTGGCTCGGCACGCTATTGGCAGCCAGTACAGAGTGTTATGTGCTCCCAATGGCCCATCCCCGAAAGGAGCTGGGCCGCCGCATTCTGCACTAGCTGCAGCCTCTGAAACAGGAACAAGGGCTTGTCTGTAGAAGGAAGTAGACTGTATTAGAGATTTTATATACTTTAAATAACATGCGGTAAAAGGCAGGGGGTAACCTCCCCAGGAGACATCTGTGCTCTTCTGCACATTAGATTTTAACTTGAAAATACACGTTCAAATCAATCTGAGCTTCTTTATTCTTTTTACTGTTGTAATTTCTCCCTCCTAGGCAGCATAACCTTAGGTGGCCCCAGCTCCCCCACCTCTTCCATCCCTGATTCCACTGGAGAACTTACTGGTGGTGGAGGTGGCTGCAAGTTTTGCCACCCCCTTCAACTTATCGCTCTAGGTGGCTGCCTGTGTGGCCTTTATGGTAGTGTCGGTCCTGCTCCTAGGCTCTCAATAGCCCTGGCCTTCCCAATATTTCACAGTCTAGCTTTTCAGTCTCTCAAGTATTTCTTGGTAACAGCTGCAGGTCTCCACCCAGACTACTGGCCAGGCTGAGCGCTGAAACAAATACCCACAAAAGCGGGTAGGGTATACACATTATTACAGTACTCTACTTGACTTGGTAAGATCAAATACTAGCCAGTACCTGATTGATGCCTGACAGGTTACCTAATTACCAAAATACCATTTCTGTTAACCAATTTACAGTTTTCTGTTACCAATTTCCATTTCTGTCATGTACTGAAGTAGGAACGTTCAGAAATGCATGGAAAAAATGAAACTGTCAGAATGAGTCAATAAAACAGAAAATCAGTTGGGGAAAAAAATCCAAACTTAAGTGTCAGGTCCTGAACCCCTGTTCTCAGGGTTCTGAAGTGGTGGTTGGTCTGCCAGTACCACCACCTCCGCCTGCCTCTAGTCCAGCCACCCTCCTAATGAGTCCTCCCTGCACTGTCCTGATCTCCCCCCCCACCCATCTTCTGTCTGTCTTGCCCTTGTGACACCTCCCAGCTTCCTAAGCAAAGGTGTTCTAGTAGCATCAGGAGTCTGGGTGGAACAGCACTCCCCTCTCTTGTTCCAGTTCCCTTGTGTTCTTGGTCCTTACCTTATTCCTGACCTGCACTCCCACCTGTGTTCCACACCACTCTCTTGTACCTTGTCTTGGTCCTAGCTCTTGCTCCTGTCAGGCTCCCCACTTGGTCTTGTCTTGCTCCAGCTCCCCTCTCTTGTTGTGCCTTGCTCTAGGGATGGGCGAACGCGGTTCAGAAGTTCAGAGTTTGGCTCGAACGCAGTCTGTTCGGTCGACTGAACCAAACTTCCGAACTGAACTCAAATTTCAAACCGAACTGAACCGAATTTCCAAACTCCGTTGTGTTCGCCCATCCCTAGTGGCAACACACACCAAAAAACCTGGTTTTAAATGGCTGAACTTGGTTCGGAAGTTCGGAATTTGACCAAACTCGGTCTGTTCAGTCGACTGAACCAAAATTCCGAACTCGGATTTCAAACCGAACTGAACTGAATTTCCGAACTCTGTTCTGTTCACCCATCCCTACCTTGTTCCCTTGTGCTTTAATTCCCTTCCTCCTCTGTATTCCACCTTCCAGTCTCATTCCCCAGTCCTGTCTCCCTTAGCCTTCCTTGATTTAGTTGCTGTTTTTACCCTTGCCCTCAGACTTGCCTCCTGTCTTGCCTCTCAGTCCTGAACCTGAACTCTGTCACCCCTGAACCCATGTGTCCACCCATGTCCCAGATGCTCCTTGACCCATGCTCTTTACAGTAAATTGGAATCGATCAGTAAACCAGAAATTGGTTGGGAAAATGGAAAGTCAGTAACAGTAATACCTGTTATGTTGGGTAATCAGATGTCTGACTTGATGATCATGTACTGATCAGGCACCCAAGAGGCTACTTGAAATTTTGGGTATTACCTGCCCATAGTTAATTAACTACCTATTTCAGTTCTAGCCAGGCCATGAAAGCAATCTCAGACTTACAATTTCAGTCCCCCATATCTATTTGGCTCCTTCTGACCAGGCCTTTTTAGATTCTCTCTTTCAAGGGTTCTTCCCTCCCCTCATGTCATCTACGGTTCCTGGGTTCCTACATTCTCTGAGGCCCTACCATGGAGGTTCCCAAACCTTGAATCAGGACCCTACAGAAGCAAACCATCTTCAGATGGTGCTAATCCTTACTGGGTTTTGACCTACTTTGCATGCCCTACTTGAGATCTCAGGCCACACAATTGTATTTAAGATTCAAAATGGGGTCACAGGCAAAACATTTGGGAATAACAGCCCATACGGTTCTGTAAGAAGTATCAATGGAACAACTTCAGAATATGTGCTTTGAGGATTGTGGCCATAAATATATTACTGTACTTAGGTAAGTTGCATTTAATTCCATGTTTTAAAATGTGTTAACCAACAGAATGACATGTTTATCCTATATAGACTACGTAGGTGACTAAAGTAAGAATTTGGACAGAAGAGTCGTATTATGATAAACTAGAAGTCAAGAGTTGTGTGAGATTTTTGGATTGCGCTGAGTCTGTAGGCCTATCAGAAAATCTTATACACTGCGCATATTGGATATTGAAAACATTGAGACTCAATAAACATAAAACCCCATGTTGCTATTTTTACGACCACTTTTTACAATAAAACACAGTTAAATATAATCAAAAGATGTAAGTGTAGAAATGCTTCATGTTTATTACCTCCCTGGAACAAGAATACCTTTGATTTAGAACAATTTATGGTGTTAAAGCATGGGATAAACACTGATATATATTTGAGTGATAAAAATCAAGTTTAAAAGGAAAAAGACCAATTTGTAGAACAAATCAATAAAAGAAATGAGAACTGAAAATACCCCATGGGGTTAATGAAGAACACAATTTACAATAGTAATCACTGCCAATTTCAATAAACAGAATGTGTTTCTGCCTCCATGGTATGACGATACCAACTAGCTGAGCAAAAGAGCAGTATTTTCTAATAGGAATTTCTAATGCAACGCGCTCTCCTGCTTTATAAGATTCTAAAATCAGTGGGGCTGCTCTGGAGTAATTTGGTCTGAATATTTCCAACTTGGTTTGCAGCATTTTCTAAAATGCAGATTACAAAAAGATATTTTAATGTAATGGGGATATTTTCTATAGTTTGTCTCCATCTAATGCCTGTCCCAAAGTCCACTGAAATGAATGACCTATAGTCCTGATCCTAAACTTGCACGTGCACAGTTGCACAGGTTGTGTGTATTTTGCGCTTAAGTTGCATGTAGATTGTGCATCAGGTTGTGTGCATGCTGCATTTTTTACACAGCTTGCACACATGCCCTTTTGCACAGTGTGCATGATTTAGGATCGGGCTGATAGTCCTCAAACCATCACTGTAGAGTAATCTTGTTGGCTTCAATGGGAGTACTCTGAAAGAAGTGGTTTGGGATTGTCGGCGCACCCCCAAATAAAGACGAGGACACGCTTAGTGGGATCAAAACGGCCGCACTCTTTATTTAATATTAACAAACGGAAGGGGGGGATGGGGGCACACCTCCCGCCTCCCCCCCTTCCGGAACTGGGGTCCTTATCTCTAATAAACCTTGCTAACTGCTAATTAACCACCCCCTTCTAGGAGGTCCCCTCTCCTCTCAGTCCCCGCACTCTGTGCGTACCTCTTTCCCATTTCCCATTAATTGAGAGGGTAACCTCCTGTTCCTTCTTTCCTATAAATTTACGCCCTGCCTCGTCCCCCGGGTTTCCCCAGGCCGGGCGGGTTGTTCGTGCCTGCCCCATCTCTGGGGTTAGTTTCAGCAAAGGTTGAGAACACCGTTACCCGCTGCTTGGCAGATGCTCCTCCCAGCAGGTGCGGCCGTCCGTCTCTCCCTTCGGGTTGGCCATACAGTGGGCCGCACTGTGGCGACTATGCCATGGACCTTCCCATCTCTGAAGGAGATGCTGCTACCCATGCTCTTCTAACTTAGAAATTCAAACCTTGTAACTTCAAAACTTTTGGGCTTCCCTCTGCCCCTCGCCCACCCCAAAGAGTGCGACATTTTTTACCTACCACCCTTCAATTGTTCCACTCGCCTCTTACCGAATCAGCAATTCACTCCGGGAAAGGCGAAAAACCCCTTTGCCCTTTCCAGCCAATTTGGGCTCAGGGAAAATTCCTTTCCGGCTCTAACTGGCAACCAGCTGAAAGCTCGGAGTGGTGCCTTTAACGAGGGAGGGTGGGTGGACGTTGTATCCCCCCCGCTCTAGCCGCGTGAATGCGGCGCCAAAGCGGGGGATCTAAAATGGCGCCCGGGATCTCGCTGGTCTCGCGAGACTCCCGGGCGTGCTTGATTCTGCCCCCGTTGCTTCATAACAGGGGCCCCGCCTCCCTGCCGGCCTGTGCGGCCGAAATCCCCATCCTGTGTCCCCGTCTTTTCCCCGCTCAGGGGAGTGGGGGGGCGGCAGCGCCAAACCCCCGCCGCAGCTAACGCGGAGGGGGGAGTCACAGCCAATAAAACAAACTCCACTGGGCATTGGATCCTTGCTGGACAAATCTTCATCCACAGGCAATTAGAATAATGGAGGGGCATCTAGTCCAACTCCCTGCCTACCAGGATTTAGGATGACGCCAACTACAACATCCCTGACCGATGGGTGTCCTGCCTCTTCCTGAAAACCTCCAGCAATGGAGAGGCACCTATGAACTTCCTTGGGTACTTGTTCCATTGCTGCACAGCTCTTGCTGTTAGTAAAATTTCCCTGATATTTGACCAAAATCTACCTTCCTGTAACTTGAGCCCATTATTTCTAGTTCCACCCTCTGCAGCAATGAAGAACACTTCTTTGCCATATTATTTGTAGCAGCCTTTTAGGTATTTGAAGATTGCTATCCTGTCTCCCCTTAACCTTTCTTCGGCAGGCTAAACATACCCAGTTCCTTCAACCTTTTCTCGTAAGACTTTCTTTTTAGACCTTTTATTATTTTTGGGTAAAAAAAACACATGTGACGACTGCACGGCAGTGTCTCAACCTGGCCTGGGGAGGAAAACCATGGTGGTGGTCACTGTCCAGTTTGGGTTGCCAAACAAATGTGCACGCAGCCAAGGGGACACACGCACCAACATGCAGCTGGTCAGCCCTGCTCCCGTGCTGCACCTCACCCCCCACCATGATGGGCAGCCATGGTGGCCAATGATAGCTAGCCACGGTGGACCCGGGCTAGGTTGGCAGTCTGCCAACAAATGTGATAGCCTGCTGTGGCCTGCTTTGGCATGGTTGGATGGGCCTTAGCCCAGGCTGTCACCTCGGATGTTTTCAGAGGTCAGAGCCCAGGCTAGCTGTCAACACAGCCTGGGGCAGTCTGGGACAAGATCAGGTCAAGCATTAGCTATGTTTGCAGTCACACTCCATTGCTGACTAATGTTCCATTTGTGATCATCCACAATCCCTAGATCCTTTTTATTTGTGCTGTTGCCAAGCCAGATATTTATGTTTGTTTGTTTTGTCATACTTTTATGCCACTCCCTCCTGCTATGCATCTCAGGGTGGCTAACAACATCATAAAAACAAATAATATATAAGAAATAAAACCTTAAAATAACCAAAACAAAAAAAAGCTCCCACCCTAACCCAACCCACCAATTGCCCACCTCCCTGAGCAAAGGCCTGGCAGAACAGCCAGGTCTTACACTGTCTACAGAAAGAGGGGAGATCTAAGGCCAGATGGACCTCCAATGGGAGGAAGTTTCACAGCTATGAAGCAGCCACCGAGAACACCCTCCTCATCGTCGACACCCGGGAAACCCAGGGGACCTCAAGGAGGGTGCCCCCGACTGACTGCAGAGGCCGATCGAGGATCCACAGGGTGAGGCGGTCCTCTAGATAAGTGGGCCCCAGGCTGTTAAGGGCTTTAAAGGTCAAAACCAACACCTTGAATTGGGCCTGGAAGACTATCAGCAGCCAGCGCAAAGAACGGAGCACCTGAGTAATGTGATCGTGATGACATGTCCCCTTAAGGAGACGGGCTGCCGCGTTCTGCACTAGCTGCAGTCTCCGGACTGTCACCAAGGGTAACCCCACATAGAGTGTGTTACAGTAGTCCAATCTCTAGGTAATAAAAGCATGGATGATCGTGGCAAGGTCAGCGTCTGAGGCGACTGTCAGACATGCCTCCCCCCCCACCCCCGGTGCATATTTGGGCTACGGGGGGAATGTGCAGCCCGAATATGTGTGTGGATCAGCCGGTATGAAAGGCTTTGTCATACTTTTATGCCACTCCCTCCTGCTATGCATCTCAGGGTGGCTAACAACAACATAAAAACAAATAATATATAAGAAATGAAACCTTAAAATGACCAAAACAAAAGAATAGCACCAGACCCAGGACAAAGCCTTGTGGGACCCACTCAGTACCAACCTCCAATTTGATGATGGTGAACCAGCTGTGAATCCACCTTGTTGTAGTGTCTTCCCACCCACACTTTGCAAGCTTGTCAATGAAACTTTGTCAAATGCTTTAGTGAAATCGATATATTATGCCCACAGTGTTCCACTAATTAGTTACTCTAACAAAAAAGGAGATGAGATTAGCCTGGCATGACTTGTTCCTAACAAATTCATGCCAGCTACAAGTAATCCCTGCATTGTCATCAAAGTGCTTACAGACCCACTGTTTTAAAATCTGTTCTAGTATCTTCCCAAGTACTGGAAGCTTCAAGACCAGGGGTGATTTCAGACATTACGCGGTCTCGATTCACCACAGTGGATTCCCAGTGGGGATGAACAGATTAACCCCCCCCCCCCCATGGTCAAGGAAAGCCCTGAACAAACATGACGGGACTGGGACCACGGCCCGGGGCAGCGCAACAGACATTACGCCGATTCCGGGCTGGGCCGTGGTCAAAGCACCCAGAAGGTGCTGGGGCATCTCGTCCCAGCTGCTGTCGTGTGCCCTTTAAATCTCCCTCCCCAGCCTGTGTTGTTGCTGGATCCCTGGCAGCGATGCTGCTTGCTTTGTCCCCGGCTGGGAATCATTGTCTTTGGTTCTGGCCGGTGGTTGCTGTTGGGAATCTCTTTGACCATGCTTTCGGAGATGGTCCGGGCCGGAGCTCCGGAAATGTGGTTGATTTTGACCCCATGTGGGTATTGACTGTGGTGAACATCTAGCGGCCGCCGAACAGACATGCAGGGCGCTTTGGCCCTGCCGCGGAATTGACCGTGGTTCACTGTGGTTGAGCGTGATCTCATAATGTCTGAAATCACCCCAGTGCTCCTGAGCCTCTGAGGAGGATATTTCTGCATGACTTCCTGCTTCCCTGCCCACGAGTCTCAGCCCCAGGATTTATTTATTTATTTATTTATTTATTTTTGTAATTTATACCCCGCACCCTCCTGTAACCAGCTCGGGGCGGTTTCCAACAATTGTAAATACATAAAATACTATAATGTACTACTTCCTTGCCTCACCTACTGGGATGTGAGGAAAGCCCTGCAGTAAGCAACCTTTCCCAGGGCTGAGATTCATGAATAGAAACAGTGCCACTGCTTCTCCCTCCCAACATGGAATCTTGTCACACTGCTGGTGGTAAGAGGCTTATTAGAACCATGGTAGGACCCTGCTGGAAGCCTTAAGGCCAACAGTGGCACAGCAAGTCTCTGTGGGAGTGGGGCACTGCTCCACCTCCCAGAGGCAGGGTTTAGCCCTGGGACCGGTGCTTCCCATGGGACATTTACCCTCAGCCAGCAGTCTGGTGTAAACAAACAGGGGTTGCGCTATGGAGAGTGGGGCCACGATGAGGGCCTGAATTTTATTTACCCTGGGCCCCACAAATGCCACGGACGGCCCTGTGAGTACCCTTGGCATAATTCATTTGGTCCTGAAGGCTTGAATTCATTTGATGTATCCAGGTATTTATCTGTTTTGGCCTGCAGTTTTTCCTCATTTTTGTTCACATTCCTGTTGCCAGGCTAGACACAGTTTCCCCTTTTTATGAAGACTACGGCAGGTTCCTATGGCAAAGGCACACAGAGAGGTGGTGTTGGTTGCTGCCTCAGTGCTGTAGAACTCCCTTCCCCTGGAGGTTAGGGATGTGCAAACGTGGTTCGGAGTTTGGCCCAAACTCGGTCTGTTCAGACGACCAAACCTGAACCGACCAAAGCGAACCTGATTCCAAACGACCAAACAATTTGGTCGGTTCGGATTGAGCTCGGGTGGTTCAGGGTGACCAGTGACCACTGCCAGTTGGTGACCGCTGCCTGACACAGGCAGGCACAGGGAGGTGTGTGTGTGTCAGCTGAGGAGCAGACTTCCAGGGACCAGGGGTGGAGAGGCTTGGAGTAGCAGCCAGCCTACCCAATCACCATCCCTTTTCTCATCAGATCACTGGCTTTGCAGTCGGCGATTGTCCACGGGCTAGGCTGCATGGAGCCAATGGGGCTTGCGGTAAGGCGGGTGCAGCAAGTAACAAAACTCATTGCCCTCCCCTCTTCCCAACACCTTCTGAGCTAGTCACTGTTCCTGACAGCAGGCATTTTCAGAAGGCTCCCTCTCCCAGCTCCCCAATCCATTGCCATCCTCCTCCTATTTCACTCATCCAACCTATTTACCTCCATAGTATCATTTATTTAGATTATGTTAGATAGATTTAGGTGGTATTTTTATTTTTTACCCCTCCCTGTGTTCTCTGTGTTCAATCTTCCTTCCTCCCTCCCTCCCCCATCCATTGAATCCTTTCCTTCTTATTCCATCCCTGATTCCCTTCCCCAGTTTTAAGTTTTGGATTTATTTAGAGTAGGATTATTATAGATTGATTTTCATTTGAGTTTTGTACCCCTCTCTGTGTTCTTTGTGCTTTCCCCTGTGTAATAATAGATAGATAGTTATTAGATAGATAGATACTAGATAGATATACATAGTAGTTAGCTTAGTTATAGAGATAGATAGGTTTGTCTCAGCCCAAGTATCTTCCAGAGACAGTGTAAGGCCTTTCCTTTTTTGGCCAAGCATTTGTCAGGCATGAATTGGGATTGGGCAGGGTGGGGGAAGGGATTTTATGGGATTTTTATATCTATCTTATAATTTTTTTATCTTGTAAGCCACACTGAGCCTTAGGGGAAGGGTGGGATATACATTTAAATAAATAATAAAAATAGGGATTGAGAAGTTCTACCTTCTCTTTGTATCCCACTAGCATTTCACTATCTTCACTGAGCAGTGGACCCACTATTATGTTGCTTGTCATTTGACACACTTTAATAAAAACAGCAACAAACTCTTACTGTTTTTAGCATCCCTTGCTAGCCTTAGCTCATTTTGTGTCCTAGCCTTCCTGAAATCCTCCCACACCACATGATTGGACTATCTTTCTGTGCATGTCCTTGGCAACTTGTCCCTCCTTCCATTTCTTATGTTTCTATTTCAATTATTACCTCCTTGGTAAGTTCTATGTATAGCCAATACGGATCCTTTGGATATCTCCCATTTTTGTTTTTTGTTGGTATGGTTTGCAATTGTGCCTTCAGTATCTCTTTTTTAAAGAAAGTCTCAGCCATTTTGGACACCTATCCCCCTTAGATGATCTAACCATTGGGATCCCACTCAGTATTTCTCTGAACTTTCTACAATCAGCTCTAGCCCCTAGAAGCTTCCCCATCCATATTTCCTGTGGCCTGCCAGCTGTCAAATTGCCACAGAGTACTTCTGGGCCACATCCCCTACATAGGTCCAAGAGAGAACTGGCTTTATGTTTTGTGCTTAAGTGTTTGGGGACCCACTTTGACTGGGAGAAGCACCACTTAGGAGGTTTTGGTCTGGCTTTAGGGGAGAAAGGATGCCAGACTAAGGCCATTTTCACATGGACTTCAGTGCCTCCATGGTGCATGGGGGATGGGTGGAGGCGGTGAGTGGGCAGTGTGTGGGCCCATCACACAGATGTCCACCTACCTCTACCCATCTCCATGTATGGAGCATGCACCATTGGTGACCGTGGCAGTGGGTGGAGGTGGGTGGAGCACAGGAGCATGCACGCACACTCACCCACCCACCGCAGTGATCCCATGGATGCCCCCCCACCTGCACACATGAGCAAGGGGTGGGGGGCTTCTGTGTGAAAAGGGTCTTAGAAACCAATTTGGGGTACTATTGCACCCTGAGACAAGGACCTGTGGACTGTTAAGAACCTGGAGATTTATGTGAAGACTCCAACAGAGGTAATTACCTATACAACTGACTTGCCATGCCTGAACCATGGGAGTAGGAAGGGGGACACTGGTAATCAAATTGATCATTATCAGTTTGACAGGTCATGTGGGGTCCTACATCAGTGGAAGTCCCGCCCTCCTGGGAACCGTAAGTCCCACCTTGGGACGGAAGTGACATGGGTAAGCAGAAGTGATGCAGAAGGGGGTAATGCTTCTGGGTCAGGGAGTTGGGAACCAAAGGTTCCCACCCACACCTGAACCCAAAAGGTCCTTACGCTTGACTTTGGGGGGCTCTGCTTGTGGGTCAGGGTGGCTGGAACTGAAAATTATTTGAAGAGGGCCATGTAATGCCTCTATGAACTCAGGAGAGTGAACTGGACCAGGAGTTATGGGTTTTGTGAGGATTGGAGCAACTTTATGGTGTGGGGTTCGGGTAGGGTGAATTGCAGCTATTGGGTCATGTAACCCCGCTGCGAGCTCAGCTGAGTGAGCTGAATCATTCAGCATAGGTTTCATCATCCTAGCCCATTTAATCTTGGAGATAATTGGATCCAATGGGGTGGGGTTTCCAGGATAGGATGAGTCACAGAAAGAGGGTTATGTGAGGGATCAAACAATTCAGGAGTGTGAGCTGAACCAATCGGTGAAGGTTTTGTCATTCTAACCCACTTCGTTGCAGAGATCTGACCTAGGCTGTGAAAGAGGTGTGTGCACAGTCGGAATTGACCAAAGGGGGTCTCAAACCTCTCACCATGCCACCCGTGACCAATCAGAAAGGTTTGTGGATCTGTAGCCCCGCCCCCTAGGAGTATGAAAGAGGGGAGCGGCATTTTCTGATACAGCAGAGAGCAGGGAGCCAATCGTACCAGTTACATGGAAAAACTGAAATGGCTTACCGTTGGGGTGCTACCCCCTTTGATCTTGTTAAAAGGCTCTATACAGGAAAGAAAACAGATGAAACCTCAGAGCCAGACAATGAACCCATGGACACGCAACAGGCTGAAGACCACGTGGTAAGTTGCAGTGAATTGGTGGGGCTGAGGGAGAAGGGAAAGAGTAGGTGGAAAAAAATACAGACAAAGGAGCCAATTTGGCTTTTTTATCTTTTGTTTCAGGTCAACTCTGACTTTTTAAAGGCTTTTGAAAACCTGAAGTTGGGAGATTCAGTGGGAGTAAACGTATCTTGTGTTTCCTGCTTTTGCACGTGTTTAAGAGGAGGTGGCCAGATGGATTGCTGTAAAAAGAAACTAGCAACACCAGAAGAATAAAAACTTTATTTGAAATGTCTCTGGTAGTCATTGGTGTTTTTTAGCAGGGCATGCTGGAAGCATGTCTGCGCATGAGGACCTGCTAAGGAAGATCTATTACACTCCAGGAGAGACCAGAAGTTTTGGAGGGGTGAATCCTCCTTTTCAGGCTGCTAAAAAGCAGAGCAAAACCTTGTCTAAGAAAGAAGTGATTTCATGGCTTTCGGACCAGGATGCATATACCCTTCACAAGTCTGCATGAAAGTATTTAAAAAGAAACAAAACAATCATGTTGGGGTTGGATGCTCAATGGCAGGCTGATTTGGTGGATATGCAACATTTCTCTATGCATAATGGGGGTATCAAGTACATCTTGACCGTCATAGACATCCTATCTAAGTATGCCTGGGCCTTAGGCCTGAAAGACAAGACCGGCGGTGAAGTGGCTAAGGCCTTTGCAGCCATTTTCAGGGAAGGGAGGATACCCCCAAAATTACAAACAGATCAGGGGAAAGAATTTTTAAATAAGACATTCCAAAAACTGCTTACACAATATGGGGTGCACCACTTTGTAACCAATAACCATGTCAAGGCAGGGGTGGTGGAGCATTTTAACAGAACTTTAAAATCAAAGATGTGGCAGTATTTTACAGCTTGCAATACCTTTCGCTATGTTGATGTCCTGCCTCAGCTCATCAAGAGCTATAATCACAGTTACCACAGGTCCATACGCACCAACCCTGTAGATGTGAACACCACAAATGCTCTGAGGGTGTGGAAAATGCTTTACAGGGATGAGCTGGGGGTAAGAAAGGAGGTAGCCTCTTTTAGAAAAGGAGACCATGTAAGGATCTCCAAACTCAAGGGTAAATTTGAGAAAGGTTATGAGCAAAGCTTTACGGGGGAAATATTCATAGTGGATGTCGTACTTAACAAGGCACAGAGGCCTGTGTACAGACTGAGCGATTACGAAGGTGAAGCAATCCTTGGGACCTTCTATCCTTAAGAACTTCAAAAAGTGAACCCTAAACAGGACAAAGTTTACAGGATTGAAAAAGTGATATCCACAAAGGGGAAAGGGTGAAACAAACAGTACTTGGTAAAGTGGCTAGGCTGGCCTTCTAAATTTAACAGTTGGGTAAGAGCTTCAGAGGTCACTGATGCTTAATCATCATGGGTGACTTTTACATTACTTTGCCAAGCAACATGTGCACCAGTGCTTTCCCGCAAAACACCAGTTCTAATTTTACTGTACAGCTAACCAGACCCTTGGACCTTCCAGGTGCCTGGGAAGTGGGATTTGTTGAAATACAATATCCTCACAGCTGGGATAATGTCTCTACACCCACCATTTATGAAATCATCGTTGGGCCCATAAAATGGGCATACACCTTTGCCAAGGGCTATTATTCAAGTGTCATGGAAGTACTGGAGCATATAAGCAACCAGATACCCAGAGGTAACAAACCACTCCCTGTAGCCCTGAGGTTTGATCCTGTGGGTAGAAGAGTTAGACTGGATGTTCCTGCTGCACCCAAATTCCAATTCCTGACCCTGGGTGCACCCCCAGGGTTAACATTCTAACAATTCCCCTTTGCAGGTGGCATTACAGCAGGTTTCAATTCTTTATACCTGTACACAGGTGTTCTACACAGACATTGTAGAACACCAGTTTGTGGGAGATTTCTCAGTGCTGTTACTGCGCTGTGTTCCTGTGCATGGAATCAGCAACGAGTTTGTCACCATCACCTACAACAAGCCTCACTACATACCAGTCAGTAAACACCACATTGACACTATCAGCATTGAAATAAAGACAGAAGAGAACAATCATGCCTCATTTTACTTTGGAAAGGTGGTTGTAAAACTACACATACGCCCTCAGAGAGCAATGAGTTTTTAAGATGGTGATTGTAAAAAATTATGGGGACCCAAGGGTCTATGCCAACTGCTACAAAGCCCAAACCAGATACGCCCTCCCAAGGTTTCATGGCGCCCCTGTGATGTATGGGGCAGGTATTGGGGGGATATTTTGCAGTCTCTTTTGAAAAGCTGTTCCTCTTTTAAGAAGGGGCTTTGAGTTGATTAAACCCCATGCCAAAACAGCCACCCAAAATATAGCCAAGCATGTGCTGGGGCACATTACTCAATCTGTCATGGAGAAAATCATCCCCTCTGATAAGCAGGAGGGCTCTGGGCTTATGTACATACAGAGAAGAGGAGTTAAGATAAAGAGATCACAAACGTGATGGGTGGTGCCCCCTTGAGCCCATAAAAGGAAGGTTGTGCAGAGGGGGCCATGCCAGAAGCGGAGGAAGGCTGCTAGGGATGGGCGAACAGAACCGAGTTCAGAAATTCAGTTCGGTTCGGTTTCAAAAATTGAGTTTGGTTCGAAAGTTCAGTTCGGTCGACTGAACTGGTCGAGCTTGGTCCGAACTCCGAACTTCCGAACAGAGTTTGGAAATTCAAACCCCATTGAACTAAATGGAATATTATCTTTTAGGGATGAGCGAACAGAGCTGAGTTTGGAAATTCGGTTTGAAAATTGAGTTCAACTTGGAAGTTCGGTTCGGTCGATTGAACTGGTTGAGTTCAGTCCGAACTCTGAACTTAACTGTGTTCGCCCATCCCTACAGGCTGCCCGAAAGAGGAGGCATCCAGCTGTAAGAAAGGGAGATATCTTTTAATCAACATGGCTTTTATTCACTGTGGATCCGAGGAATGCACCAAATCTGAACTAGACCTGTTTCAAGTAGTCCCCACGCAAACCAGAATCAAGAAGAGTATGTACATCAAAATCCCCCCTCTCAGCTGTGGGAGAGACAACCCCTCTTGATTTTTTCATACCTGGAAATGGAATAGAGTATTTGGATTTGAACAACACATTACTCTACCTCACCTGTAAGATTGTCAAGGAAAACGGTGCTAATCTCGACGCAGGCACAGAAGTGGGCTTGGTGAATTATCTGGTGGCCTCCATGTTCAGCCAGTTGGGTGTTATGCTCGGGGATTGCCTCATTAGCCAGAGCAACAACTGCTACCCTTACAGGGCATTCATAGAATCTGTGCTCAATTACAGCAGAGATGCCATCTCTACACAATTTTCTGCAGGCCTGTTTTACAAAGACACTGTGGGACAACATGAAGCAACAGATTTGGAGGAGGGTAATGAAGGTATTAGAAAGAGGGCGCACCTAACCAGAGAGAGCAGAAAATTTGAGGTGTTGGGTCCCCTCCACAGCAACCTGTTTTTTCAAGAAAAACTGCTTTTGAATGGGGTGGATGTGAAAATAAAACTGACCCGGAGCAAGAATTATTTCTGCCTCATGAGTAATGAGCCTGCCAGGTAGTACAAGTTGCAGCTTCTAAATGCCTCATTTTTTGTGAAAAAAATACAACTGGCACCAGGAGTTCGCCTAGGACATGCCAAGGCCCTGTTTAGCTCCAATGCTAAATACCCAGTGGATCGGGTGGGCATGAAAGTGTTCAGCATTCCCACCGGCAGACATGTAAGTAATCAGGAGAATCTGTTTCTGGGGCAACTCCCCAAGCTGCTGGTTCTCGGGATGGTGGATAATGATGCACACAATGGAAATTATGCAAAGAACCCCTTTCATTTCAAACACTACGATATTAATTTTGTGGCACTCTATGTGGATGGAAAGCAGATTCCGGTCAAGCCATTGCAACCAGACTTTGCAACTGGAAACTGCGTGAGGGAATACATGAATTTGGTACAAACTGCTGGCAAACACATGAAAGACCATGCCCTCCTCATCAACCACGAGGAGTTTGCACAGGGGTACACGCTGTTTGCCGTTGATCTGTCTCCCAATCAGGAAGGTGGCAATCATTACTTGTTCATTAAAAATGGAAACCTGAGGATGGAAATAAGCTTTTCTGTAGCCTTACCCATCACCATCAACATGATCGTTTATGCTGTTTTTGACAATGTGATGGAGATAAATCAGAGGAGAAACATGATGTTTGACTATATGTAACATGGACACCATACAGTTATTACGTGTTTTATCATCAGACTCTTACACAAGAAAGACTTTCTTGGATGTGTTCCTAAGTGACTGGCTCCCTAAAGGGAAATTAGCGCAAAGGCCTGTAGGGCTGGTGGTCAACCCCCCCCCCCCATACCCAACCTGGAGAACATTGGTTGGCCATCTACCTGACAGAACACAACCAGGGCAAGTTTTTTTACTCTCATGGAAAGCCCCCTGACAACGTCCTGTTCCCTAGAAGCATTTAAATTTTGTTGAACAAGAATGGTTGTAGGAATGTATTTCAACACAGCCAATTACAAGACCCGAACTCTGTGGCCTGTGGTTTTCATTCTGTCTTTTTTCTCCATCACCGGTGCAAGGGTTTATCTTTTTATCAAATTTTAGAAATGTATTCTGATAATTTAGCAGAAAATGATCAAATGGTGACTCATATTGTAAAAAATAAAAAGTACTGTTTGGACAGGCCCAGGATTATGGCGGGCATGTTACAGAAAGCCCAGACCTGTGTTTTCTGTAGTGAATTTCATAGCCATGTTTTTCAATAAAGCTCCCCCTTGTGGGTTTAAAAGTAACCAGGACTGTTGATTTTTGTTTTTCTGAGGGACTTAAAAGTAATACACAAGACAAAAGTCGTTCTTTAAAAGAAAAGTTAAACATTTATTTAAAAGTACACATAATTTCAAAAATCACACAACATTGTTTTTACATCCTGATCCAGTTGAACATACCAGTCAGTCTAGTTCTAGAAGGGGTAAGGGGAGATGTTGGTTGACTGGGTTCGAGTGGGGCCATGGTGGATGATTTGACATTGTTAAGATGTTCCCGGGTAGAGGTATTTCTTATCAGAGAGGAGGGGATGTTTGCTTCACCCAAAGCTTTTACAAAAACATTTCAGCCTGCTGTTTTTTTTTTGAGGGTATGGTGTTGAGTAGCTGCACGCACCAGGTCCAGCATGCTAGAGCCTCTTATTGGTGTGCCTTTGTACAAAAAAGTACCCTGTTCATCCCAGGCGGGTTGAGGAATAGACTGCCATAGTTTATCCAGCAGAAGTTCAGCATTGATCTGATTCTGCTTACTTACTCCCCTGAACACATCCTGAATTATCGGGTCTGACCCCACAAAGTTTTCAGAGTGGGGGAGAAGGGATGTGTCATCCAAAGGTGGCATCTGCAATGTGAGTCTCCCCTTCTCCGCATCCCCCTGCTTCACCAAAGTTAAATAATTTTGAAGTACAGAAGCATACTGATTAGCTTTCTCATACTTCCCCAAGTCAGATCTTTGCAGAATGCGTTTTATTTCTGCATCCAATGTGCGGGTTACAGTGAGTGTAATGGGCACCTCGTCTGGAGGAGGGCTAACTCTCAGCTGCTCTAGCTGTCACTCAGGCACGAGATACATTTTCTCGCTGTATTCCATTATTGTCTTGTTAGTAGTCCAGTAAGGAGAGGAATGGCTATGCTTAGTAAGGGCATAAAGCCTCCTCTTTATTTCTGCAGCTGCCTCTTTCTTTTAAAAGAGGTGTTTTTATTAGATAGGCCTTTTATAGCCTTTCAATCTCTCTTCAACACCCCTATCTGTTGGGTGTTGAGGGGGAGGTTTCCCTTTAAAACATTAAGAGCAATTTCAGAGATGGCAATCAACAGATCATCAAAAGCAGCACAAAGAATAGCCTTCTGCTGACTTAATGGTGCCCTGACAAGTAGCTTCAGAAGAGGTAGGTTTCTCTGTACCTGAGTCGACATGTTGACCCCACAGAGGTGATACAAAAATGGGGGAGTGGTGAGGAAAAATCAGCATCTGTTGTTTCCCTTTTTTCATAGTATAAATGATTGGCCAATCAGGGGGAAGATCCCAGTTCTTAATCTGTACTCCTCGGGGGGGGGGCATTAAATCGACCACCAAATAACAGTAGGATTTACGGGTCGCATCTGCATAAGATTCCAGGAAAAGCTGGGATTTTCCGGGGTACATTGACCGGGCTAGAATGGCTACCTGAAGCTTATCTCTAGGATTCTTAAAAATCACCAAATACTTTGCGTTCAAGTGAATAGTTCTGCTCTTTTTACCCCTGCAGAAGAGGTTTTGAACTATAAACAAAATGCTCATATTACTATAGTGCATATACTTGGTGAACGCTTTTTCTGCCTCATCACTCTCTGAGGCAGCCTGCATTAAATCATCTACTATGACCCAGCTCTTTTTATTAACAAAGCATCATCAGTCAGAGTGTCGGGTAGACCTTCTACAAACTTAACAAAGGGGTATTTACAAAGTATCACTTTATACAATGGCTGTCAGCAGCTGTAACACCATACTACATTGTCAGCATGGTGGAAAGCACATGCCTCCCATGGTCTAACAGATTTTTTTTATAAAGTATGTTTTACCAGACCCACTTGGCCCTGTGATCAGAGCAGAGAAAGGGTGTTTCCATCTAGTGTCCATGGTTAATAACCATAGTGCAGACTATAGTAGTCTTCTCTAAGCACCCTCTTATCATACATAACTCTGTGTTTTCCTAAGAATCCTTGTCTCTATTTGAAAACATTTTTTGTCTCTTACTATGGAGGCTTGTTGAATCATTATCTTTTTAGTTTCTTCCTGTCCTGGATTATAGTCCCAAACCAGATCTTTCAAACTCTCAAAATTGACTTGTTCACAATTGGCGCTATTCAGTGTAATCCCCTTCACCTTCATGCACACTTTATCATTACTCAGATTGTACCCATATGTTTTAGGACCTCCTGAAGCATATTCTACAACGTGCTGATTTGGGGGAAGTTCGCTCATCCGTTCTCCTAAATAGTCACTGAGAAGGGGATCCCACTCCCCCTTGCAGATCACGTATATGACAGAGTCTGTATCATGGTAAAGACAGTGCTCCTGCAACCCTTCTAGCACCCTGTACAACTCCAGGTGTGCATAGGCGGTTGTGAAGGCTGCTATAAAAATATTGGTGGTGCGTGAAATCACGCAACGCTCCTTAGACTCTTTCCAGCACACACAGGTTGCATCCTCCCCCAAGAACTTGCAAGAAGAAATAACATAGTGGGGGGAGAACACAAACTGAAAAAGTTCTTCAGGATATCTAACAACTGCCATGTTGCCCAGATTGGACCTTTGCCCAAAATTTCCCCAGAAAAAATTAAGGTAGACCTTAGCGATACTATGTTTTACAGGGTTCATCTCAATATGATTGGGGCATAAGCGTACCCCTTCTTTTCTATAGTACTCCTCAACATAGCTAGCCTGTTGGTCCTCACTAGTGCACCAGCTGGAATAGCCAGAGGCCTTCTGTTTATGCTAAAGATGCATGTTTATGTACTCAGCAAACAGCTTATCAGACTTGTTTTCAAAGTGTCAGACTTTGAAGATTTTCCCACGCTGTAACCCTTTTCCAGGGCGACACTCAACTCAACAGTGGCCCATGTCTCCTCCAGCACTCTCTCCTCCTCTGTGTGAGAACAGGGGGTTTGATGCATGGTCTCCATACACAATCCGTACAGCGGGAACACGAGTTTTCCTCCTACCCACACAGGTAACACAGGGAAGAAGAGAGCTCAAGGAGGGTACACTTTGACTCTGGCAAGACCAAAATCGTCAGATAGAGGGCCAAAATTTTACAGATTATCTCTGGGTGCCCAACCGGGTATTCTTTCATCTTATTCACATACAGATACAAACTGGTAAAAACATAATACCGCACCTCTTCCCTGGGAGCCGTCAGGTAATAGAGAGATATAGCATTTGTCTTCCCTCCGTACAGAGCATCCCAAGGTAGCAAGGGCTGGGGCATTCCACTACCTCTAAGAAATTCTTGCAATTCATGGTCGGTCTCCAGCATAGCCCTCCAGTTGTGTTCCCAGAGGGATCTGACTACAAAACCATTAGCCTTGAGAAAATCTTTCTTATGCTGGGTCTGGTAAGGGAGAGAGCCATAATTGGACCCTGTCAAAGAGTTCACAGCCCCTGCCGAGTAGCATTTCACGCAGCCATGATAAAAACACCCGTTGAATTCAAAGGCTGTTTTTTCCACGTTAATGACACCATACCGTCCAACCAAAATGGCCCCACTTTAAATTCTCCATCCTGCAGAGTGTGTCGAATTGGGATTTTTTCTTTGTGTTCTATAAATGAAAGCCACTGGATGGTAGGGCTTGAAAACCTTTTTGCATACCGCTGGTAATTGTCAGGAGGTGCAAGAGCGATGGTATTCTGCTCTAAGCAGAGGAATCTGAACATGGCTTGACTGACCTAGGCTATAGTTAAATACTGGAAAGGGTCTATATGCTACTGTTCTACCAGGATGGTGCCGTCTTTCATTCCCACCAGCTCCCCTTTTTCTGTCATTTCCATAATTCCACTTCTGTATCGCAAACAAGCCTCCCTCAAAATGTTAACAGCTTGCTGATAGTAATAGGCTAACTCTCTCTGCAGATCAAACTAGCTATCCTTGTTAGTCTCATACCATGCCAGAAAGTCTGCCTTGTCTTCAGGCATCATGGTGTCCACCCCATAATAGCTAGGAGTGGGCATGTGTCCTACATAGTTCTGGTTGGCCTTGGTATTAACAAAATGGGGGAAATACCCCTTGCAGTCTTGAAACCCCATGACTTTTGGAAGCTTGCTAAGTTTCAAAGGAATAAAATTATAGGAGTCGATGAAACGCCATTGGAATGCTGGTACTGTTATGCTAAGTAATTTACCCCCCTGAGCTATCAGAGCTATCTCAAACTTCTGTTTCACCAACTCTTGCACAATAAAATACTAATCATATCGAGACGCATTGTGACCCAGATAGCTGAACTTTCAGAATCTGGGGTGCATAAATGCTTTGAGAAAATGTTTAACACAGTCTTCTCCCTTAAATTCCCAGGTTTTCTCCCCCTTAAGATCTGTGGCATAAATGTAATTTGGCTCATGCACTCATCTTTCCTGGGTACACTCAAAGTCATAAAATATATATTTTTCAGATTTTTCAGGTTTGTAAAGACAGGCCATATAGCATAAGTGGGTTTTTATATTCTGAAGTGGTTGCCTGCACGGACTGCATTTCCTCCCCTTATAATCGTGTACTTTGTCAACGTAAGTGTTACATTTGGGGCATTGGATTTTTAGCTTGCATTCATTCCTGCCTTCCTCTGCCAGGGCCCTATGCCTAGGAGGTGCCTAGACAGAGACAGCAATGTCTGGTACAGTCGTGTCTATGACTGTAAAGTGTATGGCAAAATTCACATAAGCACTTAACTCCGAAAAGCTTTTTAATGTCCAAGATGCCATAATAATACTCATCATGTAGCAACATATGAACAATCTTAACCTGCTCGGGAGAACCTTTTTATCCATTCCATATCATCTGTGCGATGCACCACTTCGATGTTAATATTTAAAAGGTTTTTCAAAAGCATCTACATCTGAAAGCCTTATTTTTTTCGTTTCGTTAAATCCCAACTGCTGATGCATCCACCGGGCCTCCTCTAACACTAGCCCATCTTCAGTATTTTGGCCCATTAAAACTTTCAAAAGCCCCCCTGCAAAACAGAGCTTCGTGCATCCATAGTTAAAATCAATCAGGTGCTTCCATTTTTTTTTAGGTATATCTTCATGTGAAATAGATCTAAGTTCTCTACATGCCCCACCCCCGGGATTCTTTATCACCGTAACCATTAAGGTCAGCTCCCCTGAAAAAAGAACTTCAGCGTTGCTCTGAATTTTTTTTGCCACATCATCAAAAGATTGGTCAGCACTAAAGACATCGTTAGCACGGCTGTTTGAGAAAATTGGACGATTTAGCCCCAGCCCTGACAGTCGAAGCTGGATAAAATCATTAGGGGAATTTGTACTTTGGACATCCTATAGAACCATCTGTATGCACTCAAGCATAGCTAATTCAGCTTCTAAAGGGTTAGCAGCACTCTCAAGATTAACAAACGAACCTTTTGCCATATAACGTAGCATTAAAACGGCCAACGGGGTACTCCCATTATTCAACCCTTTGAAGAAACACTGGGGGTGACTGTTGCACTGGTTGTTGCAGTGCAATTTCAACCCCTTCCTTATTAGAGGCAATGGGGGCGGTCAACGGGGGGGATAGGTTCAAAGGGTTGGTCCACAATAGAGGCCCCACAACTATTAGCGATAGACTCGAAATGGGGGTCTGCTGCTGGTGCCGAGGCAGTCTCCAAAAAAGCGCCCTCAGCTGATCCAGCAGTAACCTCAGCTCTGCGTTTTCCAGCCTCTTTTTAAAAAAAAGTATTGTATGCCTTTTAAAATATTTTCTTCAAGCACCAGTACCCCTCACCACCCCTTGAGCGAGCGTTGTGTCTGTTTTTGAGCCCCCCACCCTTCTGCATGGTTTTAGCATGACCCCATACAGTCCCACTACCATTAAAATACTGGTTAGTTATCTTCAATTCCTCGCTTAAAGCATCTACAGCTTTAACACAATTTATATTTATTTATATTTATTTCTAGATTTATACCCTGTCCCTCCTGAGAACAGCTCGGGGTGGCTTCCAACAAAAAAATATAAAATACATATAAAACCATTTAAAATACATCAAAAATACATAAAGTATTAAAACAGGGTTCGGGAAACATTTAAAAGAATAAAATAAGGTAGGGGAGATAAAACCCCATTAACCGACCCTCCCACCCTCCCCAAAGGCCTGGGCAAACAGCCAGGTTTTACATCTTTGTCGTAATATCGAAAGGCTTGGGGCCAGGAGAGCTTCCTCTGGAAGGGAGTTTCAAAGGTGCGGCCTGGCCACCGAGAATGCCCTCTCCATTGTGGCCCCCCGCTTAACACAGGGGACCTCCAAGAAGGCATCCCCGGCTGACTGAAGGAGTCACTCTGGGGCGCAGAGGGCAAGGCGGTCCCTGAGGTACGGGGGGCCCAGACCATGAAGGGCCTTGTAGATCAAAGTCAAAACTTTGAACCTGGCTCGGCATGCTATCGGCAACCAATGCAGAATTTTAAGAGTCATTAGCTTCTATAACACTCTTAAAAACATGGTACATGAGTTTTTCACATTTTTCTTTCTTCAGTTTAAGCGAAGACTGTTCCTTTTTAGCCTTCTGCTCCAGTAAAATAACCTCCTGCTCCTTATTGCTTACATCCCTCTTTAACTTCCACACCCTTGCACAGAAATCAAAAGCATGGTTGACATTGCCAAAATTAACATTAGTTGATACACCCGGGGATCCTTCTATGCTTATTGTTGCAGGAGTCATCTAAGTGGTGTGTGGTTTTTTTTTGTTTTTTTACCAGCTTTGTGTGGACCTAGAGGGGCGTCAGCATGACATTTTGTACTAGACACGTGGGTTGGTCCTGGTTGTTCTGGATTTGCAACTGCTGCAGCGGGTATGCAGGAGGGCTCAGGGTGATGTGCTACCGCTGGGGGTTCTAGTAATAGTGAGGCTATTCTGCCCCAGGCCATATCTGTGATTAAAACAGAGAGATGATTAATGGATCTTTTAAACACACAGACACACACACATCCCCTTTCATTTTTATTTTTACTCACCAACATGCTGATCTGTTTCAGCATTAAAGCCTTTGCCTTTATTTTTAAGAACAGCTGACAATCTTTTAGGTGGTGAGGGTTTTGCACACGTTGTTGTGTCTGCAAAAACACAAAGGTGGTTAATACCCCTGTCCCACATTGCATAGAAAAATTCCTGCTTAATAAGAGAAAAAAGAGGCCTACCATCACTGTCACTATCGCCGAACAACTCTCTGAAGGTTGCGTTGATATTTCCTCCAGAACGTAACTGTTGATCTGGAAAAAAGGGGGGTCTCACTAATTTGCCCTTCACTCCTCCAGACGGTCCTCTCCCCCAAAGACTAGAATAAAACACTTACCCTCTTGCACTCGTGGAGATGTCTGTTCAGTCATCTCTCTCCCTTGCTCTAGCTACCAGTCTTGGTATTTGCTAACTATGCAAATGGGGGGGAAAATGAGAAGGAGAAACTGGTCTGGCCATTAAAAAAAAAAAAGACAGGCCTTGAAAATAAGAACCAGCTAACTCGCACTCCTAGACCCCCTTACAGCAAATTTTACCACACCTGCAAAGTTTATCAAGCATGTTAAATGCTCACTCAGACGGCTCATTATTTTCTTTAAATCTCTTTTGCTATTGTGTACTGATTATGTGACAATGTGTGGTGTTTGTGCAGACTGCGTTTTGGAACTAATCTTCCTAGACCTTAGGGTGGGCAGGGGTAGTGGTATACACATTCATACATATTTCTATTCCCAGGGATTGGTGCCCAGGAAAGACAGCACTGTGTAGCTGCTTCCTTTAGCCAGGGTTCTCTGACCCTTATGCTGGGCCGGCTTAACAACACCCCAAGATCATAGCTTACTTTGTTAATAGAATAGAGTACACAATACTTATAATTGTGACCCTTTATACTTTTTTTGGGGGGTAACACACACATGGCAGAAGGAAATAGGACTACTCCTTTTGACTGAGCATTTCAAACAAGGTGTACCTAAAATAGGCACCCTCTAACATTTTAAAATCTTAGGATAAACATTTCTTAACTAGAGCTGGTTAGGACAAAGCTTGCAAGATGAAAGTGAAAAAAAGTTTTTAAAACAAAAGTATCTCCCCATTTATTTTACTATAGTCATAGAATCAATACCCTTTTTCATGAAAAACCCCACAACCTGTAACTAGTTGTACACCCCCTGTAAAAAGAATACCCTACCTTACATCAGCGTGTTAAATACTCAGAAGGCTCATTATTTTAGGGAAGGTTATTGAATGGGCAGTGGCACTGCAGCTCCACGCACATTTGGACAGCATCAGTTTCCTTGACCCTTTTCAATCTGGGTTCCGCCCCGGCTATGGTACTGAGATGGCCTTGGTGGCCTTGGTGGATGATCTCCGCCAGGAGATGGATGCAGGATGTTCGACCTTTTTGATCCTGCTAGATCTCTCAGCCGCCTTTGATACCATGGACCATGGGCTGCTGTTGAGATGACTGCGAGACTTGGGAGGGTCTGGACTGGACTGTCCTTGGATGGTTCCGCTCATTCCTCTCAGGTAGAAGCCAGAGGGTGGTGCTGGGGGCTGAAAAATCTAGCCCCTGGGTCTTGACCTGCGGCATTCTTCAGGGTTCCATTCTGCCTCCACTACTAGGGCTGATGCGGCAGCAGCTTTTACTGCGCCGCGATTCTGTTCCGCCATTTCGGAACTGCCCACGCCACACCGCGACTTTTCTGCGGATATTCCGCTAATTCCGCCAGAATTCTGCAAATCACGGAATTGCGGAAAAATCGTGGAAAAATTGCGGAAATCGCGAAAATGTCATGTTTCCACGATTCCACTAAGTTGCGGAATTAAATAAGCGGAACCGCGGAATGAAAGCCTCTGCCATGCCGTTCCACTAATTGTGGAAACACTGTTTCCGCCGGAAATATCTACCACTGCGATATTCCGCTACAGCCCTATCCACTACTGTTTAATGTGTATATGCAGCCCCTGGTGGAGATTGTGAGAGAGTTCGGGGTGCGATGTCACCAATATGCTGATGATACTTACTCAGCTGTACCTCTCTTTTTCAACAGACCCAGGTCCTGCTGTCTTGTTACTCTCCAAACGTTTGGAGGTCGTGGTGGATTGGATGTGGCAGAGCAGACTGAAGCTCAATCCCGATAAGATGGAGGTGATGGTGGTGGGAAGGGCGGGGGAGGTGCTGGCTCCCCTGATGGGGGAGTTCACCCGCCTGTTGCTCTTCAGGTTCGGAGTCTGGGGGTGGTTTTGGATACGGGCCTCCGTCTGGATCGACAGGTGGAGGCGGTGGCTAAAGCTGCCTTTCACCAGCTGTATCTGGTATGGAGGCTTCGATCTTACCTCTCCAGGCCCGATCTGGCCACTCTCATCCATGTCTTCATCACCGCGAGGCTAGACTACTGCAACGCGCTCTACGTGGGACTTCCCTTGTTTCTGGTTTGGAGGCTGCAGCTAGTGTAGAATGCGGCGGCCGGTCTCCTGACGGGGACAGGGTGGCGTGAGCACATAACACCGGTGCTCTGCACTCTGCACTGGCTGCCTATAGCATACCGAGCCAGATTCAAGGTGTTAGCATTGATTTACAAAACCCTGTACTGTCTGGGCCCCTTATATCTCGGGGACCACCTCACCCTCCATGCCTCAGAGTGCTCCCTGCGGTCCACCGGGGCATCTTTCTGGAAGTCCCCTGTGTAAGACGGGGGGCCACGATGGAGAGGGCATTCTCGGTGGACAGGCCGCGGTTATGGTCTCATGGTTGATTTTCATTTCGAAGGGGCGACATAATCAGATTCGCAGATTTTCAACCCAAGCTGCTTTCACAGAATAATATGAGGATCTTGGTTTTCATCTTTCCTCTCAGGACAGAAACACTCAGAACCTTCTGATTGGGGTTTAACCTCTTCAGGGAGTGGTGTAGGGCCTTCAAACATTTCCTGGAACAAGATTTAAAAGCACTAATGAGCCAGCAGTCTTTTTT
>QEPC01009507.1:473197-504703 GCA_003113815.1 Sphenodon punctatus | reverse complement strand
TTTTTTTTTTTTACATGGGGCTGCTTTGTGACACACATCTCTAGACAGAGAGAACCCTTTTTAATCTGTCTAAAAATCTTTCTTACCTTAGAATTTTGGGGCAGGGTTGAGGAGCTGAGCGGGGGTATGCCTTCTTCTATCACCTCTGGAAAAACCAAAGACTCCACAGGGCTGGGCATTTCCATAAGGGTTTCTTCATCATGAAGCGGGTTGCTAAAAAGAACCTTAGCCAGAGGTCCGCTCTCATCATCCTCGTACTCTGAACTGGAAATATACTGTTTTCTGTATAACCGTCTCACCACCTCTGGAGGCTTAGTCAACTCCATAGGCCTCACAGGCGTTGTATCAGCATGGAAAGCCATTTCAGTTTTTCTGTGTAACTGGTAGTGATCGGCTCCCTGCTCTCTGTATCAGAAAATGGCGCGCCCCTCTTTCATACCTCTAGGGGGTGGGACTACAGCTCCACAAACCTTTCCGATTGGTAACAGGTGGCGTGGTGAGAGGTTTGAGACCCCCTTCGGTCAATTCTGACTGTACACACACCCCCTAGGTCAGATCTCTGCAACGAGGTGGGTTAGAATGATGAAACCTTCGCCGATTGGTGGAGCTCACACTCCTAAGTCGTTTGAACCCTCACATGACCCTCTTTCTGTGACTCATCCTACCCTGGAAACCCCACCCCATTGGATCCAATTTTCTCCAAGATGGAGTGGGCTAGGATTACTAAATCTATGCGGAATGGTTCAGCTCAGTTAGCTGAGCTCGTAGAGGGGTTACATGATCCAATAGCTGCAATTCACCCTACCCTGAACCCCACACCATAAAGTTGCTCCAATCCTCACAAAACCCATACCTACTGGTCCATCTCACTCTCCTGAGTTCATAGAGGCATTACATGGCCCTCTTCAAAGGACATTGTGGGTTCAGGGAGGCTGGAATTTTCAGTTCCACCCACCCTGACCCACAAGCAGAGCCCCCCAAAGTCATGTGTAAGGACCTTCCAGGTTCAGGGGGGCGGAAACCGAAGGTTCCCGCCTCCCTGACCCAGAAGCATTACTCCCTTCTGCATCACTTCTGCTTAGCCACGTCACTTCCGTCCCAAGGCTGGACTTATGGCCCCCAGGAGGGCGGGACTTCCGCTGATGTAGGACCCCACATGACCTGTCAAACTGATAACGATCAGTTTGATGACTAGTGTCCTCCTTCCTACTCATGGGGCAAGGAAGCGGATTTTCCACATACTTCAATGGGACTTTTCCAGAGTAACTTAATAGAACTACTCAGAGTATATGACATTGGCATGCAACTTCAGTTTACGACAGAGCTGAGATGTGTTTTGATGGGTGAGATGTTTCTCAGTCACACCGTTTTTAATAAGAGCCTGAATGTGTACAGTTTAGATCTAAGACTGCTTTTAAATGGACCTCTGGTGTGGCGGTGGAGGGGTGTGTGTCTGCGTGCAGCAGGTGAAGCACTGCTGCGGGGGCCATGTGTAGGGGGAGGGAGCAGATGTGCGCACCCCCACGCAATAGCAACCTGCCTTTTTGCTGGTTGGTCCATGCGTGGGGGTGGGTGAAGGTCAGGTGGAGATGGGTGAAGGTACATGGGTTGCAGGAGCATGCACTCATGCACCTCCAATTCAAATGGTACACTCCCACTCATCTCCACTGAGTGGAGATGAGTGGGAGGGTCTAGTTTAAAAACGACCAAAGCTTCCTCAAAGTTTTAGAGTAAAGTTTAATATTATGTTTCTGTTCAGTCATCTCTGCTTTTATGCACATGTTTAATTCATGAGTTTGTCTGTTTCCTTATATGCAATCTTGAGGTTCTCTGGAAATAACATCTGCTAAGAGGAGATAACTTTCTGTGAATTCTGTCTGTGTAATAAATATAGATAAATATGGATTGCTGGACAACTCTCACTTTTACTTTAATTTAAAATTCAGATTTGGAAGTAATACAGGCAAAGGCAATACACCACTGCACATGTCTATACTGCAAACTTCAGCAGAGGGGTCTAAAGGTATGATAAACAATAACAATTGATTCCCACTAGATGGGAATAATATGTATTTTTATATCTGTATTATGCAGAAAAAAAAAAGATTCAATAATTTATGCAGTCTTTTATAATGTGTGTTCCTCAGAGCAGACATACATTAATGAAGGCACCACATGAATGTAGGTGTTTATCGGGGATCTTTATTAGACCAGCAGTTATTATAAAGAATTCCCAAAGATTGGGTATAATCAAAGGCAGTGTCTCCTACTGGGTAAGAAATTGGACATGGGCGTAGGAGATCATGTCCCATTGTAGGCTTGATCTGGGTGGCCTTGGGCAAGTCACTATCTCTCAGCCTCAGTTCCCCATCTGTAAAATGGGAATGATATTGACTGACCTGACCTGACCTGACCTACCTATTTGTGAGTGTGAACTGCATCAGCCTAGCAAAGCATTCTGAATACTGAAAGTGCTACAAAAATAGTAATCACTGATAACATTTCCAAACTATTCTGTGTGGTAGGGTAGCCTTGCTATGCTCTTCTGGTACACGGTCTCCCTACAACAAAGGTAGTTAACTCTAAGGGAAATCACCCTGCGGTAGGGGTAGCATTGGGTAACGTATAGCTGATGTAGCAACTTGTAGACCACACTGCATTCCTACTACTGGGTTAGGAACTTTGACTGAGGAAAGGAACTTGGGCAGGAAGGAGTGTAGCTAAAGTGTCTGCACTTCTCTCAGCAGTCATTGGCTTCAGGAGGCTCCTTTCCAGCTGTTGGCATCTGACATATGTTGGATCACAGGAACACAAAGGCTACTTGCAGATTTTACATGCACGCCTCTGTTGAGCTGAGCCAAATGGTCATCTGCCAGGATTGAGGACAGGAGCCTCTACTAATATTTGAGAAGCTAAATTATAAACAAAGATTTATTTTCTTGATTATATTTGCATACATTACCCTTTATAGAGACTAACTTCGATATTGTCTGCCAATAATTCTATGGTCTTTTGTGGCATTCCCTTTTGCCTGCAGAGTATTTTAAAAAGTCACAGTACTTTCTCCATTTGGAACTCACTTTGCAATGAAATAATCACATGATATAATGAATTAGCATTTTGTGTCAACTATAGAAAGCATTAAACAATTCTCAGTATGGTTTTTATTCACAAGGCTGATAAAGGGCTGTAATTTAAACTGACAAAATTACTTCTGTTGTCCAATTTATATTTTAAAAAATTCAGAAAGGAACTCCTCTCCTCCTTCCCTCCTCCCTCCCTTGAGGAAATCTCCTCTTTGCTCTCTTCCTCCAACCCCTCACCTGCCCTCTCGTGAGTCTCGTCCGAATCCCCTCCCACTTCCTGACCTCCATTGCTCCCACTGTCGCCCCCCCCCTTTTACATGTAATTAATCTCTCCCTCTCCACTGGCTCCTTCCCCTCCGCCTTCAAGCATGCTACTGTCTCTCCCATACTCAATAAGTCCACTCTCGACCCCTTTGACCCCTCCAGTTACCGGTCAGTCTCCCTCCTACCCTTCGCCTCTAAGCTTCTGGAACGTGTTGTCTACTCCCACTGCCTGGACCTCCTATCTGTCAACTTCTCTCTGGACCCTCTCCAATCTGGCTTCTGCCCCCTTCACTCCACTGAAACTACCATTGCCAAGATCACCAATGATCTACTGGTCGCTAAATCTAAGCGCCCTTTACTCCATTCTTGTCCTCCTTGACCTCTCTGCTGCCTTTGACGCTGTCGACCACTCACTCCTACTGGACTCCCTTTGCTCCCTAGGCTTCTGCAGCTCTGTCCTTGACTGGTTCTCTTCCTACCTCTCTGACCGCTCCTTTAACGTGTCTCTTCCAAATTCCAACTCCTCCTTCCTCCCCCTCTCGGTTGGGGTTCCTCAAGGCTCTGTCCTGGGCCCTCTTCTCTTCTCTATCTACACCCTGTCCCTTGGCAAACTCATTGCCTCCCACAGCTTCCAATATCACCTTTTTGCTGACTCTCTCTCTCTCCACCCCCTCTCTCTCCCCTTCTGTCCAAGCTCACCTCATCAACTGTCTCTCTGATATCTCCGCCTGGATGTTCTGACGTCAGCTCAAGCTCAACATGGCTAAGACTGAACTCTTTATATTTCCTCCCTTCCCTTCCTCTCCCTCTTCCATGTCCATCCTTATTGATGGGGTCACCATCCGCCCCATTCCCCAAGCCCATAGCTTGGGCTTCGTCTTCGACATTCGCCTTTCCTTTAAACCCTACATTGACTCTGTTGCCAAGTCCTGTCGCGTCACCCTCCACAACATTGCTCGGATTCGCCTCTTTCTCTCTGTCTTCTCAGCCAAAACCCTTGTTCACGCCATGATCATCTCTCGCCTTGACTACTGCAACCTCCTCCTCACTGGCCTCCCCTACTCTCATCTGTCCCCCCTTACCTCCATCCAAAACTCCACTGCTAGGGTCATCCACTCAGCCCGTCGCTTTGACCGTGTGCAGCCTCTCCTCTCTCGCTTCACTGGCTCCCCCTTCCTGAATGCATCCTTCACAAACTCCTGGCATTCACTTACAAATCCCTTCACAACCTGGCTCCCCCTTCCCTCTCATCCCTAGTCTCCTTACACACTCCTGCACACACTCTCCGCTCTTCCTCTGTCCTCTCCCCCATCTCCCCTGCTCTCCTAACCACCGTTGTCCCTTCTCCCTTGCTGCCCCCCATTCCTGGAACTCCCTCCCTGCCCACATACACCTTGCCCCCTCCCTCCGCACCTTCAAATCCCTCCTCAAAACCCACCTCTTCCTCGCCACCTTTCCAGACGCCTGTTAAAACTTTCCTTTCAATATTTTCACTCTGCCCTCCCCGCAGACTCCTGCCAACTGCAACCAAACCAAGCACGTTCACCTGAGACTTTGCATCCACTTGAATGTAATTTATCCCTTTTCTCTCCCTATGTCCCCTCTCCTTGTCTTCCCCCTCCGTGTCTATTAGATTGTAAGCTGTAGGCAGGGACCGCATCTATCTTATTGTTCTGTAAAGCACCAGGTACACAGCTGGCACTTATACAAATGCTTATAATAATAATAATAATAATAATAAATTAATTAGGGGTTTGGTTACCAAGGTTTTCTCTAGCTCGTCAGTAATGCTTGGGGCTGGGAGGCCTTCTTGTGAGTCATGTTCAGCTGGCATGTTTGAGCCCATATAAAGGACCAAAGGATTATAGCTCTCTCTCAACAGTCAACACAACCTGTGAGTCTGAATTTTTGCTGTGTACCAAAGCCCATTCTTGCACGTGCAGAACAGTTCAGCAGGAGTCAGCTTTTCAAAAGGGCTCAGCATCTGCCATTGCAACTGTATTATTCAAAAGAGCTCAGTTCTTCCTCTTCCTTTTGGTTCTTCTAAAATCTAGCTAGAGGACTGGAGTTGATGGGAGCTCATTACATTATTGTTGTTTTGACAACTAAAAAGGAAGTGAGGTCTTTCAAACATGTAGCCTTGACTTACTGTCATTTGAAAAAATCTGGCCCTAGGCTTTTTTGAAAATCTAGCAACCTAATCTTCATATTCAAGGCTTTTGCGGGGGGTGGGGGATGTGTTAGGGTGGTGGGTGGGTGGGGATTTTTTATACCTCCCTGTTGTTGTCTATTTTTAAAGCTCTTTTAATGTTAATGTTTTATGTTGTGCGCTGCTCAGAGCCTCCTGTGGCAGGATGGGCAGGTTACAAATGTCTAAATAAATTAAATAAATAAAAATAAGTACAATTGACATTGTAAAGACATTTTGCAAAAGAATAATCTGAACGCCAGCTCCAGGCAATGAATTCCTCTACAGTGAAGGCCCTCTACCCCAGACAATGAAGTCTTTTACAATGCAATGAAGCCTCTGAAATGAAGCCTTCTATTTTAAAGCCTCCATCTGCAATGAAGCTTTATATTTCAAAGAATATTTCCAATTCCTTGCTTCTCCTTCAGAGAAATGATAACCATAATCTTACAAATGGTCTGTGGCAACTGTAGTCTCATTCCTCCATTTTTAAAAGTCTATTATTTTTAGTTATATATCCCTATCATTCTTCTCTGCACCCATAAATCACCTGCTTCTGTTTATAGAGCCATGTCTGCTGCACTTCCAAATGCTATTAAATATTCTTCTTTCATTGAAGGCACAGTATGTTAAACCCTGAGTGTTCATATCATTTTCCCCCTTCGTTTTCTGTCCTTGTATTTGATTGCTGCACAGTGGACCAGGCTCACTTTACATTCACTAAGCAGACACTCAAAGTCCTCTTGATTCTTTTGTGTCTGCTTACTTTACAGTCCTTGCAAATTTCAGGAAGATGGATATTCTATAACACATGGTTGTTTGGGAGCAATTGCTAATATTTTTTTTAGTAACAGTTGCATTCAATACAATGATTTTGGGATGTGTGTGTTCTACTGGAAATCATTAATTTTATAAATAGTTTGAAGCGGTCCTTGATTTTTCGTAGTCATGGGGAGATGATCTATTTGTAAATTAACTTTTTAGGGATTTGGTCAATCTATTCAGTTTGTATTGAACAAGCAGAGAGTTTCCAGTTATTCAACTAACCTGGGATGGGATAAACCTCTTGCTATGGCTTTGATGTCACATATAATTAAGTTCTGCTGCTGATCTGCATTTGTCACTGAGCTAATTTCCAAATGGAAAACAAGCAGACTACAGACACTCTGGGCAATGAGAGAGCACATTTCAAGATTGCTTGAGTCAAAATTTCAAACAGGCCTTTACGCAAAGAATCATACCCTGTAGATACTATTTCAGAACATTGCATTTCTGTATATATAATATAAATGAGCCTATTTTTCAGAACATTGCATTTCTGTACATATTTAAATGAGCCTATTTTCAAACTGAACAAAATGGCCATGTCTGAAACTGTAAAACAACGGTGGAGGAAAAAAGAAAGTAATTGGTGAACTGCATTCAGTACTCTAGTATATTTTACTTTGGGTAATTCCTCCTACCCACATTGTTGATATCCCCCAGTGAGCTCATTCTTTTCCTTCCACTCCCTATTCATCTCTGTCTAGATGCATACATTCTCACTGAATTTAATGGAGTTTGAATCAGAATCATTTTTACTTTCTCCAACAATTTCTACCAAAACTTCCATGCTGGTGTTTGTGAATCTGTCTTCCTCCCTTCTTCCTAGCGCCTGCCCCTCTAGCATTCTCACAAGCTTCCCAAAACATGTTGGTCCTCCGAAAACTTCAGAATTCTCCAGGGATTCTGTTCCCTGGTTCCAAATTCTGAAGTTCCGAGTACCAAGGCCGGTCCCTGGAAAACTTTGGAAACCTCAGTTGAATGCTGGCACCATTGCACATTAGGCTGGAGTGACCTAGATGGTGACCCTAGCTTCTTTGAGCTTGTAAATGAAATTTAGTGTCATATTTGGTAGGAGGGGGGTATGGGAGGGGACAGTTGAGTGATGGACAAGCCACAGGACAGGTTTCGATTGGCTGGCAGGGGCAAAATAAAATGACTGTAGAGCCATTTCCCATTCTCTTTGGTGAATTTGGCTGTGTGCTACACTGCTGATCTGTAAGTAATCGACTGGGGGTGGGTGAGGAGTGCCTGTCCTGGCCTGTCCTGTCCATAGGGACAAATTCTGGGGGACAAGGGTTACTTGTTTCCACCATGCCATGATTTTTAAAAATAAATAAATACATAAGTGGGCGCCACATTGCTGCTCCCTGCTGCATGGCACCATGGAGACCAGAGAGATTTCTGCCTTGCTCCAAGTTGCTCCAGACCTTGACTGGGCTGTCCAAGTTGCCAGTGCCACAACAATGCCATGCCTTTTTAAAAATAAATAAATAAACAAACGGGTGCAACTGCTGTATGCTGCTTGCACTGCTTGGCACCATGATGGCCAGAGGGATCTGCCTAGCTCCACTTCCCCTGGCTATGGGCTGTCCACTACTGCTGCTTTCATTGCTTTTCGGTCCTATAGAGGCCAGAGAGGGATCACTTTGCTGTGGTTTTTGTGAGCACTGTGTCTGTACTTTGTATGTGGGTTTGCCAAGATGTGACTGACCACTGAGCAGGGGCACAGGGGAGATATAGTTTCTTTCTCATTAAAATAATATGGTATGTGGGGAGGGGGCTTGCCTTGCATAGGTGAGCAATGGGCAGGTACAATGGAGGCTTTTTCTGTGAGAGTGTATGTGGCGGGTTAATGAATGTCTGGTTTCTTTCTTATGGGTATTATAATTATGTGTGCAGGGCTAGCTTTTTTAGCTTTGTACATGCAGTTGTACTTTTGTGGGTGTGTCATCTTACCTTGAGCGATTGTCCCACTCTTGCTAGCCTGCTTTTCTGGGCACTGCATGGTTGGCATAATGATTTTAAAGTGGTGCACTCACTGCTGATGGTGGGCCATGCTGTGGGTACACTACTGCTGGCTTTTTGGGGGTTTCTGCACACAGTTGCACCTTTATGCACCACCCACTTTTGTGCACCTACCCACCCTACTCCCTCCCAATTACCACCCTGTTCCCTCCCCAAGAATGTGTGTGTGCTATTTATTTATTTATTTATTTATTTATTTATTTTCCCTCCAGTCCTTCCCTCTCCTTCCCTTCCCTCTCCAAAACAAAGAGACTGCAGAATTGCAGCCCCTTATATACAGTATGGCAGGGGAAGGGGGAGGAAGGAATGCACTGTTATGCAACCTGATTGGCTAGGCAATTAAATGGCTGCAACCTCCAAATGTGTCACCCCTTGCCGACTCAGCACTGAGTAGTTCAGAGTTTCTGCACTTCTGAGTTCTGAAGTCCTGAGTATCGGGGATTTCCGAGGTCCAGAGTTCCAAATTCTGGGTCCTTCAAAAACATTTTGAGTTTTGGTCAAGTAACCAGTGTGGGTACTTGGAACTTTGGAACTCAATCCAAGTACCCTCAATCCTTGCACGTTCGCAACATACAGGCAACATCAACTTTTTTCTTTATTGCGTTCTTTATTACCTGTTTTCTTTTGATTCTTCTGCTAAACCTGTTTCGTGCCTTGGTTATTTCTTCTTTTGAATAATGCATCCTTCTCCTTTTGGGAATCCCTTAAAATTATTTATTTATTTGTTTGTTTATTTGTTTTAAAAACTTATATGCCGCCCTCCCCTGCCTCAGGCATCTCGGGGCAGCTCACAACATTTTAAAACATATTAAAATACACAATAAACAATGATTAAAACAATAAATTAAAACCCATCCCTTCCCAACCTAACTTAACACAACCCACACACCCCGCCTCCCTCAGGAAAGGCCTGGTGGAACAGCTAGGTCTTACAGTGTCTGCGGAAAGAGGGGAGGTCAGTAATTAAGTGGACCACCGATGGGAGGGAGTTCCACAGCCGCGGTGCAGCTACAGAGAACACCCTCCTCATGGTGGACACTTGGGAAACCCAGGCGACCCTGAGGAGGACCCAGAGAGTGAGGCGGTCCCGCACATAGGTGGGGCCTATGCCATTAAGGGCTTTAAAGGTTAACACCAACAACTTGAATTGGGCCTGGAAAACTATCGGCAGCCAGTGCAGAGAATGGAGCACTGGTGTAATGTGCTCGCGTCGGTCCATCCCAGTCAAGAGACGCGCCTCCACATTCTTCACCAGCTGCAGCTTCCGAACCAGTACCAAGGGTAGCCCCACATAGACCATGTTGCAGTAATTCAGTTTCGAGGTAATAAAAACATGGATAACTGTGGCCAGATCCTAGTCTGAGACATACGGCCTAAGATGCACACTATCCCCGCCAGCAGTGGTCCCAATGTCTCCTGGTTAATCTCAAGTAGTCCTGACGGGCATGGATATAACTCACAATAGGTGACTCGCACAGTCCCAAGATCATCCCCCGCATCCGAGGGCAACACAGCTTGAAACTCATCCCACAAAACAGGACAGGATGGGACTTCTACTGCCTCTGACCTGTCCTCTGCTAAAAACATTGTATCAAAACCGTGGTGAATTTGAGCGATTTTATCAGCAAAGAAATCCACAAACAAATCACAGCAAGCATTTGATGATTCTAAGTCCAGGCAAAGGGAGGCCGGACTAACCAGCCACCTCACCACCCAGCACAGCTCAGTTTGGCAACACTTAGCGGACTCAATGAGGGCAGCAAAGACAACCTTCTTTGCTGTCTGCACCGCAATGACATAGGTACGTAACTAGACTCTATGCCGTAATCGGCCAACTTCAGCACACGAGTGACACCACCGTCGTTCTAACTGCTGCCCTTCACGCTTCATCTGCTACAGCTCCTCAGTGTACCATGGGGAGCTGCGTTGTCAGCGCTTTGGGAGCAGACACCTGGGGGCCACACGGTCGATGGCCTCAGTCAGCATGGAATTCCACATAGACACGAGGCCATCGAGTGAGCAACCACTGAGGTCAGAGGAAACATCAAGTAGAGCTATCTGGAACCTTTCTGGTTCCATAAGCCTTCAGGAGCAAACCAACCTAACTGGTTCCACACCCTCCCGGGGGCTGACATGCGCCAGGATACCCGCCTGGAGGAGATAATGATTTGTTCACAACAAGGGCACTGTTGACACCTTCCCCTACTAACGGATCCCTCGCCTCAAGGCCTGTGCAAAATATCCTATCTAGGGTATGTCCTCCAATATGTATGGGGTCCACTACTCTCTGAGACAGGCCTATGGTTGCTATGGCAGCCATGAACTCACGCTCTGCCCCCCAAGACTGGCATCAGCATGAATATTGAAGTCCCCCAGAACTATCACCCTGGGGGACCTTAAGACCACCTCTGACACCAGCTTAGTCAGTGCAGGCAGGGAGGCTGCTATACAGGTGTGTGCCTGGTATATCAGCAGTATCCCCACTCTGTCTTCAGCCAAATCCAACACCAAATGGAGAGCGTCCACACCCATTACAGGTTGCACAAGAAATCTCCTCACAGACCAGGCATCCTTAAAAATGATGGCTACAATGCCCCCCCCCCCGGCCTTCCAGCCACAGCTGATGCTGCATGGAGTACCTGGCTGGAACAAGGTCAGCCAATATAGGCCCTGACTCAGTGCCCAACCAGGTCTCCGTAACACATGCAAGGTCAGGCGCCTGATCCAGGATCACCTCTGGGACCATAGTTGATTTATTAGCCACTGACCTCACATTTACCAGTATCAAACCGAGGTTCAGGGTCCTTTGATCCCCGATCACCTCACCGCCTGTCTGGGGGCCAATGAGCAGAACAGATATACAACATCTGTCCTGTTTCATGGATCGAGTCTGCCTCCCAGAAGGACCATAATTCCCCTGGCCCAGCACAACCCCTATGGCTGCAGACACACACACACCCAGTCCACTCCCCCCCGCCCCCCCGGAGGCTTCTCCGCCAGTCATCTATTCAAATGCTGCAGTCAAAAACACCTGCTTTTGCTTCAGCTATGTTACACCCTCTTCTCCAGTCTTTCCTCCGGCTCTGCCTTCTGCCATATTACTGTTGTCTTGAAGCACACAAAATTAATTTTACACCCACTTCATTTCTTGTTAAGAAGCAGCACATGCCTACCTATGAATGTAGCCACAATTACCTGTGCGTATGCACATGCGCACTCTCTCTCTCTCTCTCTCTCTCTCTTTCTCTTTCTCTTTCTCTCTCTCACACTCACACTCACACTCACACACACACACACACACACACACACAAATTACCTGCTAATTTAGATGGCCAACATAGGCCTCTCAGGTTTATTTTCCTTTAGATCGCTAAACTCACTGTTTGGATTTTTATTAACTGTATTGGGCTGTGATTAGCAGAAACACCTTGATATGCATATGAACACAAAATTCTTAGATGCTGGCCAGTACACAAAAAGTTATAGTATGCATGCTCCTTTTTATGTTGAACCGCTTGGGTGGTGTAGTCTTTTGGGCAGATAGTACCTTTGCTAAAACTTAGTGTGTCAGAGCACAATAGAATTAAAAGATTATTTGCCCCAATAACCCCCCCCCCGGAAGAAAAAGACACACACTATATGGGATTTAAAGGCTGCACTTTTATTTACTGGATGATAAGGTCAGGGAGGGGGTAATCCTTCTCTTGGGTCCAGCCTGAGCTATATGTAACTATTAACTATAACTATTAACTTGTGCAGCCCAATGTCCCTTGATGCCGTGAAACTATGTGACTGCCATTTAGGTCACTCTCACTCCAACTGCCCGGCTGGTCGAGGAGGTACAGAACTTCTTGTGACCATAGTAAGAGGGGGGCGGTGGCCCCCCCGTGGACAGCCCATGTCCTCTGAGGTATGGTACACCCCTCCATCCTGCCCATCCTGGGCTGGAAGCTGGCCGCCCCTGCTCTAGCTCCGCCCGTGGCCCCGTCTCATAAGGAGATGACTTAATGTGCAGCTAATTCTATGACAACTTTATAATTAAATCCCCTGGACCCCTGTGAGTGTGACAAATTATCATGCTGAGCACATCCGCCTCTCCCTATGCCAACTGAATCAATAAACAGTGTAAGGAAGGTGAAAAACCGACAGGCCCCCATGCCAATCAGGGCCTGGCAGAAAAAATTCCTTCCCGGCCCCCATTAAAGGGCAACCAGTCAAGAACCCACAGTGTTATAGGGGAGGGTGGGTGGGTGCTTCCTTCTGGCTCCTCTTCTTTGGTACTACTGGCCTGTCCCAGCCGTGCAATCAAGATGGTGCCCTCCAAGTCTCGCATCGTGAGACTTGGTCTCCTTCTTCACTCTCCTTCTTCATGGTGCCTGCTTCAGCCTCCCTGTCTTTCCTGAGGGGGAGGGGCAAATACCTCTTCCATGCAAGCCGCCCCCTCACGGAGAGGGGGGGTGCACAAGTAACAGGGAATCCCGTTTAAGAGGGACAGAAGTAGAAGAGTAGTGCCTGCCAATGACTGTGCTAATCAGGCTGCAGGTGCCGAGCAGGAGGGGGACAGCACCTGACCAGAGGCAACTGTGGGTTAGGTGGGGCTAAGCCAGCCAAGTCGATTATAAAAGTTATTTGGAGGCGGTTGGAAGTCAGTTGGAACAAGGCTGTTGAAGGGAACAGGCCTCATGGAGGAGCCTGGCTAATCCTGGGCCAAAGACCCAGAGAAGGGCTGAAGGAAGGCCATACTTGGACTACTGGAGCTGGAGGCTTTTGAGGCAATGTAGGCCGTGATCCAAGGACTAAGACACACATGAATCAGGTGGAATCCATCCAAGCTGCATGAATGGAACTTCAGTTTGCTTTAATCTTTTGTGTTTTCAGGGGACCCTCCATTAATAGGGAAAGTACTCTGTTGGTGGACAAGAGGACTGGCTGTAGGGGCGAGTGTGAAGGCCAGTACTAAATTAGGGATAACCCTGTGTAACACTGAGACACAATGGGAGTGTCTCATTGTGTGGTCCATGGAAGGAGCTAAATTCCCCCAATAAATCTCCAGAGAAACAGCCCAGGACCACACTTAGTGCGTGCTCCATTTATTTATAGTACTCATCAGCCCTTGTTACATGGGCAGTACCCATGCTAGGAACACCCAGGAATCTGGGTGTTCTAGTGTGGGTGCCGCCCATGTGAGTCCCGTGGGGGTACGTGTTCCCGCGCGCACGCATCCCCATGCGCCACTACGCATGAAGGCAACAGAAAATATGGAGGCGCTTCCATGCGTAGGGATTGGTGTGCACCCCATCTGAACTCTCCCCTCCCACCCACCGCTCCCATGCAGTCGTGGCTCGTGTAAAAAGGGCCATATTAATATTGATCCTGCTTGGTTTAGAACAAGAATAAGAGACACACATAATGGTTTACTTTTTACTGTTTATAAAGGGCAGCCAGAACTAGATAGATTTAATGCATGACTGACTGTCCTCGTCTGATGTGACCACTAGATGATAAATGTCCAATCTATAATTCTTGTTTTCTTAGATATGAGAAGTGCATTGTTTGAACAGCATTTATCTTTCGCAGGCAATGCATTTTGGCCAGTCCATATCTGTCTCTCAGTTCATAATAACAATGGTGGTCACTGGGAATTATATGGTGATTAACTCTAACCACAGTATGCTGTTCAGCATTTTTCTTGGTGATAAGAGAGATGTCACCTCTCTAGTGCATGCATAAATTGGATAGCATGTTATGTTGGCTTCAGCCATTGTATTCCAGATTAGCTGTAAAGATTGCAGTGGCTGTAAAAATGATTCAATTTTTCAGAGAGCATTTACTTTGTTTTGTTACCTACCCAACCTTTGCAGTATCTAGACAATGTCAAAGTAGCCTCTCCAGCCCCCAGTGACATTTTAAAAAACTTTATTCAGAGCTCTTTGAAATAGAAGAAGCCCTGACAGCTAATATTTGGCAAGGAAGCAGATTTTTTTCTCCACTTCTTCAGCACACCAGTTCTTTATTGTAGTGCTGATTAGAAGCACTGGGATTCTAGTAAGATTTACTTTTTTTGTTTTAGGACATCAGTAGTTTTTGATAAACAATAAATAGAATAAAGTATTACAGGGCCTTGGCAAGCATATGGAATTGATAAGATTTACCTTACATTGTAACTTTTAGCTGTTGGCAACCTGGCTTTGCAGACAGAAGAAACAAACAGTACCATTTTTATTTTATTTTTTTTAAAAAGCTTTCTGTAAATGTCTAAAATGGTTTATCTCTTATACGCTGTGTGTATAAATGCTAGTATAAAAGCTTTATTGCCACTTACACAAGCCATCCTTAAAAACTCACAAGTTTGGGATGACTCAGCACTCGGGTAAGTTACAAGCCCCAGAGATGTGCCAAAAAAGCCATTATACCAACTTTTACTTTCATTCATTATATGTGTTCAGTTCATGACATAGGCTCTTTTTAAATGGCCGTGGCTGGGGGTGGGGACATTCTGTGGGCATTCTGCTGTCGGGGTGGTGTGGGGGGGGGGGAGACAGATGCACACGGGCGCACACCCATCCCTCACGCATGTCCCTACATGGAGCAACAGGCATTTCTGCTGGTTGCTCCATGCAGGGTTGATGGATGGAGCTGCGTGTTATGCAGGAGAACGCATGCCCTCCTGTCACCGCTTTCCAATGGGAGGCATGCTCTAATGCTCACTGTGTGGGCATGAGTGTGTTCATCTCATGTACAAAGGGCCATAGAAAGAAAGCAGTAGAGAAGTAAGTTACTTTAAGTATAATTGTGCTCCCATTGAAGTCAATAATAAAAGTTTCATTTACTTAGTAGATTGGAATTAGATAAAAAAAAATCTTGTTTAAGGAACTGAATGGTTTTGTGTGCTCCAGCATAAGATGTAGTGTTAGATTTCTTTATGATGCAAAGTGAGAGAAAACAAGGTGAGGAAGAAACAATAAAATCATTTTTAAAGAAAGAAGAGGGAAACTATACTCTTACAAGGATTGAGGGGAGACTGAAAATTTTTCCCAAGGAAAGTGTCTAAATTTATCTAGGAGAGATCCTTTTTCAGGAACAAAAGACTTATGTGTAGGTCCTGCTCTTAAAACACAATTTAGCAGATTTACCTGACAGTGGGTAATTTTAGACGTTATGAGACCACGGTCAACCACAGTGAATCCCTTGTGGTGGCCGTTTGTCCCGTAACGTCTGTTGGGGTTCTCGCCAGATGTTCACCCCAGTGAATTCCTGGCGGGAATCTCAATGACCATGATTCTGGACCTCCGGCCACCCGGAGGTCCAGAATCATGGTAGGATCGGTCCCCAATCATGGTTGGATTGGCCACGATCTGGGATCAGCCAAAAGTAATATCTGTTACCTTCAGCCATCCCGGATCGTGGTCCCGACTACGGGACGGGATCGGGTGCAGTGGCCGGATTGGCTGCTGCACCAGCCCGTCTCCTGGAGGGAGGGCAGCCGGGGGGGCAGGGCTGTGCGGCCGCACGTCGCACCATGCAGCCCGCCCTCTCTCCGACCCCCTTCCAGAATCAGGCTGGCATGTCTAAAGGACAGACAGCCTGATTCCTAACTGGGATCCGCAACAGATCCCAGTCCGTGGTTCAGCATGGCGGGCCTCTGGACCAGTCATGTCTGAAATTACTCTGTGACTAGTTTGAGGATTTGGTAAGCATTTATGTCCATAATGTGTATACATCTTTCCCCAAGCCTTGAGGAGCAAAATAATGATTTAGGGTAAAACCAGATGTGACAGTGGCCTGCTTAGGCCCACTTTGCCCTGTAGGCTACTGTCACATGTTGTTCCTGGCTGCCAGACTGGGATACCTGGGGTAACCTGGGTCATTTTGCTGGCTAGCCCAGGTTCTTACTTCTGCAACCAGCTGAGGTAATAGCCCAGGCTTGGGCTCTCCAGACCGGGGCAAACCAGGACTATCCTCCAAGAACATAACAAATCTCTTTTAAAAACTAGCTACACTACTGGCCTTGACCACTTCCTCTGGCAGTAAATTCCATAAGTTAATTGTGCACGGAGTGAAAAATACTTTCTCTTATTTATTTTAAATCTGCTGCCAGTAAATTTCATGGAGTGTCCCCTTTTTTTAGTTGTTAGAGAGGATAAATAAAACACCTCCCTGTTTACATATTCCACACAACTCATGATATTATCAACTTCTATCATATCCCCTCTCAGTTGTCTCTTCTCCAGGTGGAAGAGCCCCAAACTATCCAGCCTCTCTTCATATGGGAACTGTTCCATATCTGTGTTCATTTTTGCTGCCATTCTCTGTATCTTTTCTGGTTTTACTATGTCTTTTTTGAGATGGGGCAACCAGAACTGCACACAATACTCCAGGTGCAGTCGTACCACAGATCTATATAGATGCATTATAATATTTTCAGTTTTATTCTCTGTCACTTTCTGAATGATTCCTAACATTGTTTCTTTATTGACTGTTGCTGCAAACTGAACTGAGGATTTCAATGTATTGTCCACAATGACTCCAGGATCCATTTCCTGAGTGGTAACTCCTAATTTAGAACCCAATATTATATACATATAGTTTGGGTTATTTTTCCCTATGCGTGTCACCTGGGAAGGGGCTGGTGAAGAGGGAAGAACCATTTTCCAGAGTGCATATTTGTTTACCAGAAGCTGTTACTGATTTCACCTCGGAGTTTCTTCCCCTAATCACCTTTGCGGGTACAAAGGAAGGATAGGTTACCTCAAGGCAGAGGCTGAGGCATGATGCCCAAGGATGCAGGGCTGTTCTTAGGCTGTTTTGTGGCTGGAGTGGCAGTGGTGGGAAGTACTGCCAGTTTTCTTTGAGGGAATGATTGAAGACAAGCAGCTGATGATGCTGACTCAACCCTGGGTACTTTCAGACATGACGCTAACCACCCCTTAACCACCCTTGGTGGTTATTTATGCATGTTGCAGGGCTGCATAGGACACCAATACAGCCCTGCAACATGCATAAATAACCACCAAGTGTGGTTAAAGGGTGGTTAGCGTCATGTCTGAAAGTACCCCCTATTAGTAAGTGAATTGGGATAAGTGGTAGTGTTTTTAAAAAAACCATATTTAATTAATTAACCCTTATTTGGGGGTCCATGCAATAACTAGAATGGGTGACTCTAGAGCTCTGTTTTATTTGTAAGAACCTTTCAGTATGATGAAGTATAAGCTTTTTTTATCCTAGATCGTAGAGCATTGGAGCTTATTCCAGCTACTTCCTGATTTTGGCTTTCGTATGGTTACTACAGTCAAATTACATAAGAGCAATGATGTGTAATTGATTCCATGTTGGTTAGTTTCTTATTGTTTGTTGTTTATATTTTTTATAATTTATTTATAAAATCCTCATAGAATTAAGGTCGAGGTCACTCAAAAGGCAATTACCTGTTCCTGAGCCTCCTGTTTTCAATAGTGCCTCTGGGGCTTCACAATCTACCACCTAATCTAAATTAACACAAGTTCCCCCTGCTATCCTCACTTGTCCACATTAAATTTCATCTGCTGTTTGGATGCCCAGTCACCTGGTCTCACAAGATCCTCCTGCAATTCTTTACATTCCGCTTGAGTTTTAAATACCTTGAATAACTTTGTGCCATCTGCAAATTTGATCACCTCACTCTTTGCTCCATTCTCCAGATCATTAATGGACTTATTAAACAACACTAGTCCCAGTACAGATCCCTGGGGGCACTCCACTAGTTACTTCACTCCACTGTGAAAACTGATCATTCAGTGCTATTCTTTGCTTCCTATCTTTTAAGCAGTTGCTGATGCACGATAGGAAACTGCCTCTTATTCCATGACTCTTTAATTTAATCAAGAGTCTCTGATGAAGGACCTTATCAAACACAATCTGAAGGACCAGATGCACTATATCAACCAGCTCACCCATTTCCACATGCTTATTTATACCCTCAAAGTTAGTGAGGCATGACTTCCCTTTCCTAAATTCATTTTGACTCTTCCCTGTTAAGCCATGTTTATCAATATCCTCAGTAATTCTGTTCTTAACAATTTCCACCAGTTTTCCCAGGACGGACATTGAACTCAACAGTCTTTCATTTCCAGGATCAGCTCTGGAGTCCTTTTTAAATATTAGCATTACATTTGCTACCCTCTGGTCTAGTGGCAGATTTTTAGTGATGGGTTACAAATTACCAATAGGATGTCTACAGCTACATATTTGATTTCCTTCAGAACTTTGGTATCAACATCATCTGGTCCTGGTGATTGTAAGCCATAGGCAGGGAATGCGTCTATCTCATTGTTCTGTAAAGCTCCAGGCATACAGCTGGCGCTATACAAATGCTTATAATAATAATTAATAATAATAATAATAATTTAGTTTGTCCATTTGCTCTAGAACCTTCTTCGTAGTCACACTTATTTGTTTGTGACAGTTCTTCTGATTCTTTGTTTACAAAGACTCGGTCCAGCGTGGGTATCTCACCAATATCCTCAGCGGTGAAGATGGAAGCAAAGAATTCATTCAGCCTCTCTGCAATGTTCTTATCCTTCCTGAGTACCCCCTTTACCCTCTGGTCATCTAATGGCCCAACCAAGACTCTAGCAGGCTTCTTGCTTCTGATGTACTTGAAAAAGTTTTTATTAATTAGTTATTATTATTATTATTATTATTATTATTATGTCTTTAGTGAGTTGCTACTCAAACTCTCTCTTGACCTGTCTTTACATCTAATTTGGCAGTGCTCTTTCCTATTCTCTTCAATAGGACTAGCTTTCCCTTTTTTAAAGGTCACATTTTTGGCTCTAACAGCCTCCTTTACCTCCCCATTTAGCCACACTGGAAAACGTTTGGTCCTTTTGCTACCTTTATTTATTTGTGGAATACTTTTAATATGAACTTCTAAGATGGTGTTTTTAAATAATCTCCATGCTTCTTCCACACATTTATCCTTCACAACTGCTCCTCATTTTTGCAGTTTCCCCTTTTAAAGTTAAATGTTACTGCGGTAATTTCCCCCCCCCCCCAATTTCCCTCCTATAGCTGTGTCAAATTTGATTATATTATTATCACTATTACCAAGCAGTTTGTGGCAGGGAAGAGCCACAATGGACTGAGAAGCACTAAAGGGAAGCCAAAATGACCAAGGGATGCACACAAAATGGCTGCTGACAGGAAGTGGCTGTGTTTGGGGTCTGGCCCAGGCTCTAAAAGAAGGCTGCAGAGAAAGTGAGAAGCCAGTTGTGTGTGGACTGCTGACAGAGAAGGAGCTAGTTTGTGAGGTCCTCTGAGAAGGACTTGCCAGAGGAGAATGGTAGGAGAAACTTTAAGATAGCCAGACCTTGGGAGCATGGTTGGAAGGACTGTAAGTTACTGAGAGGGCTTTCTGGGGAAGCAAAACCCAGGCTGAGAGCCTGATAGCAGACAGGGGATGCTTGGAGAGATCTAAGATGGTGGACAATGTAAATAAATGCATGTGGAGCTATTTCCTGTTTGAGACTGTGTATTTGGGCCCTGGTCCTGACAAAACTTACTGTTGGCAAGGACACCCTGTTACAACTGGTGGAGAATGTAGGCACCCCTAACATTGGCCATCATGCTGATTGCATAAAAGGGGTGTGTGACCTGTGACAGCGTGCTTGCCGGTGAGTCAGAGAAAAGGAGGATTGTGCTCTGGAATGCAGTATCAGACAGACTAGAGTGGAGAGCATCCTGGTGAGCTCTGTGTGGACTGGATTTCCCAGGCTAGAAGCAGACGCTGGTGAGAGCAGGAGGCAGAGAATGCAAGATGGCTGCCAGAGGACAGAACCCACAGCCAAACATGTCATCATGAGGTATGAGTAGAAGGCAACGTGTAATGCTATGGTATTATGTGACGGAGTTGCAACCGCATGAGTGGAGGCATTTAAGGAACTGTGCCCAAGATGCCTGGATGTCAGGAACCACTGCAAGACAATGTACTCAATAGAGGCAGACCACATGGGAGAACAGGTACTGAGGACCCCACATCAGGGTTACCCCAAGACTGTTGGGAATGTGGACACTGAGGACATGTAAAGAGATGGTGCCCCTTCTTAAAGATGAAAAGAGGGTCTTGGACTTTGGGGTTCCAGAGGAAGAGGGCTTATGTATATGCTGAGTTTAATGAGCCTAAAATTAGGGATGGGCAAACAGAACCGAGTTTGGAAATTCGGTTTGGTTGACTGAACTATTCGGGTTCGGTCCGAATTCTGAACTTCTGAACAGAGTTTGAAAATTCAAACCCCATTGAACTAAATGGAATATTATATTATAGGGATGGGCGAACAGAACCGAGTTTGGAAATTTGGTTCGGTTCGAAAATCGAATTCGGTTCGGAAGTTCAGTTCGGTCGACCGAACTGGTCGAGTTTGGTCCAAACTCCAAACCGCGTTTGCCCATCCCTACCTATAATTAAGTTCTGGTATTGCCATAATGTGGGGCACTTGAGAAGTGTGTGCCCACAAAGAGGCAGCACAGCCCAGAAAGAGGCAAGACCAAGGAATTGGCTTTGTCTGACCAAGAGCATGCATATGGTCAGGTGAAGAAGCCAAGACTGTGTTGGGTGTGCCACCTAAAAAAGGACACCTAAAAAGGGCTTGCACAGAGAGGAAGGCCCACAGAAAAGAGAGAGAGAGAGGGCTGAAAGTCCCACAGAAGGCAAGAGAAAGAATGGATGGAGCGTCTGCTGAAGAACAGAAAGCCCTTGAAAAAGAAAATATGCAGGAGAACCTTGAAGAGAAAGGTAGAGTAGATCCAGTATCCCAAATGGAGTTAATAGGGAGATGGCTAGAGATAACTTTGAGAAATCATAGAGACCACATAAAGTAAAATGACACCCTACAAAAGGAGGTGGCTGAGTTGAGGTATGCCCTCAAGAAGTGTGAGAAATTAAGAGTCAGAAGAAAGTGAGACAGAGGGGCTACTAAGTGGTTGCAATCTCTCTGGTGCAGATTGAGAACCCTTGGGAAATGAAGAGAAAATGGAAACTGAAGAAAGAACATAGAAAATACCTGAGAGAATCAGAAGAGTCCTGAGGAGGGATATTGGTAGGGGTGTGCATGTCATTTTCGTTATTACAATAAAGATAACGAAAACTGTCATTTTCATTATTACAATAACAAAAATGACAAATAATAATAACGAAAATAGAAATGAAGATGATTTTTTGTTTTTTAAATAAAGGGACAAAACTGAAAAACTTATTTCTGGCTATAATGTTTTTGATTCTTATTAAATTCAGATGAAACTTGAGGAGATTGTACCCCCAACAGAGGATGCTATGTTCACGAATTTTTGAAAAATGAGGTAAAGGGAACCGATTTTAGAAGCAATCGAACATTGTGATTTTAATAAATGCTCCATACATATTCATGGCTACAACGTCTTTATCTTCCAAACCTGGGAATATTATGGCCCTCCACATGCTTAACACTCCTGCCAATTTTTAGAAAGATTGGATAAAGGGTCCTGATGGTATAAGACATTAAGTTACAAATACATTTCCAGCTGTAACATTTTTATATTTCATCCTGTTTACAAGACATTTGGCAGGAATGTATCATATACCTTCCCTGTCCTTTCTGCCAAACTACAGGACAATTTGATAAAGGGATCCAATTTTATAAGCAATTGAAGTTGTCCCCTTGAAGACTATTATTCAGATAAATAGCAGCACATGCAGTACTAGTCAGAGGCAGGCACTTCGCATGGCAGGGGCAGGGAGGATGTGGAGCAACCCAAAAGACTGACAGCCACATTCACTGGCCAATTATTGCATGCTTCCAGCTTTACAGGACCAATCAGTAGTGGCTTTGAGGCGGACATAGGGGGTGGCCTTCAGGTGAGCATAGAAGGGACATAACTGTGACTTTGAGGATAGCATTCCAGAAATCATGAGACATAGTTTACACATCCAGGCTGGTCAGTTAACATCACAATCACATTCTGCAGCACTGTGACAGAGAACATAAGAGAATTTCTATTGGCTATTTCCTAAACATATGCTTCTGACTTCCCAGTAACAAGTGGGGGAGAGATGTTGGGATAGTCACAGCACAGAATGAGGATATTTGATTGACATTTCTGCTGACCAATTGGCATCACAAACCGATCTTACACCACAGTGACACGTAAGAGAATCCTTGGAATAGGCTCCTTCTCTGCATATGCTGTGCAGGCATATAAAATTGGGACCCTTTATCATATCTTTCTGATACTTGGCAGAGATGATTGTGAAAGTGTGATATACATCCCTGTCAAATTTCATGTTTACTGATAGGACTAAAAAGATGTTACAGGCAGACATACATTTATAAGTTAATTGCTTATACCACCAGGACCCTTTATTCAATCCTTCCAAACTTAGGCAGAGATAGTAAATAAGGGAAGGGGTATAAACTTGCCAAGTTTAATGTACATTAAATGTAAGGCAAGGAAGCTACAGCTAAGAATGTATATGAAGATTTTTGGAAAATAATATAATTCAACTACTTATAAAATTGGATTCCTTTATCCAATTTTTTTTAATGTGGTACACATAATGCCTTCCATTGGAGGTAAAATCCCTCCAAGCTTCAGCCACACATAATGAAAAACAAAAAAGGTACAGCCAGAAATGTGTTTTCCATTAAAACCAATGGAAAATGAAAACAAAAGCAAAAACCAAAATGAAAATTTGATATTTATGAAAACAAAAATGCATTTAAATAATGAAAACTAAAAATGAAAATGAAAAACAACATGGCCCCCTGGTGCACACTTCTAGATATTGGAAAAGTCTGGAAGAGCACATACCCCACTCCAGTGTAGAGTGTGAGAACTAATGGGACAGGGTACCCTACAAAAGCAGACAGGGGCCACAAAGAGAATGCATTAAAAATGCTATGAGTAAAATTGGGTTGAGATACCTGGGTATAGCCCTAAACCAAACCAAAGTGAGATACTCCTGAGAGAAGAGGTGTTAATTACTAGAGAAGATAATTGATAAGAGAGCTGAGAGCTCTAAGATCTATAATGGGCGGGGAGCCTTGGGCATAGAGCCTAAACCCAAGAAAAGAAGCTGAGAGCCTGACTGAATTAGAGAATGAGTTGAGAACTCCAAGGAAATACAATAAAAAGTGGTCACCAAGCTGCTATTGTTAACCTAAATATTATTGGTGAGACTGAGAGCCTATATAAAGACAGAGTATGGGCAGAGAGCCCTAATTGAAGGATGTGCCTGTGTTGATCAGCTGGGATTAACCTTTCGGTAATCTCGTTTTGGGGGGAAGGTATGTGGCAGGGAAGAGCCTTAATGGACTGAGATGCACAAAAGGGAAGCCAAAATGACCATGGACTGAACGCAACATGGCCACTAACAGGAAGTGGCTGTGTTTGGGGTGTGGCCCAGGTTCTAAAAGAAGGCTGCAGAGACAGTGAGAAGTCAGTTGAGTGTAGGCTGCTGATAGAGAAGGAACTGGTTTGTGAACTCCTCTGAAAAGGACTTGCGATAGGGGAATGGCAGGAGATAGTCAGACTTTGAGATAGCCAGAGCTGAGGAGCCTGGCTGGAAGGACTCTAAGTTTCTGAGGGGACTTGCTGAGGAAGCAAAGCCCAGGCTGAGAGCCTAATAGCAGGCAGGGGCTGCTTGGAGAGATCTAAGATGGAAGACAATGTGAATAAATGCAGGTCGAGCTAATTCCTGTTTCAGACTGTGTATTTGGGCTCTGGTTTTAAAGACTTACTGTTGGCAATGCCACTTTGTTACACAGCCTTATTACTGGTACCCCTTGTACCAGGTCCTGCACTCCACTTAAGACCAGATCCAAAGTAGCTCCTCCTCTCATAGGTTCTAGGACCAGCTGCTCCAAGAAGTAATTTATGGCATCTAGAATTTTACCTCGCATCACACCCTGAGGAGACATTCACCCATTCAATCTTAGGGTAATTGAAAACACCCATTATTACTGCATTTCCAACATTAGTAGCCTGTCTAATCTCCATTAGCATTTCACCGTCTATTTACCATCCTGAAATGGGAAAGATAGTATAGTCCAACTCTTGCATAATTCCCTATTGCACATGGGATTTCTACCCACACCTCTCCTGCTCCCCTAACAGCCTTTGTCCCTTCTCCTTAGCTGCCCCCCCTGCCTGGAGCTCCCTCCCTGCCCACATCCGCCTCACCCCCTTCCTTTGTACCTTCAAACCCCTCCTTAAACCCCATCTTTTCCGCTCTGCCCTCCACAACTCATTGCTCCCCTCATCTAACTCCTGCTGATACCCTCCATCCAGTACAATCTGTATCCAGAGGTCTGTGTACTTGTATCCTCACCACATGGACCAGCTAGCTATCATTCTCGATGTAACCAAGCCAAACACGTGCACCTGGGACCTCGCATCTTTGTGAACATTACACTCCTTGTCTCGCCCTCTGTTCCCCATCCCCCATCTCTCAGATTGTAAGCCCTAGGGCAGGGACCATGTCTATTCCATTACTTTGTAAAGTGCCAGGTACATTGCTGGCACTATATAAATGCTTGCTAATAATAATAATTAATAATACCCAAAGAGATTCCAGAGGACATTTTACTTTGTGTGAAATTTTAAACCTGCTTGACTCAATGCTGTCTCTAACATATAGTACTACCCCACCACCTGCTTAATTTACTCTGTCGTTTCAATATATTTTGTACCTCTGTATTAATGTCCCATTGGTTATCTTCACTCCACCATGCCGGAGAGTCCCATTATGTCTATATCCTCTTATGTTTTAGATGTCTAGCATTTGTCTATGTTTGTCTAAACATATTCTTTTTATTCCTATTGTGGGGATTGTTGTTGCATATTTTCTTTAATTTGCAAGTGTTTAAGTTTGTCTGTTCCATACTAACACCCACCTGTTCTCTCTCTGATTCTTTTCTGTCCTCTTTACCGGACTGCACTGTATCACTACTAACGAAGACAACCCAGCAGAAGGCAGTACTTCTGAAACATAGGGGGATGTGGAAAGAATGTAAGCATTTCTTTACTCCCCTCTGTGCATTTACCTTTTAATGTAAAATTCTACAGCTCAGAGCCATGTTAAAAGAACATTAAGATAGCAATATTAAACACCAGAACGTTAGAAAATACCATGGTTATTTTTTGCAGCTGGCTCCTGTTCTTGCCCCTTTCTGTTCCTCTTGCCTCTGACCCCTCTGCTTCTCCTTAAGAGCTGATTTGTACACTGCCAGGAAGTCATTTGTAGGGTTCAGCAATAATTTTTATTAGTGCTACACAATCCATTATTTCTGTTATGTATTCCTGGTTATTGAGTATCTACATACATTTTTTTTTTAAACTGTCCATCTACATATAGATTTTTCTTCCTCCCTCAGTGTACCTGTTGTCAGGGTCAGGACTTTCCAAGGTGTGGGCAGACTCAGGGTCAGGAGTAATGTCAGGATCAGGGCCAGAAAGGGGGGGGGGGAGTCAGGATTGAGATCAGGGCAGGAGTAAAGGAACAGGAAATGTAGGCTTGGGGAGTCAGGACAAGGTACAGGGTAGGAACAGAGGAAGAAACTAGGTAGAAAAGGGATCAGGCCAGGTGCAGAGCAGGCTGGATCAAGGCAGGACATAGAAAGGGGAAGTAACCAGCTTGGGGTAGAGGGTTCAGATAATTCTGCAGTTAAGAGTTCAGGCAGCAACAGGAAATAGTCACATGTTCCAGCCAAATTCCTGCTCCTACCAGCCCACCTTACATCTTGACTGGATGGTAGGAGCAGGAAACTGCACCAGTTGACAGCCAGGAAGCTGTGAGGCATGGTCAGGGGTTGAGATCTAGGGTCCTATCTAGGTTTGGAGAATGGCCTGACTGGTGCAGAGGACTGCTCCACCAGTGCCTCTGGGACACCAGTTCATGCTTCTTGGGCAAAAAGGTGGGGCTTATAGGGCATCCTTAAGTACCGATGCTTTTAAAAAAAAACAAAAAAAAACAAACCAATCATGAAAACCAAAAACTAAGCACTGCTATTCAGTGCTTAATTTGTAAAATAAAATGAATTGCAAGAGCCCAAGACTCAGAAGCCACACCTCCCAGAATTGCCCTCCACTGTATTACGGCGACGGGACCATTGTTGCGCCCCACCACCTAAGGAAATTGGGCAGGGCAAAAAGAAAAGGGGCACCTGCAAGGTTTGTGGGGTCCAGGGGCATGGCTGCAAGGTAGCTGTTGACGAGGATTGCCCTTGGCAACCCTCACCAGTGGCGTGACAAAGGAGGCCCTTGATTGGGCAATGCTGGTCACGTGAGCATGACCAGCGCTGGGGTAGCATTCCCTGGTCATTCTAGTGAGGAGCAGGGAATGGAGCAGCAGCACGGCCTACCACGCTGCAATGTCCCATTCCGGCCTAGTGGAGTTGCAGCGCAGTCGGCCCCAGCGTGAGTGGTGATTGGGATCCGGGGAGAGAGGCATTGGGGCATGATGGGGTGGGCAAGGAAGCGCATCCCCAGAGTGGGCATGAAGAGCCAGGTTGGGAGGGAGGCCCAGCTGGTGGCGGCACAAAAACAGAGAAGGAAGCGGCCGGGCGGGGGGCGACGAGCCCACAGAAAAGAGGTCGACCGGGTCAGCTGGAAAACGGGGAAAGAAGAGGGCAGGCACTGAGGCCACCTTGGGAATGAGCATGGCACTCAAACACCTAGCAGCTTGTGAGGCTTTGCTGTGGGGCCCTGGGCCCAGCTCCACAGTGGGGTTCCCCCCATGGAGGCCCCCTCAGTGGAGCCTGGTCCACGTGTGCAGGGGGGTAGGCCAGCAAGGGAGACACATTGTGTGGGATCAAGACCAAGGGGAACGGGGTTGCTTCCCCCGCCTCAGGTGGTGCAAGCAGCAGGGAGGGCATTCACTCCTGCTGGTGGCCAAGGGGGAGGCCAGGTAGAACCTCCTGCCCACGTCCTGGACCAGTCACTGGTGGGGCTGTCAAGGTGGGGGGGGAGACAAATTGTCCCCCCAGTGCGATACGCTGATGTGACAGCCCCTGCTGGGTGGCGTGGGGGCAGAGAGAGGGGTGCAAACTCGCTGTGGAGATTCCTCCTGTGCACCCTGGTGACCTGGCGGAGGTGGGGGGAACAGGAGGTGGACATGAATGAGGATATTCATGTAGGGGGGGACCCCTCTTATCAGTTTCATTACAGCCAAGACAGGGGCGAGGAACCTGAAGCATCAGGACCTGAGGACCCCGACATTCTGGCCAGAATTGAAGCATTAGAGCAAGTGCTGGCAGAGAGGGAGCCAAGGCAGGCACCACCACCCCTCACTCATATGGCGGACACAGGTATGAGCCCGGCAGGAGACTGGATGCCAGCAGAGCAGTGGACGGGACAGGGTGTTGGGGGGGTGGTGGTTTGTGTGACTCTCCCTTCCCACCGCACAACCCGACAAGGTATTATGGGTCTCCACATTTAGAGGGTGTGTCTGGCAGCAATGGGGCCACACCTCTAGTGGGGATACAAGGTGGTGACCTAGACCTCCTCCCCCTAAGAGGGGGACCACAGTACTTGTGGTAGAACGGGGGGTGGGTTCAAGTATCCACCCTAGTGGTTGCGGGGGTTCCTGCAACTCAGACCCATTGGCAATTGGGAATGCCCCCGGTGAGTGTGGGAGGAGCAACAGCGCAGTCTCAGGCCCAGCACGCATTGCAGGTGTGGGTCCCTAGGCCCCTTGGTCAGGTACGGCAGGCAAACGAGGGATTGTGCCATCCTGCGCCAGTGGGGGCTCTTATGCAGATTTATCCGCACCAATAGGGGAACACCTTTTGTCAGTCACAAGGGAAAAAATATGGTGGGGAGATTATGTGGACCTCTTCACCCTCCTTTTAGCGATCCAATAATGAATCCGGGCAAAGATGAGGAAAAGAAGGAAAAGTATAAGCGGCCTAGGGCAGATAGGAACTGGTCCAATTGGATTGCAGCCTACGCCATTTATCATGGGGTGCAACTTGTAATGTTTCGTGAGAGAGGGGTGATTCTCCTTAAATACGGGGAAATAATTCACAGGGCCTATGAGACTGGCCCCCCTGGTGCCTGGCTTAGATATGATGAGACGTTCAGGCACCGGGCTTCTTTCACCCCAGGACTGCAGTGGGACATTCATGCCCATGACCTATGGCTCAACTGCATGAGTGATGCCACCGGAGCTCCGCGGTCAGACAGTGGTCACCTTTTAGTAAAATGAGGGGTCGCTCCGGTAAATGATCCGTCCAGAGCCTAGGGAAGGCAGACCACTATGGGAAGTGGCGGGAAGTGCTGGGAGTTTGCCTGTATGAGCAAATGTTCCCGCCTGTCGTGCAGGTTTTGGCATACCTGCCTCGCATGTGGGGGGTTTCACGCTGTGGCTGTCTGCCCATGGGTGAAGCCATGGAATAAGATAAAGGGCAGGGCCACGGGAAGCGGAAAGGGTAACCAAGGGGGTAGTGGGACGGGGGCTCTGGGAAAGAGCCCCAATGCGAGTTAGAGTAGATAGATTGATGACAGTCCTGCTCCCGCACCCCAACAGGTTCAAAGTCCAGTATGTAGTGACTGGGTTTACAGAGGGTTTTAGAAGACCAGCGGTTGACGTGCAGCAGGGTAGGATTTCCACCAATCTGAAGTCGGTTGTAGGTATGGAGACGGTTCTGGCAGAAAATCTGGGAAAGGAGGTAGCGGAAGGAAGGGTAGCTGGTCCGTTTGCGGTGCCCCCCCACTGCCCAACATGGTATTTTCACCGTTGGGTGTGGTGCCAAAAAAGGCCCCGGGCCAGTTTTGTTTGATTCACCATCTTTCTTACCCATGGGGCCACTCGGTTATTGATGGGATTCCAAGGGAATTGGTATCTGTGCACTATGCGTCCTTTGACATGATGGTCACATTAGTTAGGCAGTTTGGCAGTGGGGTGTTGCTGGCAAAGTGCGATGTTACGTCAGTATTTTGCCTTTTGCCAGTTCACCCAGACAGCTTCCCACCTTTGGGCTTCCACTTTCAGGGCAAATTTTACTATGACAAAGCCATGCCCATGGGATGCTCTATTTCATGCTCAGTTTTTGAGTGTTTCAGCTCCCTGGTGGAATGGGTGGTGTGGCGCTTGGCGGAGGGAGGTGGCATTACAAAATATCTCAATGACTTCCTCTTCATTGGGCGAGTCTGCACGACGGAATGCTTGGAATTAGTGGAGGCTTCTCAGTGGGTGGCTGGGCACCTGGACATTCCCCTGGCTGCGGAAAAGACTGAGGGGCCGACCATGGCTCTCACATACCTGGGCATCAAATTGGATACGGTAGCTGGGGTATCACATTTACCAGTGGATAAGGTAAGGGCACTGATTTGTAAGCTGGAGGAGTGTAGGACCGCCGTTAAGATCATGGTTAAGCAGTTGCAGTGCTTGGTAGGCAGTTTGAACTTCGCCTGTCGGGTCATAGCTCTGGGCAGGGCACTCCTGTCCCGTTTATATGGGAAGCTGGCGGGTGATCCTCCACCCCATCACCATATCAGGGTCACCAGTGAATTGAAGCATGATTTGGGGTTGTGGCTGAGCTTCCTGAAGGAATTCAATGGGGTTAGCGTGTGGAGGGAGCAGCTTCTCCTGGAAGCTGAGCTGGAACTGCACTCGGATTCAGTGGGTTCCCAAGGTTTCGGGCTGTATTTCAGAGGCAGGTAGTCTGTAGCGCGGTGGCCACAGGAATTGTTTGTTGAGGGAATAACAAGGGATCTTACCTTCTTGGAGTTATTTCCCATTGTAGTGGTGCAATTGTGGCATGAGGAATTGGAAAACAGGTCAGTTCTGTTTTGGTGTGACAACCAAGCAGTGGTCCACATTATTAACACTTGTCATCACGTTCAAGGCAGGTTATGTCTTGGCTTTGGTAAGACCCATGGTGCTCATCTGCCTTCAGCACAATATCTTATTTAATGCTAGGCACGACCCTGGACTCGAGAATGAGATTGCAGATGCTCTTTCTCGGTTCCAGATGGACCATTTCTGCCTGCTGGCACCTCAAGCCAACCAGAGACCGGAGCCCATCCCTGGAGACATGTGGAGCCTTGGATCATAGAGCTCTGCACCACCGTGCAGGCTTCTGTGGCTGCCCGGACCAAATCAGCTTACGCCAGCGCTTTTCAGGTGTTTCAGCGTTTCCGGGCCCAGCATGAATGGAGTTTGGGTTTTCCAATTCACGAAGCGCAGGTTTTGCAGTATGCTATGGCTTTGAGGCAGGAGGGGTTGGCGGCAAGGATGATTGTGGGGAAACTGGCAGCCTCGGGATTCATGAGCCAACTTGCCAGTCACCATCCGCCAGATAGGGGTTTCTTTGCCCGGAGATTGCTAGAGGCATGGGCATGTGAGCAGCCAGTCACCATGGATTCCAGGTTACCTATTACCCCCCCCCCCTTCTCGTTCAGATTGTTTGTTCCCTCCAGTTGGTGTGTGATTATAAGTTTGGGGAGAGCAAGTTTGAAGCACTGTTTAAATTAGCATTTTGGGGGGCTTTTCGGGTCAGCGAGCTGGTGGCGGAATCAGCCAGGGACAGGTCATGTAGGGCGTTAGCAGCACAGGATGTGGCAGTCAGCACCCATGAGTTAACCATTCATTTAAGAGATATCAAAGACCAATCAGTGGGGATATGGGCATACAGTCAGGTTAGCCAGGGTGGGGGACGAAGGGTTATGCCCAGTTCGGGCAGTCCGGGCATATTGGGAAATCCGGCCAAGGGTTGGGGGCCCATTCTTTTGCCATGTTAAAGGGTCACCCGTCACAAGGTATCAGTTTGTGACAGTCCTTCAGGTGGCATGGGCCAGGCTCCACCTCCCATACATGGAGTACGGGTCGCATTCATTCAGAATAGGGTGGCCACATTTGCAGCCCAGATGGGTGTGTCGTGTAGGGACATCCAGGTAATCGGTCATTGGCAGTCAAGGTCTTACTGCACATATGTGCTGTGGGCACCGACCTGTGGTACACAGTCACACTAACCAATTTAGAGGTGGTGAGCAATGTGAGTGCAGGAGAGCTAAGAGACTATTTGGACTGAGACACCAAGGGACTCCTGGTGGGAGAACTGTGTGGAGGGGGAGAGGCTCCTTACCAGGGTGTGTCCCCCAGCTGCT
>QEPC01009507.1:442428-467247 GCA_003113815.1 Sphenodon punctatus | reverse complement strand
GTTAGTGATTTAGTTTTAGTGTTTGTAGGAGTAGGCCTGTATACTTATTAGATAATCCATTTAGTTCATAGCATTTAGAATAGTTAATAGCAGTTAGATTTAGTGTAGATAGATAGATATAATATTAGATAAAAAATTAAATTAAAAAACCCCATATAAAAACAAAAAAACCAAATAAAAAACAAAAAAACCCATATAAAACCAAATAAAAAACCAAAAAAACATATAAAAAACAACAAAAACACCCATAACAAAACATTTCCCGAATGGCCGAACCGAATGGCCGAACCCAAACGCGGAGAACTAACCAAACTGCCGAACCGAACGGACGAACCAAACACAGTCGAACCGAACAGCCGAACCCGAACCGCGTTCTGTTCGCCCATCCCTACAACACAGGGACAAAGGAGTTTCTTAACCAAAGCTGTTTATTGTCGGCTGCCTCAACTGCATTAACCAGCCCAAAACAAATTATGGAGAGCTTCCCTTTTGGCTGTCGTCTTTCTTTGTCAGTGGCTCCGATGGCGAGCAAATAATGGGTGAAATGTTGCTTGAATTGCTTTCAGTTTTCTCCTACATTTCCAGAGAGTCTAAGTTCAGGTGGGACTTTCACATGCTCTATAGTTAGTAGGGATGGGCGAACAGAACCGAGTTTGGAAATTCGGTTCAGTTTGGAAGTTTGGTTCGGTTGACCGAACTATTCGAGTTCGGTCCGAACTCCGAACGTCTGAACAAAGTTTGGAAATTCAAACCTCATTGAAATAAATGGAATATTATTTTTTAGGGATGGGCGAACAGAGCCGAGTTTGGAAAATCGGTTTGGTTCGGAAGTTCAGTTTGGTCGTCCGAACTGGTCAAGTTTGGTCCGAACTCCAAACTTCCGAACCGCGTTCACCCATCCCTAATAGTTAGTCTTTCGCTCCTGGTACCATGTTATGTTCTCTGGGTATGTTAGAGAGCAAGAGGGCTTGCCAAGGTTCAGCCCTGGAAATAAAATTCAAGGGGGAGTTGAGCCCTGTGAAACTCTGCACCCAGAAATGTGGAAGACCAAGAAAAAGGAGTTGGAAGATCATGTGGTTCATCATATAGATTGAATCAAAAGAACTCCTGTTTTATATTTAGCTGCAGAGAGGCAGATTAATCCAGTGGTTGAGTTGCTAGCTGGACATTTGGGTTCATTTCTTAGACCTGAGTGCTTGAAGCATCAGACCCCTGTTCTGGGACGCCTAGCAGCTTACTTCCAGCCAACCAGCCACCTTGCTATTAGGGATGCCCCCCTCCCTTTACAGCTCTCAGTCTCTAGCTTTTATGACTCAGGCTCAACCAGCTGACTGCATTGCCTTGCTAGGCTGAACACAATGAGGTATGCTCTTAGTTTGGTTCTTGAGCCAGCTGCCCTCTTAAGGTTTTTTTTAATCTTTATATAGTGCCCCCCTGCCATGGCACTCAGAGTGCTTCACAAAGAACAATTTAACACAACTTTTTAATCCTTTTAAAAACCTTGTGAGGTAGGGTAGGCTGAGAGAATGTCCAGCATTTGGCCAAACGTTATGCCAGTGGCTGTTTCTAATCTGTTAATCTACAGTATTGAGTTAAGATGTTTTTAGCTTCTTCCATTCCAGAGCCCTTGTTTCCACATGAGAACAAACTTCCCTGGATGATTATTCTTCTCCAAATTCTCTCTCATCAAGTTATACATGAGTCTGATTCTGATGCTCATTACAGCACCTCCGAGAACCTTGACCCACGTACTAGGAACCCATTTGGTGACACCATGCCAGATTCCATAGCTATGGTATTAGTGATCACAGGTCCTTCATTCAGATGAATAGTAAGTTCAATCTTCAGATTGTTTTAGGCTGCCTGCAGATTTTAGCAGGCGCCACTGACATTAAAAATGAAATGAGAGGCACTGCAGAAAAGGGGATAGCTGTGCAAACAATCAAAACCTGTGATTGTCAGGCTGAGAAACCATGATAGAATTTGGGAGTATCATTAATTGTCTTTGGAAAACATTCCAGTTCTCTGCTCCTCTATCATTGTACTCTTTCCTCGGAGTGATCTGTCTTCATGTCCTCCTCCAATTAAGAGAACTTAAAAGGCTTGCAAAATGAACCTTCTACTCTGCTAGCAGTTGGATGTTCCCAGCTGGGGGCTTACACTGAGTTACTGCCCCCCTGAAATTCTCTACCATAGGGCTGCACTGAAAGAGGGAAAGAAGTGCTCCTAGTTGCCTTGTCCAGCTGTTTAACAGGAAACCGGATGCACTCACACAGTGCAAAGAAAAGGCCAACTCAGGGGGGAGAAGATTGAGAGGTGAAGATAAGCAGCGGGGGTGGGGGGTGGGGATTTAATATTTTTCCTATGGTAGCAAGTTGGTGAAGTTTGCTCTGGTTCAGCAGAAAGAAGCTGATCCAAATAGGTTTGGAGCCCAACAACCACCACATCTTAATATGCCTTTCTGCCAACTACCTATTCATTTATGAAGTTTCCATCTCAGTTAGCTGAAGCATTGCATCCCTAAGAGACTGAGGTGCCTTCTTCCAATGAACTACTAAAGAGATAATGGTTATATTCTTTTTCCTGCATTTGGGGTTAATCGCTTATGATGTTGTTCTAGTATTCCGATTTTACGAATGACAGTTTCTTCATTATGATAATTTATTTTAATCTTAGTATAATGATTTGTTTTAGTATGTTAAACTGTGTGTAGTATGGTGGATTTTTTCCTTTATTTGTAAAATTTGTAACAGCCAAATTGACTGCACAATAAATATACCTACCTACCTACCTACGTCTTAATATTTTTGAGACTTAGGATCACACTGTTTTAAAACTGGCATAGGAAGTTAAACCAAGAGATTTTTAACATTTAGCCAATACATCATGAGTTCCACTACAAGCTGGAGTCAAAAATCCAAACTTCGTTATCTAACATTTGGCTCCCAGATTATTTATATTTGAGGCATGTAAATAAGTAGCTTGCAGATGTTATCATTTAATTGAAATAGTTAACTTTCTTTAGTAAACTTTCCAGTGATTTTTGCTGATCTAAATTTTTTACACACCAAGCTTCTTTGAACCTGGTCTTATATATTTGTCGATAAATCAGCATGTTCAACTATGCCACTGTTATATATAATCTTCTTCGTGGTATAAAATTTTGGTTGATTTGTATTGCTTCTTGCTTGGTGTAAGGTGTATTGCATAATGCATATATACAAAGAAATGTGTTTGTCTGTTAGATGTCATGATAACTAGGGATGGGCGAATGCGGTTCGGACGTTCGGAGTTCGGACTGAACTCGACTAGTTCGGTCGACCGAACCAAACTTCCGAACCGAACTCAAATTCGACCGAATCCGAACCAGTTCAGAAGGCCAAAAACAGCTTAAAACACTGGTTTTGAATATACAAACTCGGTTCAGAAGTTCAGAGTTTGACCGAACTTGACTAGTTCAGTCGACTGAACCGAACTCGATTTTTGAACCGAACCAAATTTCTGAACTCAGTTCTGTTCGCACATCCCTAATGATAACAGACTTCACTCATGGCAGGAGTCTTTGGGTGAAAACAGACATGCATCTTAACTCTGCTTTAACATTTCTTATGCATGCTGCAGAACTGCGTAGGGTGCCAATACAACCCTGCAACATTCAAAATGTTATGCAGTGTTAAAATGGATTTACTGCATGTCTGTTTTCACCCTTTGTTTTTTCAGAAGGATTTCAAGTCCTCACCTCCATTATATTCTGTTTGAGTGGAAAGGGAATTCGTTACATATTTTGGACTACTTGCAGCATGAGGGCTGCAGTGTATAATCCCTTTTCATTTCCTTATGGCTGAGAAGACTTTTTTCGTAGCTGACTGCCTTTGATTAAAGTCTCAGCTGAGGTGTGCCATAAGAGGTTTACCCCACAGGTTTTGGGATTGTGTGGTGGGTTTGTTTTCTTTTTTGCAACATCACTAGAGATTCTAGAGGAAATCATGTATTGAATTCACAATATTCTTTGCAGTCATCAGATGTTTCTGAGACAGATTAGATTGGATGTTCTGTCTATTTAAATATTTAACAGTTAGGTCTTGAGAGAAATGTTGTAATACAACAGTAGTGCACCAAAATTCATTTTTGTAATTTTACTATTTTAAATTTTGTTATGGCCTTTGGCCTGAACAATAAAACTTTGATTGATTGATTGATTGATTGAAATTAACTACTAGTAGTCATCAATGCTTTCCTTTTCTGAAACCATGCATCTTCACCATAAAAGTCCCTTGCCTAGATGAAGGGGATGGATGCAGAATTCCTTTCTGCATAGGGTTGCTACCTGGCCAGTATTTAACTGGCATGACTGGTTTTTGCATGGGGAGGCCAGTTGCCGGTGCAGGGCTTTTACCAGCAATATAAAAAGCCGGTATAATTAATCCTCGTGCCGTCTCATCTCCTCCCACCTGCTCTGCCCTAGCCCCTCCCTTCCCCCACCCCTTCCTGTTCTTGGCACCTGACTTGAACAAAGAGGAATGGCCACAGCTGGGCTTGGAATCTCAGTGGGCATCAGTAGGGTTTCACTGGGCCCTGTTCCTCCTTTTACTCTGGCTGGCACTGAGCTGTCAATCAGGCTCTGGGACCAGATGGGCAGAGAGGCAGCTTACACCATAGCCTAGTGGTGGCCATTTATGGAAAAATATACTGTTCCACTACTCCCAGCTCCGGAAGCGGCCAGCCTTCTCTCTCTGCTTACCCCAACACCTTCTGCTACCTCCTCCTCCTCTTCCTGTGCCTCAGTGGGGCATTAATGCAGGATGAGCAGTATGTAACCCTCTCCCCTCCCTCGCCCGCACCATCCTTTATTCCTCTGCATCTCCCCTCTACTCTGCCTTACCATGCTGCACCACTGAGTCTACCCTTCCCCTTCTCACCCTCCTGCATTTCTCCCTTGTCCTTCCTTGATTCCCACTTTCTTCTCTTCTTTCCCTGCTCACTCCTCCCTCTGTCCCTTCTCCTTTCCTCACTCCTCTATTCCCCCTTTCTTCTCCAGCCCTTCCCTTCATTTCTCTTTTTCTCTCTTTTCCCATCTGTTGAGTGGCTGGCTGTTGATGCTTAAGGGGACAGGGTGAGGGGGGTTATGGGTGACTTTTTCTTTGCTGCCTGAAATAAAACCTCCCCTTTCTGGGTGTTAACTCTCCAACTCCCATGGGTTGGGTTTGAAACCACATTTCTTAAAGACTACTTTAGTAATAATAATTTGGATTGTTTTTGGAGGTAGAAGAAAGGGCTGAGAATCAGTGAGGGATGGGCTAAAAAATTTCTTTCAGATAAAGTTGTTTTAATTAAACTGTTCTATTTAATGCTTTTGCAGATCAACAGAAGGAGGAATCTATGCCCGCAGAGGGAGAGAAATCTCCTGACAAAGAGAACAATAATAATAGGCAAAGCTGGAGGCTTGCAGGTAAAACATATATAAATGAAAATAGGGAAATGTGCAGTTCATAACACTTAAACTGAAATGTGTGGCATAAATTAATATTAATTGGTATGCAAATTAATAACTTTACATGTGCAAATTAACACGCTGGTATTTTCCCTTGGGAAAGGTGGTAACCCTATTTCTGTAGGATTACTATGCAAGTTTAATTTTTAAAAAGTGGTAAGGCATTACATAGCATACAGGATATCCTCCTCCTCCACCATTAAAGTCAATGGGAGCTTTGTAAACACTACTTTAGAATCGGTTGATATTGCAATACTGGACACCATTCATTTCCATGTTGTAGCCATATTTATCTTATCATCTTTGCTGCATCTGTGGCACCTGCACCCTCTGCTGTTTGCAATGAATATGGCTCCTGAAATGTTTAAATCTGTTGCTTTAATTATTTATTTTTTCACTCTTCCAGTTTTGATTACCTGGACTAAGCCTTGTGGCAGCTGAATCTCAACATTCCCAGCAAAGTTAAGTATTTTAGGAATGGGTCCACAAGTTTCTATACCCTCAAATCTCTTTCTTCTGTGGAGCTGACTTTAAGGTGAAAAACAACCAGAACAACTGTTTGGGCCCTAAGCAATTGTGTGGAGATTGGAGACATTAGGTAGGTCATATCTGCAGGGTTGTGGGAAATGCAAAAAAAATCATAACTGCACTACGTATGTCACCTGAAAGTGCCAAAGTCTAGTTCATGATACTGTTCAATTTTATGACAGATGTTCATATAAAAAGTTATGTACCTGCTACAGGGGAATGGTACTAGGCCTTTTGAGCTTTTAGTTATAATTCAGTTTTGTATCTCCATGACAGAAAATTCCAGAATCCAGTGCTGCCTGTAGCAGACTGGGATGCCAGTGTGGCCGTGGGCTTCCTTTTTGGTTATACATGGAGAGTCCAGCCACACGACGAGACATTCCAGTGGTGTCCCAGTACCTCACAGGGTTTCCCCAATTTAGATCTGGCCTCCGCACTCACCCATAAAGCCAGTCCTCTTTTCCACCAATGGAGGGCTTATCCTAAACAATGGCGGGTCCCTCATTAGTTCAAAACATCAACACAAAAATTTAAGTAATTTGTAAAGATCCCACCTGATATACATTCTACTTCGCCTTGGATCCAGCCTAGTCCACCTCTCAAGCCTCCAGCCAAAGTACTCCAAGTATGGAACTTCCTTCAGTCCTCTCTGGGTTCTCGACCTGGGTCTAGTCAGGCTCCTTGGAAAGGTCTGTCCTCTTCAACAGCCTCCTCTTAACAGCCCCCTTTGCTAAGTTTGAAGTCACCTTATATAGCCTTGGCCTCTTTAAACTGTGCCTCTCTTAAAGGGATAACACCCTTTTATCCTTTATTCACACTATGCTCTGTGAAACACCTCCCCTCCTGGGAAATCGGGTCTACCGCAGTTATGACCTAGCTTGAGCTCCCTCCCAGAGACTCCCTCCAGCCCCAGGAGATCAGAAGATGTCAAGATTTTGTTTTGTGCAGCAACCCTCCACCATATATATATTTAGTGGAGGGTTGCTGCATAAAACAAAATCTTGACATCTTCTGATCTCCTGGAGGAGTCTCTGGGAGGGAGCTCAAGCTAGGTCATAAATTGTAATGACTTGTAATGACTCAGAACTTGTAATACATATATTACAAGCCTTAGCCAGGTTCTCTCACTGGTATACCCCCACCATGTCCATATTAAGCTTCCCGCTCTGACCAGTGACAGTACTGGTCACTGTGTCTGGGAGACACAGAGCTCTCATAGATCCTGTCTCCCTTGCAGCCCCAGGCTCATGGCTCCAACTTGCAGAGCCCTGCTCTCACTCCTGCTTTTCCAAGCAGCTCCCCAGTCAACAACAACCCCCTGACTGAACAAGTCAGAGGCTTTTCACTTCCAGGCTGGCTTGGCCATGCTCTGCCCTGCTTCTGAGGCTGTGTTTGGCCTCTTAAAGAGTCCTTTTGTCCCTGGATCTCGTGTCCTTCCGATGAAAGTGCAAGACACGGCTGTTCCGCCAGGCATTTGTGAGGAGGATGGGTGGGTAGGGTGTGGGGGTTGGGTTGCAATTTTTGTGGACTCTAGGGTTTTTTGTTGTGTCTTAATGTGTGCCTGATTTTGTATTCTTGTTTTTATTGTATTTATTGTTTTATATGGATTTTAAAGTGTCAGCTGCCCCAAGTTGCCATTGACAAGAGGGGGTGGGGTATCAAATTGTAGTAAATTCATGAATAAATAAAGGGCTAGAAGACAACCTAGCCTCTGCTCTGTTACAGTCAGTTTCTCAGTCAATGCAATAAGTTCAGTGTGTAGAAGTCTACCAGTGTGTAGGTGGGAGGACAAAAAGGCCCACACCTCACCCTATGCTTGGGTTTTCCAGGAGTCCACCATTTATATATCTCCTGGTGCTAATCCTTCAGATTCTGTGGCTTGTCCTGCATGTTGACATATTGGACTGGACTACCCAGTGTTCTATCTTGGGAAATAATTGTTTTATATCATCAATGAAGTTCTGTGAAACTTTGGCAACAGGTGTGAGTTGCTGTGTCTTCTAGTTCCATGTAGTTCTAGTAGCATATGTATATATGACTATGCTGAGTTCTGTCTGAGAAGAAGTAGCCTCTTAAGTAGCCAAAGATTGTATTTCTATTGCTATCCAGAAATCTCACAGCAGCACTAGTTAATAATATTGACCAAGTAAGACTGTTTCCAAACTACTTTAATCATGGGTGGGAAGAGAAGGATTTATAGCTTTCATCACATCCCTAAAATTCTTTTCAATGGCAATGTGCATCACCTTCATCCTAGCTGACTTGAGCCACAACAGCTGACTTTTGTTCCTTGTTTCTATCAGATGGTGGGAAAGGTAGTGAACAACTAAGTCAGATGAAGAAGAAATGAGAACCAGAGTCACTGTTTGGAACTCTTAACTATTGTAGGTCCCTGTGCAAAACCATCCAGCGTGGGTGGAGTGCTTCTTCCAGCTGTGATGGTTGTATTTTTTTTAGAAGTCCCTTCCTATTACAGAGCTTGGTGTGGCTCTGCTGGTTATGGATGCCTGTGGATTACTTTGCTGAGAGCTGACTATCAATGGTGTATGGTTGATAACACCCACATTCTCTTTTAGTGGGAGTCTTTTCAATCTGACTGTAGTGGAATCTAAGCCCTTCCTTCTACCCGATTCTCAGCCCTTCCTAATACCCGAAAACATTCTTAGAGGCACAATCCCCCTCACCATTTCTGAAATAATTAAACAGAACTACTTTTAACTGCTTTTCTGATACTCTAGAAACATTCAGATGTCACATCACTGGCGCTTCATGGTCTACCATATTGAAGGTCTCCTTGTATGCTTGGACACTATTTCATTCTTCAGACACTGGTCTATTGGTATTGGGTGGAAACAAGACCTGATGGATATTGGATACTGTTGGGGCAGTTCAACTACCTTCTTTCTAATCTTCTCAAAAGAGGTGGTCAAAGACCACAGTGTAACTGATGAAAAGACATTACTGTCATGAAATTTGTAATTAGCACAGTAATTGGACAGCTAATGACAATTTACCTTATTTTAAGGAGCTACCTTAAAGTCTGATAAGGGGTTACCCTAATATTGACTAGGTGAATGTCTTGTCGGGTTGTGATGTCAAGGTAAAATTTCTAGATGCCACAAATGACTGTTTCATGCAGTAGCTGGTTCTGGAAACTACGAGAAGAGGAGCTACTTTGGATCTAGTCCTATGTGAATCTTGAATCCATGACAAATCTTGACTCCTTGACAAATCCTTGACGAACCTTGAATCCTTAAATATTGTGTGCCGTTCTGGTTGGCCCATTTCAAAAAGATACAGGAGAACTAGAAAAGGTACAGAAAAGGGCAACAAAAATGATCCATGGTATGGAACAGCTCAGATGTGGTGTGCCTCCCAGAGCGTCAGAGGTAGTGCTCCTCCTGCCCCCCACCCCAGTTACTTTCTGGCTGGTGGCCACCTCCTGCGCTGCCACAACCAGTTTGTAAATTACATTGCACTTCTGGATGTGTGTGTGTGGGATGTGCTGGGAACTTTGGGTGATTTCAGACATTACGAGATCACGCTCAACCACAGTGAACCACGGTCAATTCCGTGGCAGGGCCAAAGAGCCATGAATGTCTGTTCGGCGGCCACCAGATGTTCACCACAGTCAATACTCACATGGGGTCAAAATCAACCAAGCTTCCGGAGTTCCTCGCGGGACAATCTCTGAAAGCGTGGTCAAAGAGATTCCCAATGGGAAGCAACAAAAAAGAATGTCTGAATGGCAACCACTGGCTGGAACCAAAGACAATGATTCCCAGCTGGGGACAAAGCATGCAGCATCGCTGCCAGGCAACCAGCAACAACACAGACTGTGGAGGCAGATTTAAAGGGCACACGGCAGCAGCCAGGACGAGCCGCCCCAGTGCCTTCTGGGTGCTTTGGCAACGGCCCGGCCTGGGATCAGCGTAATGTCTGTTGCACTGCCCCGGGCCGTGGTCTGGTGGTCCGATTCCCTGCCATGGTCCCGGTCCCATCATGTCTGTTTGGGGCTTTCCTTGACCACGGGGGGTGGTTGATCTGTTCACCCCTGCCGGGAATCCACTGTGGTGAATTGGGACCATGTAATGTCTGAAATCACCCTTTGCAAGTTTGCGGCTGAGGCAGCTGCAATTCTTATGAAATTGACATGACCCAATGCGCCGAGAAATGCTGTCAGTCAGTGTAACACTGTGGAGTGTGGAGGAGGGAGGGACTGCCAGGGGATGGGGATGGAACACAGCTTGGGACAAATTACTTTAGTTTGCGGTATGGGCAGCTGGGTTCACCATTCCATACCATAGTGATTGCAGAATGCAGATTGTATGCAATGTGTTTTTTAGCCACTGGAGGAAGTATAATAGAAGAGCCCTTTCAAAGCTCTTTCCAAGGATGCCTGGACGGCTGCAACCAACACCCTCAAGCAGGAGTAGAGGAGGGGTGTTGCCACTGAGCTGCATGTGCATGGGCAGGCTTTCAAATGCCTTGCTGCTTTTTGGATGGATGGATCATGGAGGAGTACAGAGAAAAACACAGCACATGCCATAGACAAGAAGCAAGCAAGCAATAATGCGAGCACCAAAAGTCACTGGACTCCAGATGCTACAAGAAATAGGCTCTGTTTGGGGAGAGAGAGGCATGGCAACAGGGAGGGGGCTTGGGGGCTCTGTTTGGGGAGAGAGATATGGGGAGGGGAGGAGAGGCGCTTGGGGGCTGTGTGGGGGAGAGTGAAGCATGGGGACAGTGAGGGAGGGGGTTGGGAGGCTCTGTGTGGGGAGTGAAGAATGGGGATGGATGGAGGTCCCCTGAAGTCAAGGTGACTCAAGTGCTTGCATCTTTTGCTGGCCTGATTCCCATGTTCTTGTTGTATATACATACGAATAGCTATATTGGATGTACCTGGCACTTGCACTGGTAGCAAACTATCTGTCAAGTTATCATGCCAAACTTCCAGCTCTGTGTCAGACCTTTTTATGGCATCTATTTAATACAAATTGGGGGAAGATTCCAGGCCATGGTCAGAATTTTTTTAAAAAAAAATTTGTTCAATGTTTGCTCTGTTCAGGTAGAAAAAAAAAAAGAGAAGAACTTGCATAAAAAAAAATACTTGACAAAGTTCAAGCCATACACTATATAAATTCAGAGATTAGCCATATGCTTGTTTGAGGAGGTAAAATTAACGTGGTGGAAGGGGGCATTGAAATTAGCTTAAAGTGCGAACACCAGAGTTTTGGATGTGCAAAGCATGAAGGCCACATGTTGGCTAATGGCTATTTTACCCTGCCTTGCCTGGCTGTCTGGCTGTCTGTAGCAGCTGGCTTTTACCCTGCAGCAAAACTATGCAGTGTCCAGCATGGTTAGGTTCTTTGGGAAAACCCAGTGCTGCATTTATGGTGTGCATGTCAGAACTTTACATAATATAGTTGGGTTTTTCTGCACTTTCTATGTGTTTGGTTGTGGTCTTCTTTGTTGAACAAACTTAAATTTATTAATATACTTTGCTTTGCTTGATTTGTATTTGCAGGCAGTGGCACTGCTCCCCTGCCCCTCCCAGATATGCAAAGTCAATTTTGTGGGCACAGCTGGAACTGGGCATGGCTGTGCTGCCTCCTGTTCTTTAAAATGGACCCCTTGCCGTTTCCCACCCTAATTGTCTTCTTTAGTATGCTAAAATAATTTGGATATTGCAGTGGGGGAATACAGTGAACACACAGGTCTCTGCCAATGCACCAGAGTCTGACTGTTAAAAATAGAAATGGAAATGCAAAATTAATGGCAATGCTGAAAATACAGCAGTGCTTCAAATATATTTGTATTTCACATGACCTTATATTGTTTTATACTGTTGTGCTTTCTTGTAAAAGCCCCTTTGAATGTCCCTCTTGCTGTGTGATAATGCTTGAGAAATCTGAACTTTGAATGTTTAAATTGGTTGGAATATTTTGGTAGGCTCATTGTGGAAAAAAATCAGACAAAATACAGAAGCTTTTCCAAAGAATTTATTTGGTGATTAAGGACACTTAAAAATACTTGCTGATTTTGCATGCAGTCAGCCTTGTGTGGTTTTAGTGTTTTTGAAGTAGAAAATAGCCACATTAGCCACTTTGAATTTTGCCCCCCACTCTACTTTGAAGTTTGAACTTGGGATCTTATTAAGGAGTTTTTCATGTATTTTTTTTTTTCGTGAATCACTTGTTCATTGGTCTGGTTTTGGAGCTTTCACCTTGCAGGAAGGACTGACAGTGCTATATCAGGGGTGAGGTATCTTTTTCCTCCCAAGGCCCAATCGCAGCATTTATGACAGGTGTGCATTTTAGGATTCCACATAATGTTGTTGGGTTTTCCTGCATTTTCCATGCATTTTGGTGAAGCTTTCTTTGAATGGCTCACATAGTGGGTGTTACATGCCCTCTTCTGAATGCCCCACATGGTGGGTTGCATGCCCTCTCCTGAACTGTGCATGCCTCCTTGCCCTCTGTAAAACTCTATGCAGTATTTATGGTGTGCCATTTAGGATTTCACACAATCGTGTTGCATTTTGTAGCACTAGCATTTTCTTTGAATTTTCAAGACAAGACATGTGTGCATGTTCTATGTGTGCACGTTCTATTCCATTGATTATAATAATGTAAATATGCAATTTTGTGTTGGTTCGGCCTACCATTGTGTTGGCTCCCTACCTCTGGGCTGGCCCTGCCCACTGCTGCGCCTGCCTCAGAACCGACCAACCGCCACTGAAACAACTTCCATACAAGGAGAGACTTGATAGGTTAGGGTTGTTCAATTTGGAGAAGAGATGATTGAGAGGGGATATAACATCATGAGTGGTGTGGCATGCATAAATGGGGAGCAGTTATTTACCCTCTCAAATAGTACTAGAACTAGGGAACAATGGACAAATAACTCGTGGAAATTGTTGCCAGAAGATGTGGTCAAGGCCAGTAGTATAACTGGGTTTAAAGAAGGATTGGATAAGTTCCTGGAGGGTAGGTCCATTAATAGTTATTAGCAAAGAAGGTTTGGAGAATGTAACCTCTGACCGTTAGGAGCTGGGAGCGGATAACAGGGAATGGATCATCCCATTATGACCTGTTGGGTATTTCTTCCAAGTTACCAATATTGGCCACTGTTGGAGACAGGATTATGGGCTTGATGGATCATTGCTCTGACCCAATATGGCACTTTTTATGTTCTTATGGGTAAATCGTAAAATTTGGAATTGTAATGTGCTAAAATGTCAATACTTATTAAAGATGAAACATACTAAGGATAAAATATTTGATATTGCAATTTTCAACACTGTTTTAATATCTGAACCTTTCCCTTTTTCAATTTGAATATTGATATAGTGAAATGTGACTAGTGAAAGTCTGAAATTCCAAATACAGATATCTTGACTATGTATTTTTGTGCAAGGTTTCTTTAAAAAATTGGATTTTTCATTAACAATTAGATCTTGAGGTTGCCTTGCATCTGATTTCATATGCAAAGTAGTTCAAAATTTCTCACATTGAGAAAATATTAGCTAGAAGACTGGCTAAAGGCAATCTATTCTAATTATATGGACCTCCCCTTTCTAGATGCATTGCTGGCTGTGACTTTGTAGACTGAGGGTGAAATCCTCATTCGTCCAGGGAGTTGCATGTGTGTAAGTTGTTCACTGAAGTGCCACACTAGACTTATGTGGGCGCTAAATCCTCATTAACGGAGAGAGGCATTGGGAAAAACAGACAAGCAGTTAGTTCACAGGACCCTGTGTTTCGTCTGTGCAGCTGCCATGCACATGCTTAGCATGTCCAACAGAATATACGGACAGCCCCCTGCATGCATTCCATTTGCTTGCAGCAGCTTCCGCACAGTGGCACTTGTAATTTCCATCACCTCGGTCACCTGTTAACTGGGCCGGCCGACTGTGCCAGCATGCTTCCTGCCCCCCCACCTCCTAAGAGCCACCTGTCAGCTGGGCCTGGTGGACAGAGAGATCACTGACAAGTGGCTCGGGGGGTGGGGAATGGGGGCAGAGATAGCTGGTGCACCAGCTGATGGACAGTCCCAGGTGGACAGGGAGATTTCTAGTTCTCCTCTCTCCGGACTGCCTGTGAGGTTCCTGGGTGCACTAGGTGGGCAAGGCTGCAGGCAAACATAACAGATGGGCCAGAGACAGGTGGGCCAACATTAGCCTGGCCTGCGTAGTGGGCTCACAATCTCCACAAAGGGTGGAATAAGTAAAGCACATTAGCCTTCATTAGGCACGTTCCTGTGTGCCCATCTGTTGGGCATAATGGGCCTACCATGTGGGCCAATTGGAGCTAATGGGTGCTCTCATGTCCATGTTGCATCAATTAGGTTCACCCATAACCTCCCCAGCATCCTGGTCTGCCAGCACATAGAATCCCACCTAGCGTGCCTGGACAGCTGAAATGAGAGCAGTAGCAATCTCCGCCTCCTCCCCCGCCTCCACGGCTGCCTCTCAGCTCAGAGTTGTATAGAGATCTCAGTCACCACACTCTCCCTCCCTGCCTCTCAGCTGAGACACGGCTACAGAAAAGGAGATTGCTAGTGCCACTGGTGGAAGCTGTCACAAGCACGTGAGATACGAAATAAGGCCTCTCACCTTGATGGCTTTTTTCTCCAAGAAGAGGACAATGGGTGATTACACTAATTGCTTACTATAAAATAGAACTTAATTTACAAAATCTCTAAGGCAAAGCAGAGCTCCTTGAGAACAAAAATTAATGCTCTACACCCAATATTTATTATCCCAAAATTTCATATAGTTATATGCTCGCATACACACACACACACACATGTGTGAAATGTTTTTGAGTATTTTATTTTACATGATTTTTATATGATTTATTTTTAAAGGAACAGGATTAAGTATAAATTGCTTGATAGCCAGATTTCACATGGAAAGCTAGCATTTTTGAATCTGTATAGACAGGAGAACTAGGTTTCCTTAGCAACAAGAGCCACATGAAATGTCTTTAAACATCTCCTCTTGTTATCCAGGTCGTCTTGTATTGTTGTTGGTCAATAAATTGGTACAGAGAAAATTATCAGGCAAACTAAAATGTATCAAGCTACCAGGGTTTTTATTTTTTTTGTATACTTACTGTTTCATGGGCTTACAAATAGTGGGGGTACCCACCTCTCAAAGCTCAGAGATGCACTTAAAGTTTTGAGTCTTTTTGAAAGTCTATTCATTTTTAACGGGAAAAAATGATTAAAACTAGGGGGGAAGGAAAGATTTAATTCAACATGGCTTCACAGCATAGTTATACACTACATATATGCTAAAGACGTTGAGAGACTGAGGTGAGTGGTCGCAGGCATCTGATCCTGTCGCACCTCACAAGTTAAACAGGATGGGGGCATAAACAGGAGGCCCCTGAATAACATCTGTTCTTCTGAAACCATAATGTCAGTCTTAGGGAATATACTTGGCTGCAAGAAGGAATGTGGGTTTAACTCTTCCATTGAGTCAGTTCTAAATTAATGTCGCACAGAAGCACTGCATTGCTGGAATTAACTGCTTTTTTGAGAAGATGTAATAAATATGCCTAGCACAAGATATTGTTAATTTATGGAATCACTAATACTTTGTAAGGTTCATAAGAATGTATATGTGATGCCTAGTGTTTCAGATGGTAAAAATTGATGTGCTGGTGGCCCACTGTGGCCTAGGTACCGCTATGGAATAACTCTGTGTGGGGAGTGAAGAATGGGGATGGATGGAGGTCCCCTGAAGTCAAGGTGACTCAAGTGCTTGCATCTTTTGCTGGCCTGATTCCCATGTTCTTGTTGTATATACATACGAATAACTATATTGGATGTACCTGGACTAATCCTTGGTAAGGTTCATAAGAATGTATATGTGATGCCTAGTGTTTCAGATGGTAAAAATTGATGTGCTGGTGGCCCACTGTGGCCTAGGTACCGCTATGGAATAACTCTGTGTGGGGAGTGAAGAATGGGGATGGATGGAGGTCCATTCTTCACTCCCCACAGAGATCCCCATTCTTCACTCCCCACAGAGATGTTTTCACACTTCTACCCCAGGGTGGGTAGGCAGCCAACCCAGGCAGTGTCCTCAGAAAACCTCTGAGGTTACAGCTTGGGCTAAGAACTGCCAGATGTCATGACTGGCTGTCATTGGCTGCCATGGCTGTCTTTCCATGGCAGGGGGCGGGGTGCTGGGAGCAGGGTGTGGGCGGGTTTGGCCTCCTGCACATTTGTTGTGCTCCCTGCCCTACCTGGGCCCTGTGTGTAGCAGGATAGCTCTCTGGCCATGGGCATATTAGTTCTGTGCCCCAGCCTGGCTCTGCATGTTTTTACCCAGAAACTTTATATTATAATAATAATTTTTATTTGTATATCGTGCCCCCCTGCCATGGCACTTGGACCACTTTACACAGAACAATTTAACACAACTTCTAATCCTCACAACAACCCTGTGTGGTAGGTTAGGCTGAGAGAATATTGTGACTGGCCCAAGGTCGCCCAGTGAGTTTCTGGCATGGTTCAGATACTGCACACTTAGCCACTACACCACACTGCCTCTTAACAGCATTACAATGCAGTGTCATAATGTGTAGGTACCCTTGGGCAGCAAATAGTCCTGCAAGCTCAATGCTGGTAAAATATTTTGGTGAAACTAATAATTGTACCCAAAATAACAGATAGGAGGCATTTAGCATCCAATCTTGGTCTTGGAGAAACAACCAGTGTTGTCTTTACCCAGCATAGCAAGTGGAGGAAGAATGATTGAGAAATATTATCAAGGGATTTTTAACACCTGCCTCTTGGGGAAAAATTAAATACTTACTTTAATCATATATGTGCTTAAGCAGAACTATGGTTTATCTTCACCTATAAAGCTCTTCACAACCTCACTCCCCCCTACCTCTCTGCACGTATCGCCCTCCATACTCCAGCCCGTACACTTCACTCCTCCTCTGTCCCTTCTCTCACCCTTCCACGCCTTCCCTGCTCCCCTAAGCGCCTTCGTCCCTTCTCACTTGCTGCCCCCCATGCCTGGAACTCCCTCCCTGCCCACATCCGCCTTGCCCCCTCCCTTCATACCTTCAAATCTCTCCTCAAAACTCACCTCTTTCGCTCAGCTCTGTCTGACTCTTTACCCTGCTGAGCCACTATTTCCTGTACCTACGATCTGTTTTACCCTTATCCTCGCCACATGGACCTGCCTGCTGTCATTCTCATCGTAACCAAGCCAAGTACGTGCACTTGAGACCTCTCATCTTCATGAATGTTAGACCCCTTGCCTCTCCTTCTATTCCCCTTCCTATGTCTCTCCCCCAGCTCCTGTCTCTCAGATTGTAAGTCCTAGGGGCAGGGATCATGTCTATTTTATTACTTTGTAAAGTGTCAGGTACACTGCTTGCGCTATATAAATGTATGATGATAATAATAATAATAATAATAATAATTAATAATCCATTTCCTGGGGCACAGATACTTGGGAGGAGTCTCTAGTTTGGATCTAGGTTGCCAGGTTAGGAGGACAACTCATTACAAACATGTTCAGGTAAGGGAGTTTAGCTTTATTACAGGGAAATTCTGAATAAGCTTAGTCTAGGAAACTGATTTTTCTTCTTCTTTACCAAACCTTTATTTATTTATTTATCTATCTATCTATCAAGGGTGGAACCCGTAGCCCCTGGGCCAAATCTGATCTATGGCAGTTTTTTATTCGGCTCCTTTCTAGTTTTTGGATCTGGCCAGCCCCTACCCTCAAGCACTGAAGGAGCATGCCCAGGGGGGAAGGGAGCAGATATGAGGGAATGCCCAGGGGGGCAGGGAATGGCATAGATCCATGAGCTGGACCCTCCTCTTTCTTCTCTCATCCCCAACATGCCCCTTAAGTGCCCTCTCCAAACCCCACAACCAGTGTTTAATTTGTTAAATAAATAAAATAAAATGTGCCTGCCCCATAACCCACCCCTCCCAGCGCAGAGCTTGGAAACTAACCCCATTCTCCATCTAGCAACTCTATCACTGGACTAACTTTACTCGCTACAGCTGAATATAAACTAAGAGGTCTTATTATTTAATCTAGAAGATGGCCAGTGCAAGAGATGGAGCAGGAAAGTCATTAATGGAAACCAAATAAGCCATCTTCTTTTTTTCTGGCTTTCGTTTCCAACCCTGAAATGGCCAATATTAACCTTTCCTCTGCTTGGGTCACATGTTTTGGGGCATACACTCCTACTGGGAACACTTCCCAGGGCTCAGCCCCCTCTTTTTAAATTTTATTGCCAGAGCTGAGGCCTGGCAAGCCCCCACCCACAAATTCATAGGGATGGACTTTAGTATTTATGTCAATTTAGTATTTACTTTCGCTTTGTATTTGTTTACTTTAGTATTTGTTCTCTGTCATTTCCTATTGAAGTCAATGGAAAATGATCCATGGGGTTTCTAAAACTAGCAGTGTCTACTAAAGTCAAAGTAAAGGAAAACCACATAATCAGATTTGTTCCATTGATTTCAACAGGGCAACTCCAGAATAAATTATCTGAAGACTGCAACTTTTTATGAATAGTTTTCTGTTATTGCCAAGACTACAGAACGTTGATAGGGGAAATAAATATATTTTTAAAAAATCACTAATTTAAGTCTAAATATTTCTGTCTTTAACCATCAGCATGTAAAATTTATTTAATGTTCAAGAAGTCATTCTAGCCCCAACCCTGTACACATATATGCATTTTGCTCCAGATTCATCGGAGGGTATTTTCAGACATTATGAGATCACGCTCAACCACGGTGAATCCCCACATGGTGATCTCACAATCCTGTAACATCTGTTGGGGGGAACGGAAGTTCCACCCCAAATGTTCACCTCCGTGAATCACGGGGGGGGGATCCAATTCAACATGCAAACAGAGGTCTTGGATGGACCATCTCCATTTGCATGTTGAATGTGATTCCCCCCGTGATCAAGTGGACCGTAACGTCTGGCCCCCTACCACAGCCCAGAATCAGCGGTAGGATTCCGGGTCGTGGTCAATGCGGGCAGGCACTGCGGTCGCTTTGGCTGCAGCGCCCGCCCGTCTCCCAAGAGGGCGGGTGGCCTAGGGAGCGTGGGGGGTGGGGCCGTGCTGCCACACGTTGTGCCAGGCGGCCCTGCCCCCCCCTTAATTCCCCACCAGGAGCGAACAACACATCTGTTGGCCATTACGTGTTGGCCCCGGCGGGGAATCATTAGGGTGTTTCTGTGGTGGGGCGAATTGAGCCCGTCACGTCTGAAAATACCCAAAGAGTAATTTCAGATGTTATGAGGTCACAGTGAACCACACTCAGTCCCCCCCAGCATGGCCAATGAGCCCTGAACGTCTGTTCGGTGGCATCCAGATGTTCACCACAGTCAATCACCAGTAGGGGCCAAGACCAACCACGGTTCTGGGGGTCAAGACGGGAGCAGGTCCAGAACCGTGGACAAAGCAATCCCCACTGGGAAATGGCCAAAAGTAACATTTGAACGGCAACCGCCAGGTGCGAGCCCACAGAACGATCCCACATTGTGGTGAATGCATGCAGCATTGTTGCCAGGCAACAACTGGAACAAGGGGGGATATTTAAAGGGCACACTGCAGCAGGGGAATGAGGTGGCAAGACAGGAAGAGAGAGTGGAGAGACAGGACAGCGATGGAGCTCAAGGAGTAGCAGCAGCAGCAGGAGCCGGAGCAACCCACCCCACAGGGAGATATTTAACAGGGGATGGAGGCCCCCCGCAAATGGGTAAGGAGACCACAATGGGATCATTGGGGGGGGGCAGGGGTGCAAGGGTAGCAGACAGCAATGGAGGGCAGGGGCCCGGGGCAGGAACAGCACAACCACAGCACCCAACCCCCCATGTTCACCCAACAGACCAGGAAATGTGCCCGAGCCCCAGAACACCCACAGAACACCAGCAGGGAGGAGCTGGAGGAGGCAGAGGATGAGGAAGCAGCAGCACAGGTGCTGGAGGGCCCAGCACGGAGACAGAGGTATCAGAGAGTGGGACAGTGGGGGAGTCCAGGAGACCCAGGACTTCATCAGGATTTGGGGGTCCCTGGAAAACCAGGTGGAGCTCACAGTAAAGAAGCGAAATGAGCATGTTTTCATCCTGATAGTGAGGGAAATGGGGGAGGCCAGATACCAGAGGTTGGCAGCACAGTGCCGGTCCAAGGCCAAGGAGCTAAAGAGGTGCTACAAGCACATAAAGGATGATAACCAGTGGTTCAGTCATGCAGTGTGGACCACGCCCTATTATGATGCCCTAGACAGGATCCTCCACATGAAGGGATCCATCGTGGCCACCCGGCTGGTAGGGAGTACTGTGGCACAGGACTGGACATGGGAGGATGTCCCACCCCTCATGCCAGCACCAGGTGCACCCACAGGCACCACCGCAGCCGGACCCACACCCCAAGAGGAATGGCCCAGACCTTGGGGACCAGTATGTCCTTGTCACGGTCAGGCACGGGGAGCCCACTACCACACTTGGGGTTGGGCTCTGACGATGACATGCTGGTCATCCTGAGCCAGTGGACGCAAGGAGAGTACTCTGAGCAGAGTCCTATTGAGCAGCCGGACATGGAGGGCTTGGAGACAGACATAGGAAGTAGGCAAAGGGCATGGAAGGCACAGGGACCTTCACAGACCCAGCGAGGGAGCAGGGGGGGTACAACAGGCAGGGAAGTATATCAACCAATCCCCCCTTCCTTACTGCAGGAGTGACTGAGGGAGGGGAGGGGGATGGGGGGGTGGGACATGGGGGTAGGGAGAGGGGAACTCCAGTGCCACATCCCCACAACTGTTCCGATCCTCCTAGCCAAGATGCGGAAGGAGAGGTGGTTGCAGAGATGGGACCACACAGGAACAATACCACTGCTGTGGGAGGCGGAGGGGGAGTAGCAGCGGGTAGAGCAAGGTGAGCGGATAAGGGGGCAGACCAATAGGCTGGCAGAGGGTGGCAGCCCAATGGGGAGCAGATCAACCCTCACATATGGCTCCCAGGGGACCCCAGGGACTGGTAGCCAAAGCTGGTGGGTGGGGCACTGAGTACAACCACAAGGTAACAGGGGAGGGCCAGCAGGTCACAGGTGCATGGAGGGAGGGGAGGGGACCCAAGCACCCAAGGGGGAAGGGATGGGCAGGCATCCCAGCCCCCCCAGTATCAGTCTGGGGGGAGCACACGTGCATCTACCGACTGCCCGACCCAGCTAACCATATCCTGCAGATCAGCTGCTCTGGCAGCCAGCCCAGCCATGAGAGGGATCAGGGCTGGCAGCCCAGAGGATGCAGGAGTACAGGGCATGTGCGCGTCACTGGCAGGAGGACCTGGCAGAGGCGATAATGAGGACCAGCAGGGAGCAGGGGGAGGCAATGATTGCCTCCATTGACAGTATGGAGGCGGCCACCAGCAGGGCCATGGAGCAGGTGGAGGGATGGGACAGGCACCTCCTAGCCAAGATGTGGAAGGAGAGGTGGTTGCAGAGATGGGACCACACATGCCAGATGGAGGTGATACAGTGGTTGATGGACACCATCGACCGCTGGGCTGATGAGCACTCCTGGAAGCTCAACTGGTCCCTCAAGATCGGCACCTCGCTGCTGCTACATGAGGGCACAATGAGTGCCTACATCATGGCAGCAGCACCCCTGGGAGCCATACCAGCTGCAGCCCCACACCTACCTGCTATCCCACCACTGGTGCCTATCCATCAGCAGCAGCAGCAGCAGCCCCGACCACAGGGCCCATGCATCCGCCTCCCCATCCCGCCGGGGCTCAGATGGCAACAGCCGCCCTGCCAGGTGCAGCAGCAGGCAGTCCTGGGCCCGGACCATCCCCCAGCAGTGGCCACAGATGAGAGTCAGGAGTCTGCACAGAGCCGGGAAGCACTAGAGGGTAAAATCAGTGCAGGTGAGGGCGGCTTGCAGACTGCGGAGCAGCCTGCATGGTGACAGAGAGGTCGCCCCAGGAAGCAGGAGGGGTCAGGGGTAAGGGGAGGGGGAATTAGGGCACGGGGATCACTGTGAATAATACAATAAAAACACCTTTATTCACCGTAACCATCATATCTGTCATGCATCAATACACACACCGGGAACCCTGAGCTCAGTGCAGTGACTAGGGCACTCCCGGGCATGGGCATAGCAAGGGCCCCACCCCACAGACCCCGGGGGTCTCAGGCCTGGGGCAACAGTGTTATGTGTCTTGTAAGTGCTGCTTGGATCCGCTTAGCATAAAGGTACTCCCTGGGGTTCGCTATGTTCACGTATAGTGGAACGGGGCCAGCTGGCCGCTGTGGCCTGGGATACCCAAGGGTTGTTCCATCGGTCTCACAGATATTATGCAACACGCAGCAGGTGCCGATTACCAGGCCAGAGGTCTCCACCGAGTAGTCCAGGCGCCTGGCCAGGCAACTCCATCTCTGTTTGAGGGCACCAAAGGGTCTTTCAACCACGGTCCTCGTGGTGCACAGCCAGGTGTTGTACAGGGCCTCCATCTGGTTCTGGGCCACCGGATGGGCCTTCATGAGCCAGCGGAGCAGCAGATAGGCTGGGTCCCCAATGATGCAGGGGGCATCAACACCCCCTCGATCTGGGTCATCTGCATGTTGGCAAAGTCCCCCCTGTACATCCGTGTGAAGAGGGGGGAGATGGCGAGGATCTGGGCATCATGACTGTGGCCCCAGTGGCCAGTGAAGATGTCAGTGAACTGACCCCGGTGATTGACAACGGCCTGGAGCTTCAACGAGTGGTAACCATGCCTCTTGATGTACACGGCCACATCACCATGGGCGGGAGGGGGGAGGATCTCCACATGGGTGCCATCAATTGTGCCCAGGCAGTTGGGGAACCCGGTAGCCTCGAAGCTGGCTATCACAGCCCCCGATCCATGAGCTAGATCACACGGTCAAGGAGGACTGCTTCCACAGCCTCACAGAAGTCATGGATGATGCTGGTGACTATTGTGAGGCCCATTCCGAAGTGTTGAGCCATGGAATGGCAGGAATCTGGGGTGACCAGGGCCCAGACAGCTATGCCCACCTGCTGGGTGACTGGGATGGGGGAGTGCATGGGGGTGTGCAGCCACTTCAGCCAGGGATGCAGAAGCTCTGCCAGTCGCAGGAGGGTACGCTGGTCCATCCGGAAGTGTACCCTCCAAGCAGCATCATCCCATCGTGTCAGGGCTCCCTCCCACATTGCTGGGCACAGTCCAGAGGCACCTGTGGGGGCATAGCGAGCCTGACAGCACTGAAGAGGGTCACCCTCTTCCACTAGTGGTGTGCAGCTGCTTGCCTGAGGGCAGCCAGACGGGTTCGTGCAATCAGCAGGGCCCTGTGGTACATCGCAGAGAGCCGGTATGCCATGCGCATGGTCTCGATGCAGCGGTGCTTGTGGTGGGTGAGCAGGCTGGTTGCAGTGAACCGGGCCAGGCATTCACGCACCCCAGTGTACATCTTGAGCAGCTGCGTGGTGACCCACTGGAGCTCGGTGTGCTGGCGGTACCACTCAGCTATGATCTTCAGTATGAGCTAGCAGGCACCCCGCTGGTTTACATCCATGTCAGGTACCTGTGAGGGCCTCAGATGGTAGGTACCCCAGGAGCACCAGGCAGTGTCAGGCACACTGCTCAGAGGCACGCTCATGCTGCTGTGCTGCAGGTTGCAGCTTGATATAAGGAGCCTGGGGCCAGCACTCTCCCACGCACCACCAACTGTCCGTTGGGCCCTGTACCCAGGTGCTGCGCCAATTGGTTGTAGGCTATGCATTACCAGGTGCTTCTGGTGGCACGGGGCCATTCACCTGTACCAGGGTGCTCTGCCTGTAAGTCCCGTGCCCCCTCGTGCTGGTCGCTACTGCCTAGTGGGGTGTTGGGGGCTCAGGTGCATGGGAGGGGGGAGGGCTGTGCCCCCGGCACGTAGGTGGCGTAACAGGGCCATGGAGGGTGCATGAACATTGTGTGCATATCACTGCTGTGTGTAGGCCATCTCTGGCCTTGGGTTCCTTGCAGCTGTGCTGTGTCTGCTCCCCACGCATCGCTTCCCTGCTGTCCCACTGTGCTGCCCTTACCCTTATTGTGTGGCCTTACACCTCCCCTGGTTGCCTCCCTTGTCTACCATGGTTTGAGGGGCTCCACTGTCCTTGATTATCAGACCCTCTGCCAGCTGCACCATGGCCGATGCTGCTGCATCAGAGCTCCCTTTATGCTAAGCGGTTCCGCAGCCGGTCCGCATTACTGGACCTACAGGGAGACCATGGCTCTAGCCGACCTGTGGCATTCCCTTGGTGTTCAACTGTTCCTTGCCTCCCCATCTACCCTCCCGGATGCCTATCGATGTCTGAGCTCAGGCCTCCGCCACTTTGGATATGTGGCTACCGCTTCTGAGTGCCGGCTCCATGCTGTGGAGCTGGGCCTCCGTCCCTTTCCAGATGGTCGCATTCTGGAGCTGAGGGGGTTTCTGGTGTCATGGTCTGTCAGCTCTCTCTGTCTGTGCCTTGTCCGGCTTCCAGACCCGTCTGGCAGAGGGCGGCCCTGGCCTGGCTGTGTCCTACTTCTGTGGCAATAGAATATAGTGTTATTGATATCTTATGTTCTCCTGGCCTGGACAAAGGAAGCCAGACCTAACTTCGGTCAAGCAAAGGCAAAGAGCAGAGAGATGGTCCAGAACAGCCAGCAGGCCTGAGATTGTTATGGAATTCAAGCTGAGATGACTCAACATGTGGATAAGGCCCCATCAGCATACTAACAAAGGCATAGCCAGACAAGTATCTTCTCCTGGCAC